>CP092864.1:153059013-153105840 GCA_030710605.1 Cordylochernes scorpioides
ATTGTTTTCTCGGGTTCGTCTCTCCAAAGCCTCCGCGCGTTCTTCCAAATTCATTATTTTTAGGGTATTGTGAGAAATTGACCTCGTGTTAGTCGCCAGTGCATCTGTGCACGAAGCTATAGATGTCTCCATTCCAGTCATTCTTCGATCCCAATCCTCCATCTTCTGCTCAATATTAAGCAACCTTGCATCCAATTTCTCTCCCAATCTATTCACTTCAGCCGAAAGGTTAATTATCAGTAGCTTTAAATCGTTCATTGGTGCCTGATCCGGAGTTGAGTGAGGCATATTTGTCAATGTGGTCTGTCTTTTCGGCCCTGGATTTAGTTCTACACATCCAATTATCAGTAAGGCCGTGATCACTTTCAGCCAGTAAGCCATCGAACAGTCCATCAAAGTTACACCAGTTCTATCCCTGTAATATTTAATCTTATTGAGTTTAGTCTTAAAATCGGCAAATTTTACCGTAAGCTCTATTGGCTTTGTTATGCAAATCACCATGTATAAAACAATCATCAAATATGCAAATTTTGCGATCATCTCATTTTGTTTCACCGTTAACTTTATTTTACTTTTCAATACGATATATATAGTATTATTTAGAATATCGAATTTACAAGATCAAAAAGCAAGGATAAATTATCTCTAGGTCAAAAAAGAAAGAAAGAAAATACACTTATCTGGAGCCGTAGCGCGGTGCGACCGTCCAGCCCTGCCTCCTAGCGGCGAATCTAATAAAGACCAATACATTAAGTCTAATAGATTCTGCAGGATGTATATTTCAAGGCGAAAGTGTTGACTGTACATATTTCAAGCTACTATTTCTAATTGCTATATGCAAAATTTGACATCGAATGTTTAATTTTCATGATTCCTAATGTTCAATTGTGTTAATTGTATATAATAATATACACGCAATTATCCTAATTGTGGATATGGTGTGTCTCTTCTAACTGTTAAATAAATAAATGATTGTTATACGTGTCTGTGTTTAATATATATTATTCCCTTTTCTATAGAGAAGCCTTGTTGCCATCATGTATTCAACAAACCTAAGAGTGAAAAGGTAAAATTTACCTAGGGAAAGTAACTACTATACGTAATTTAGTATCGAACAAGACTTGTCTAAATTACGAGAGAATATGGTGTTACGGGATACAAAAAGGTAATAGCCTACAGCACCCGGTGTTCCCAGGTAGTCACCCTCTCAAGTACTGACCGGGCCCGACATTGCTTAACTTCGGTGATCGAACAAGAACCTGTGTTTTCAATGTGGTATGGCTGTAGGTGAAACAACGAGGGATATATATATATATATATATATATATATATAAGCTACTGCAGTTTCGGTCACCGAGATGGTACATCGAGCTCAAGACAGAGATGGCTGTCATCGTGTTTGGGATGTAATACGTACAGTACAACGTTCGATCGCGAATAAAATGATATTACTATCAGTAAATGAACTCATTGGTTTAACGGTCGCCGAGATGGTACATCGAGCTCAAGACAGAGATGGTCGTGTTTGGGATGTAATACGTACAGTACAACGTTCGATCGCGAATAAAATGATATTACTATCAGTAAATGAACTCACTGGTTTAACGGTCACCGAGATGGTACATGGAGCTCAAGACAGAGATGGCTGTCATCATGTTTGGGATGTAATACGTACAGTACAACGTTCGATCGCGAATAAAATGATATTACTATTACTGAAGCTCCAGAGCCAATACATTATAAATATATATCCGCTTCTCTCTATGCAAACACATTTTTCGGTGTACGCGACTAGAGAAGCTACTGAGAACAAAAACACTCACCTTTATGTAGACTGGGCAGGAATGAGTAGCAATAAGAAGTGGGTATTCCAAACAAGGAAAAACACCCCTCCACTTCCTATAACATTCCCTTATCTACAGGATAACATCCCCTCCCCCTAGTTCTAAGGACCAAAATGATTGAGATAGTTCTATTGACTTTTAGTGTTATCGTATCATTGAGATTTCCCGAGGTTCTGGTGGATAACATATTTGCATCTATCTCTCTTCGAAGAAACGCTTGGTTGACAATGTGCATCTATTCTTGATAAAATTATGAAAGAAGTATTAAAATTACAAATATATTCTCACAATGAGTATCTTTTTTATAAAAAAAAAAAAAAAAAAAAACGCTGGCTTTCAAGTGATAATCGCTCTTCAACGGGCTTACTATAATATCGACTTTATCCTACCAGAAATATTTACAAAAACAAACACGCGCAGCGTGAATATTTATAACTGAAAATTTGTAAATTGTTTTTAATTTTCAGTTATAAATATCCACGCTGGGCGCGTTTTGTTTTTGTAAATATTTCTGGTAGGATAAAGTCGATATTATAGTAAGCCCGTTGAAGAGCGATTAACGCTTGAAAGCTAGCGTTTTTTTTTTCAATAAAAATATACTCATTGTGAGAATATATTTGTAATTTTAATGTGCTGCTATTCCATATGGATAAATTTAATTATTTAAAAAATATACAAGAAAAGGAATCGCTTGATATCATCTTAAAGAAGGAATAGAGTTTACGTCGACGTGTTTATTTTATTAATGCTGTATAATCGGGAAGATTTCGGACTATAACATCTTTCAATAGGCAACTTTCCAAGAAACTGAAATCTTGCCGAATTTACAGCATTAATAAAAGAAACACGTTGCCGTTAACTTTTGTTCCTTTATCATAAAAAAAAAGTTTTTTTGGAATAGCCAATAGTTCCAGAAATACAGAAATGTGAAGACTCTAGCTGTCATTGTGGCAACGAATTCCAGGATTCGAGACACCTACTGCTGGAATGTCCACTCTTCTTCACCGCTAGACAACAGACAATGTTGTAGATCTATATCAATTTGTAAATAGCAGAGAGAATTATCACAGATTTAACTATTTCTGTAAATATATTTATGATTATCTTTCTAACCTGGAAGGTTCAAATTCCTAATATATATTATTGTTTCTCTTTTTATTTCGATTACTTTTTTTTGTATAATATGTTTCTAACTGTTTCTGTTTGAAAAAAAAAATGTAAATCGACGCAATTATCCCTAGCCGGGATATCGCGTTTTGTGTGTTGAAATATAAATAATTAAATAAAAGGTTGTCCCGAAAGTTCGTAAACACTTGCAAAAAAATTCGAATACCAATTTTATTCGCCGTTATTTATAATGTCTTTGTATTATGTATAAATTATTGTATTATGTATTATTATGTATTCGCCGTAATAATATTATTCGCCGTTATGTATAATGTATTTGTATTATGTATAAAGTAATTGTATTATGTATTATTATGTAGTCGCCGTAATAATATTATTCGCCCAGTTGCCCTGTCATTCTTGCAGCCCTCTATATGGCAGACATCAATCCAGAAGAGGACATCCATACGGCACCTTTGTTGGCCAGTATTGTGATCAGGGTGCATGGACCGATCTGATCTGTTCCATGGACAAGACACTACCACCACCAATTTTATTCGCAAAGTAATAATAAAAAACAACGTTTTAAGAAAAATACGAACTTTTAGGACAACCTTATAAAAGAGGTCTATCAGAAACACCAAATTGTCCCTGCGAAGAAACTGAACAAACTTCACCTTATCTATGACTGTCCGAACTTTACAGAAGTGAGACATCGATTGTTCCCTGATCTAAATGATTTAACTCTCTTACATCAGCCAAGTTCTATTTTGTTTGTTTGTTTGTTTCCTCTGTAATACATATGTAATGCTTTGAGCCATGGTTAACCCATGCGAATTTGAGAGGCCAAAAATGAAAAAAAAAAATAAAAAAATTCTGAGGATTCTCATATTTCTTAGGTTGAAGGCAAATACTAAGGAGAGTTGTTAACCGCATGTATGAACACCAACAAAACATATTAAAAAAAACAAGACAATAGATCGTTAATATACCAACATTGTTGAGAAACACACATTTGCAATAGACCAACCACAGATACATTATAATAACCTAAGTCACAGAGATTAATCATGGAAGCGCTCATATCAAGGCAAAACAACAGCATCAACAGAAAGATAGACCTTTCATATGACCTATTATACCCCAATAATGTTTAAAACTATACAACTCTGCAATAAAGAATATAACTACAAAATAATAGGTCAAAATTCAACCAATAATCGAACACTCAAGATATAATAAACAACAAGTAATATTCATGGTAAACGGTTTGCGGATTTCGACAAATTAGAAAGAGGGAATCATATATCGCCGCAACTCTTTTTTTATTAACGCGATTAAGGAAGCTTTCGGGCAAGCCCTTCTTCAGCTAATTATAGTGTACAAACAAGGAGAAATTATATATCGTTTTTAATATAAAATAAATGAAAGAAAAGAAAATTACCACGCCCCTATCGCCCTATCGCGTTAATAAAAAAGAGTTGCGGCGATATATGATTCCCTCTTTCTAACAAGTAATATGCAAATAATAATCAGATCAATAAATGCCAATGAAACGTTGAGAAAATAAAACTTTAACTGATCGAAGTGTCTATTTTTTAAAAGAAATATGAATACCGGCCAGACAACCTTTATCTTTAAGACATCTACTGATGGTATGATAAAGATAATGATGAAGATAACTTACAGTACAAGCTGGAAACTGACGGAAAATAGGACAACAAGAAACAATACCTCCACGTGGCTTGCCCTACGTAATTCAACATTGTCTTTAGAAGCTAGCGTTACTTGTTTTTTTTTTTTTAGTTTAAATATCTTCTAAATTATCTGTATCTAAAAGAGAAAACGAAAATATAACGTGGTGAGTTTATTTTTATTGAAAATACAAGCTTTCAAGCAAAACACTTTTCTTCAGGTAATCCAAGAAAAGCGTTTTGCTTGAAAGCTTGTATTTTCAATAAAAAGAAACTCACCACGTTATATTTTCGTTTTCTCTTTTAACTTTTAAAACGTGGCTAAAGTATGTCTGATCCTAACTTTTCTTTTACCTGTATCTGTTGTTGTTTATTCCTCAAGTCGTTTAAACAATCTCCATTAGGTCACCTTGTCTCAGCTTTTCTATTATAGTCCTGGAGTTTTCCCAGAGGTCTTTTTTGGAGGATTTAATACAATTCAATAGATGTTCAGGACTGGCTGGTTGGGAATTGCATTTGGGGCATTTCGGGAATGTTTTGATTTTTCCATTAAATTTGAGCATTCTAAGATGTCCTGTTCGTAATCTTGAAACCACCGTTTGTTCTTTCCTAGTAAGGGTGTGGAAAGAAGATTCGTTAGGAATGGGGGTGTTCCAGGGGTGGTTTAGGGTGGATTTCCAGAGAGAGGTTTGTTTGTGGATGGAAGAAATTTCTGAATAGGTGAGTTGGGAGTTTTCAGACCCCCCTTAGAGCCTTCTTTAGCCAACTGGTCAGCCATCTTGTTGTCGTCTATGTTAACGTGAGAGGGGATCCATTGGAACGTGATCTGGTTTTCTTGTGAAATCTTTCCCCTGTATCTAAAACTAATATAGTCTTCTAGTTCTTTCTTATCTCCACTCAATCATATCAGGATAGCAAGTTGTGACCCTTGATGGTGTCTGTTTGACAACCATCATGACTGGGTGAAGTAGAATGTGTCTGTCATTGTCAGTAAGACTGGGAGCACTACTCAGTGGCAGGCCGACTTAGCTCCAAAAGAAATGGCCACCTCTGAAATGAGGAACAGACACCATGTGCAACTGCTCCTAACATGTAGTACAAACGCTGCTCATCCTGTATCCCTGGACTCCTTACAGGGTACTATCAGCTGGGCCAGCTGAACCCAGGTTTTAGTGAGCATGTTACTGCTCCCCCTCCTCCTTTTTCATCCTGACTTGGGACCGGCAAAGGCCGAGTTAACTGATATAGTAAAATTAGTTACTTTTTCGGATTCAAATTCAAAGCATGGCAATTTTTTTTATTCCCCCTCCATCGATAGATGTCAATTGGATATATAAATGTAATTAATATCATTGCTTGCGTTGTAAACTGACTTTCTCTCAGGAAAGAGGGGATTCTATTTTCTCCTAAATTGGACAAAAGCAAGTGCTGAAATCAATTTACCTGAAGCAACCAAAATTCTCAGAACGGAAGAATTTGAAGAGCAAACAAAGATAGCATGGAATCTGGAAACCTATCAATAAGATAGGCCTTTATCAGTTTATGTGTAGGTAGTAATGGTGCCCAGGTTTTTCTCATGATGATTGATTACTACTATAACATGACTGGAATACGTCCTTTAATCTTCTAAGAAAGCTTGGACCTTAGTCTACACCCAAGATTACCATAACAGAAAACTAAAAAGATTTGCGACCTCTCCAATCCGACTTAGGTCATTCCTGTCCAAAATACGCCCTGGAATGGCCACCACTACCATTCTTACTGGTCACGTTCTGGCAGATCTCTGGCATAGAGATCCAACATGTCCTAACTGCCGGGAAGAGTCACAGACTGTGGATCACCTCCTCTTCTCCTGTCCAGCTTTTATGCTACACAGGCTACAGACACTGCTTGGAGTACAAGACTTCAGTCCTGTCCCTACTTCCTGACTCCCTGCCGGCCTGGAATTACCTGGTTCACCTCAGCAATCTGCATGACTAGACTTCTAGACTGTAGCTGTACATCCGGGTAGTTGGTGATTTATGCTCCAGGAGCCCGGGTTACCTCTATTTTCTCTCTCACATCCTTTAACTTGTGATCTATGTATTAGCAGAATACAATACGAAATCATGTATCCAAAATTTGATTGATTTTTCTTGGAGAAACAAAGAGGGAAACTCTTGGGTGATTTATCCTTGTCAACAACAACAACAACAACAAAAAGCCTTTATTCAGGGTCACTGACCCTATACAGGATTCACCAGAGGTATGCATAAGAACAAAGCAGTGAGACAAAGGAAATAACGATATATACAGAAGAAAAGGAAAAAAAAAAAACAAGAAAGAGAAAGAGGGAAGCAAGAAAAATAACACAAAAAGAGTAGCAGTAAGAAAGTGAGGAGTGAGTGTCACTTGGCCTCCTTCTGAGATATGGACTTGTGGAAACCATAAAACGCCGTAGCAATATACTTATTCTGGGTCATATTGTCAATTATTGATGGAAGTGAAGCACAGAGTTGCCCAGTTTTGAGCATAAGGGTTTTTCTTTCTTCTTTCAGAGCATAGCAATCAAAAATATAGTGAGTGATTTCATTTTTTAGTTTTGAATTACAGAAGGTACAAATCGGGTCCTCACCGCAGAGCATCTTGGTGTGGTTTTCTCTAAAAAAAACTTGAAAGTATTCTAACTTGTGCGAGTAGTCTTACAACCGGGAAAGGAAAATCCCCTAAAAGGTATCCCTCCGTCATGAAAGATATGTGAATGTCTTTGTAGTGAGAGTATAGCTTAGATTTATCCATTCTTGTAAGGTCGTTTTGTATAGATTGGTCTGCCGCTGTTTTTAAGAGCCCTGTAATCGCGCTCCTCAGCGTTTCAGGATCATAACAGGAAACAAGTGCAGGGGATCCATTATTGTTAAGCAGATTGGTGAGCTTTTTAATGAAACCGATGGGTGTGCCCGAGGCATTAGACAGTTCCCGTGTTCTATTAAAACACATACGCGGCAATCTGTCACTGCTCATATTCAACACCCGCAGCCAATACTTCAGGGTTAATTTTAAAGCTGTTAAACTCAATGAGATACGACCGGTTTCTAATCTGATTATGTAGCCTGGAGTGTATCTGGGCAGATTCAGGAACCTACGGATAAATATGTCTTGTATACTATCCAATAAGTCTTTATGCTCTGTTGCCCACAATGGAGCGGCATACATCAGGACAGCTCTCACTATTGTATCAAAGAGTTTGGTTGATAAATTTATTGACTTTGCTTTTGATTTTATTAATATTGGGTGTGTGGCGTTAATTGCTGTAAGTGCTTTTCCTTTAAAGTAATTTGCTGGGTGAGTAGTTGTTATTGTTGGTGTCAGAGGGAATCCCAAGTATGTATATCTCGAAGTTATTGTTATGGGTTTATCATTCCAGAACCATCTATCCTTATTTGAGGGTTTACTCCCATTACGGAACACCATAATCTTTGACTTGGACTCATTTAGTATCATTAAGTTCTCATCGAGATATTCTTTCAGTATTTTGATCTTCTTTTGGAGGTTTATCCTGGACTCACCTATAATTGCTATGTCGTCGGCGTACAGCAATAAATGGATATCTCCAAATTCTGGCAAATTTACACTCGGCAGGTCTGAATTATTATAAATTTCGATTAAGTCCGTGATAAATAATATAAAGAGCAGTGGGGAAAGTGGTTCTCCCTGGAGGACTCCCGAGTTTATCTTAATACTTTCCGTGAATGATCCCTTCCATCTGATAGCTATAGTTGCTTGTTCGTAGTAACTTCTGATCGTACTTATGAATTGGTAACTTATGCCTAGGTTGTAAAGTTTTTTCCAAAGTATTGAGTGAGGTACAGTATCAAATGCCTTCCTTAGATCGACAAAAAAGACATATAGTTTTCCCCTCTTTTTTCTTAATGATATATGGATTAAAGTAGTTAGTGTAAATATGTGGTCAATACATGATCTTCCTTTTCTAAATCCCGCTTGGTTTTCCGGTACAACCCTTCTTCCCTCGACCCATTCCTCCAGTCTTGATTTTAGGATTGAAGTGAAAAGCTTTGATACATTGCTAATCAGTGCAATACCTCGGTTATCCTTGTCTCAATCCGATAGTCAACAAATGAATACCTGGATGAATACAATGATGTTTGTTCAAGGTCTTTGGTTTATATAAATTCTACAAGGCCGCAGTCACCGTTCGGAGGAGATTAATAGAATCGCTGAATGTTGTGGTCCATTTGGAAGAGGAAAGTGAAGACTAAAACGCGGCTGATTCACCACTTGCTTTTTCTGTGATATGCTAACTTATGCACGGTGGATTCTGTGGCCACTGGACATGTGTCGGACCTAGAAGTTGTTGGGTTCTGTGCTGCCTGGAGTATAGGAGCTCCATCTATGCTTCCTTTCTTCCTTTGGTGAATATGTATAAGACCCTGGAGTCTGTTGTTGGGTTCTGTGCTGCCTGGAGTATAGGAGCTCCATCTATGTTACCTTCCTGTGGTGAATCAGTACAAGACCGGTGGTCTTAATAAAGCTGCGTATGTACTATCACGTGACCATAAGCAACTAATCAACTGAGAGTTCGTATGTCAATCAGCGTAGTAATTTCATAGCTCGGTAGTTACATAAGGTATTTAAATATTATATTTAAAAAAATTAATGTGGATTTGAATAAAAATCTTTATTTTTTGTTGTTGCTGTTCACACTAAAAAATGTTCTTTCCCTGTCATTTTATTTGTACTTTTTAAAACGATTACATTTTCACTTGCGGCCATTAGAGCATTTTTTTAATTAGAAAAAAGTGTCTAATGCGGGATTCGATCCCGGGTCGTAGCGGTCGAAAACCAACGGTTTAGATCAAGCATGTCAAACTCGCGGCCCGCGGGCCTCATGCGGCCCACAATGAATAAATTTGCGGCCCACCAGATAATATATTTTAATTTAAAAAAATTTATAAATTAAAAAAAAATAATAATAAAAATTTGTAGCTTAATTTTTAAAAATTGTAATTATACATAATTTATTTATTAATAACGAACCACTGGTCGCCATACATAAGTATTGTGTGCCTTAAAGTTTAAAGAAAATATTCTTTGGAGTACTAGAAACAATTTTTTTTTTAAAGTTACGTTCAATAATTTGTGCAGTTATTCTGTGTCTGGTAAGTTAAAAAATATTAATTAAAAAAAAAAAATTAAAATATTAATTAAAACGTTTTATTATTTTGTGTTAGCGATTACTAATTTTTTTCAGACCTTTGTATTCAATATGTCTTCATCAAAACCAAGTGGCAGTAAAACTAAACGAAAAATTGCTGAAGAACATAGGAATTTTCAAGAAAAGTGGGAATTAGAGTATTTTTGCTCTGAAGTAAAAGATAAAATCATCTGCTTGATATGTAATAATGCTATTAGTGTACCAACATTATATAACATTAAACGTCATTATGAACAACATAAATCAAATTATGATACCTACGAAGGTTTAATGAGACAAGAAAAGTTAAAAGAGTTCAAGTTAGGAATGAAAAAAACAACAGTTTATGTTTACTAAAGTATCACAAGAGAGTGAAGCGGCGGTGCATGCAAGCTACGTTTTATCGGAGATGATAGCTAAACACTCAAAACCTTTTACTGAAGGTGATTTCATCAAGGAATGTTTAATTAAAGCTGCAGAAATTGTTTGTCCTGGAAGTGTGAAGACGTTTCAAGCAATATCTTTGTCTCGAAATACCATTGTGGAAAGAGTTACTGATATGGCCAGAAATTTAAATGATCAGATAAAAGAAAAATCATCTTGTTTCGAAGCATTTTCCATTGCCTGTGATGAGAGTACGGACATTGGGGGCGTAGCTCAGTTAGCTGTTTTTTTTTTTCGAGCTTGCGACACGGATTTCAACATTTTTGAGGAATTATTGGAACTAGTACCGATGCATGGCACTACTACAGGAGAGGATATATTTAATTGCGTTTATGATCTTCTGCAAAAATACAATTTACCTCAATCAAAATTGACTTCTGTAGCAACAGATGGAGCTCCTTCAATGACTGGAAATACCAACGGTTTCGTAGAGTTACTGCGAAAAAAAACTAAGTGAAATTTCTGATGGTTCCAATATTCATCAACACATTGCATTTTACATCAGGAAGTATTATGTACGAAGGTAATAAAAATGGAAAATGTGTTGACACCTATCAAAAATTTCATCAATTTCATAAGATCTCGAGGTTTAAATCAGCGACAGTTCTCTCTGTTCTTAACTGAATTAGAAAGCGAATATTCAGGTTTATCATACTATACCGAGGTACGTTGGCTATCATGCTCCAAGGTTCTCAAACAATTTTGGGGCTTGAAAGAAGAAATATGTCAGTTTTTAATAACCAAGAATCAAGACATCACTTTGTTTTCTGATCAAGTATGGTTGCAAGATTTTTCCTTCATGGTTGACATAACAAAACACTTGTCGGATTTAAATTTGAAACTGCAAGGAAAGGATCAGATCATTACCAACATGTTTGACCAAGTTAATGCATTCAAATGCAAGCTAGTTCTTTGGGAAAAGCAGTTGAAAAACGAAGATTTAATGCACTTTCCGACATGCAACATGTACAAATCAAGTTTAGGTGAAACTGCATCGTATCAAAAATAGGCGGAAAAATTTTTAAGTCTTATAAATGAATTTGAAACAAGGTTTTCTGATTTCAAATCTTTGGAAGGCAAGTTTACTTTGTTTTCTTCGATTTTCTCGATAAATATAGAATCAGTACCTAATCATATGCAAATGGAGGTAATAGATATCCAGTGCGATTCAGATTTAAAGGCAAAATTCATTGAAGTTGGCGTTTCTGAATTATACAAATATTTGCCAGCCAGATTTGAAAACAGTCGAAAATTAGCATATGAAATTATGTCCATGTTTGGAAGTACTTATCGGTGCGAGCATTTATTTTCACTTATGAAAGGAAATAAGACTCCAATCAGATCGAGAATTACTGACGTTCACCTTGGGTCAGTTTTAAAATTAATCACTGCGAACAAGATTTCCCCCGAAGTAGGAAAGATGGTAGCAGAAAAGAGATGCCAAATATCAGGGAGAAAATATTAACTTTACTTTCTTTTTCTTATTAGTATTTTTTAAAATAAACCTACATAAATGTTACTATAAAAATTTAATTACTTGTTTTCTTTTTTTGCGGCCCACATAATCTTATTACTTTTTTATTTGGCCCGTGTTAGTATTTGAGTTTGACATGCTTGGTTTAGAGAAAAACAGGATAACGTGGTAAGATTCTTTAATAGAACACGACGAGCTTTCAGGCAGCAATTGCCCTTCTTCAGGTCTTATACAAGTGTAGACAAAGAAGCCCCACTTCTTTGTCTACACTTGTATAAGACCTGAAGAAGGGCAGTTGCTGCCTGAAAGCTCGTCGTGTTCTATTAAAGAATCTTACCACGTTATCCTGTTTTTCTTTGAATCTTGCAGCGTGGCGATATGATGTATGCTTGGTTTAGATCATCCTTCCACCGACTCCCCAAAGGCAAAGTTCGGTTACGTTCTTGAACTTTAGAAGGTCTTCTAGGAGTGAGAAGTCGCTAGTTTTGTATTTAACACTATAGCCGTTGTAAAGAAAGCATGATGCATTATTTCACTATCTGCTATTAGGATTGTATACTAATTTCCTCGGTTCCAAAATCACTTTATTAGGTACCGCTCAACAAGAGCAACCTAATTTATGATAATTGAAATAATGAATAATATGTGAGTTATTCATAAATTTAAACAAAATGTTAACGTGGGATTAAATCCCGGTTCATGACTGTCGGGAATCGAGTGTGTTACACACTTGTCCACCGACTCTTATGTTTTATAATAATTTACCGCAATAATATATCAGCCGGGCCAGCTGAGCCCAGGTTTTTTAGTGAGCTTGTTACTGCTCCCCATCCTCCCTTTTCATTCTGGCTTGGGACCGGCAAAGGCGGAGTTGGACTCTGTAGTGGTTAACACCATTGATTCCCGACAGCCATGGACCAGGATTGAATCCCGCATTGGACAATTTGTTTTAATATGTGAATAACCTTCACAAATTATTCATTGTCGTTTTAGAATTATTTCCGTTTTTCCATTCATTTATGAATCTGTCAAAAAGGTATTCAGCTGTGGGCCCGATCAGAATACACTGTTAAAGTCCGGAATGATGATATATTCGTGTGTAAAAAGCTCACCTCGATTCGATGGTTCGAATTCACATAAATAGGTACCGCTCAGCAAGAGCAACCTAGTTCATAATATGTGAAGTATAGTAGATAAGTATAGTAAATAATATGTGAAGGTTATTTACATATTAAACAAATTTTAACGCGGAATTCAATCCCGGTTCATGACTGTCGGGAACCGAGGGTGTTACCCACTCGTCCACCGACTTTATATATTATGCTATTTTCTGAATAATAGTTTTAATATATATATTTAAATTGAACCTAACGATTTGTTTAATAGATTTGCATCATAAGTGACAGGTAAATTTGAAATGATCAGTTTATTCTTCTCTATCGATTTGCTTTTATAAATCGTGTGCACTAGACTGTGTCAATATGCCGAGGTGTTGCATTAATATTCCTGATATTTTCTGTTACATTTGTGGCGAAATAAAAGTTCAAAGGCGAAACTTTACACCGCTCATCAAAAAGTTCTATCAACTTTATTTTGGCTGTAAAGTCGGTGACCAAGATAAGACTTGAGCTCCTCATTATTGTTGTGAAATTTGTGCTCGACGTCTTACAGGGGGATTAAAGGTGAACGTCATATGCCTTTTGCGGTTCCAATGATATGGAAGGAACCTAAAGACCATTCTTCATGCTTTTTATTTTGTTTAACAAAGACTATAGGTATTACATCCAAATCAAGACATACAGTTGAATATCCAGATTTGCCTTCTGCTATGAGACCGGTTCCTCATAGTGATATTTTACCTGTGCCACAGCCTCTTGAAAATGTAATATTTAATGACGATGAATCAGATAGACAAGAGAAACAGGCGGATGACACAAATTTTGAAGCAGGTGCTTCATCTGAACCTCATTTGTTAACCCAAGGAGATTTGAACGACCTCGTACGTGATTTAGATTTATCCAAAAAACAGAGTGAACTTTTAGACTCTAGGTTAAAAGGCTGGAATTTCAAGACTTATTTTCACAAGAGAATGATTTAGTATATTGCAATGATGTTGTTAGTCTAATGGAAGTGCTTGGTCATGACCATGATACAGAAGAGTGGCGTTTATTCGTTGATTCTTCAAAAATTAGTTTGAAAGCTGTTCTCCTTCACAACGGAAATAAGTTCCCATCAGTGCCAATAGCACATGCATCCAACATGAAAGAGACTTACGAAAACATGAAACTGCTTTTGAAAAAGATAGAATATGAAAGATACGGTTGGAAAATATGCAGTGATTTGAAAGTCATTGCACTCATGCGTGGATTACAGTTTGGATATACAAAATGTTTCAGTTTTCTGTGCGAGTGGGATAGCAGATAAGGGAAAGGCATTACATAAAAAAAAAGCTGGCCAAACCGTGAAATCTTTACTCCAGTACATAAAAATATTGTAAATCCTCTCCTGATTGATTCAGAAAATATTTACTTACCACCATTAGATATTAAACTGGGATTAATGAAGAACTTTGTCAAGGCAATGGATTGAAATGCCAGTAGATTTGCCTACCTAAAACAAAAATTCTCTAGCATAAGTGATGCAAAAATTAAAGAAGGCATTTTCGTTGGACCTCAGATTCGAGAATTGCTGCAGGATGGAAATTTTCAAAATATTTTGAATGAAGTTGAAGCAGCAGCATGGAATTCCTTTAGAAACGTTTGCAAGAACTTCTTAGGAAGTGTCAAGGTTGAAAATTACCGAGACATAGTTAATGATCTGTTTCTTTCCTACAAGGCACTTGGATGTAACAATTCTCTCAAAATCCATTTCCTGCATTCACATCTGGATTTCTTTCCAGACAATCTTGGTTCAGTTAGCGATGAGCATGGTGCGAGGTTTCATCAAGATATATCAAGCATGGAGAAGCGGTACCAAGGTAAATGGAGTCCCGTTATGCTTGCTGACTACTGGTGGACACTCAAGAGGGATCTACCACAAGCAAAGTATAGAAGAAAATCCACTGTCACTACTTTTCAATAAAATAAATATATTTCGTTCATATAGGCCTATATATTAAAAACATTTCCAAATTTCAAGTAGGTTTATCTCAAAAATCTTGCGTGATAGAAAAACCCTAACGGTATATTTGGAATCAGCACAAAGAGTTGAATTTAGATAAGATGCTGTTTCTTTTGGGATAAAGAAAAATATTTTTTGATAAACCAGTGTAATGTAATAAGGTTTATGAAAAATGCTTACGTAATATTTCTTGCATTTTTTCTATATTTATCCCAATACCAAAAAAGGCTGTCACGCAAAAACCATGATGATGGAAAATTCTGATTAGATTTTTGGGTTCAGCGCATGAGAAGTTACACTAGAAACATCATCAGGTTCTCTTGGGCAAAAATCTTGTTGACCAGTGTGATCAGCGGGAGAGACATTGCTGACAGTGTTGGAGGGAAAGCGCCGGGGGAAGATATTGAGGGGTAGACAGGAATAAACAGACGATCTAAAACAATGGACTGGGCTACACAACTACGAGGAGATGAAGAGGATGGCGGAGGAAGTATGGAGAGACCATGTGGCTCACCCTCAGTAGAGGAAGACATTGAAGGAGCGAGATATGGAGAACCATGTGGCCCACCTTCAGTAGAGAAAGACATTGAAGGAGGAGATATGGAGAGACCATGTGGCCACCTTCAGTAGAGGAAGACATTGAAGGAGGGAGATATGGAGAGACCATGTGGCCCACCCTCAGTAGAGGAGGACATTGAAGGAGGGAGATATGGAGAGACCATGTGGCCACCTTCAGTAGAGGAAGACATTGAAGGAGGGAGATATGGAGAGACCAAGTGGCCCACCCTCAGTAGAGGAAGACATTGAAGAAGGGAGACATGGAGAGACCATGTGGCCCACCCTCAGTAGAGGAAGACATTGAAGAAGTGAGACATGGAGAGAACATGTGGCCCACCCTCAGTAGAGGAAGACATTGAAGGAGGGAGATATTGAGAGACCATGTGGCCCACCCTCAGTAGAGGAAGACATTGAAGGAGGGAGATATGGAGAGACCATGTGGCCCACCCTCAGTAGAGGAAGACATTGAAGGAGGGAGATATGGAGAGACTATGTGGCCAGCCACCCTCAGTAGAGGAAGACATTGAAGGAGGGAGATATGGAGAGATCATGTGGCCCACCCTCAGTAGAGGAAGACATTGAAGGAAGGAAAGATTTCTATGGGAGTGTGAAGGAAATCCTTACTTGGTGTCTCGGCGATGGCAGACTGAGGCAGTTGCCACATAATTCAATCACCAGCTGATGATAATTCCCGCCCCGTTGATCCATGAAAGTTACATCAGGTTGACTTCTCCAGACGGCCAGACCTAATAGGTTATATAATCCTTGGAAGGATGTCGTGTGTTGATAATTACCTTTTAATTGAAAAATTATCTGAGAGCAATTTATTTCTTTTTGGATAACAAGTGGAAATGAACAAACTGATTTTTAAAATGAAAATTGAAAGTCTTGGTGCGATTTTTTTTGTTTTAATAAATAAAACTAACTTGTTACTGCTTTCACTGCAATGAAATGGACCCATATCAGCAGCTTTACACACCCAAGATAGAGTACATTGCGACTGCTGTGATAGAGATGCATGGAGACATTTGAGGCTCTTCATTGGACACGACAACAAAATAAATCTACTAACACCCAGAACAGCAGCTTTACACGCACAAGATTGAGGACATTGCTACTGCTGTGATAGAGATGTATGAGGATATCTGAGGCTCTTCATTGGACACGACAACAACAACTCCAATAAAACAAATATATATTAGAAGGGTGGTCTCGTTAATCAGAGGTTTCGTCAGTTTAATATTCTAAGTCGCTCTAATATTGTATTGGGTTGTTCTGTTTATTGTTATATCGTCCCCGTTTGTGTTCTCTTCATAGTCTGAAGATGGCTCATGGCTTCGTATGATTTTCGCTTTATTATAGTGTTTCACAACGAAACAAGTACACTAAAGAAAGTACAGCGTCAGAAGGATCCTTGGCGCTGTTATACACACCTCCAGGTACGCTTGTTCGGCGGTACAAATACTACAATAGGATGGATAGAGAGAAGATTAGCATGGCCCCTGTGATACCAGTTCATCGGTACAAATACTACAATAGGAACGATACAGAGAAGATAAGCATGGCCCCTGTGATACTAGTTCGGCGGTACAACTACTACAATAGGAACGATACAGAGAAGATTAGCATGGCCCCTGTGATACCAGTTCATCGGTACAAATACTACAATAGGAACGATACAGAGAAGATAAGCATGGCCCCTGTGATACTAATTCGGCGGTACAACTACTACAATAGGAACGCTACAGAGAAGATTAGCATGGCCCATGTGATACCAGTTCGGCGGTACAACTACTACAATAGGAACAATACAGAGAAGATTAGCATGGCCCCTGTGATACCAGTTCGGCGGTACAACTACTACAATAGGAACGATACAGAGAAGATTAGCATGGATCCTGAGTAAGGATGACACGTAAAATCGTGAAGCGTTCCACACCTCCCGGCACTCGGTCATACATCAAGAGACCTCTTCTCTCCTGGAACCGCAGATTGTGAAGTGTCCCGTTACAAACAACCCACGCCCGTCCCGAGCGACTTGTACTGCCGGTCTACACACAAGCTCCGGTGTCCACTTTCACGGAGAAATCCGCTCCGCATATTCCAGACGTCTTGCTATGCCAACTCGACTGGACAACTGGGCATCTCTGTCGTCGGCCAGCTGCTACCATCTCCCTCTACACAGAGAGAGATATTTATAACCCAGGGAGCGCAGAACGCCAACTACCCGGGGAGTCCAGCTCACCAGTATGGACTAGTGTTGAGTACTTTTACTCACGTCCTGTTTTGATTGCTGAGTTGAACCAGTTGACCAGGAAGTTCCATGCTAAGGTTGAGTCTGGAAGGCTGACCATAGATGTAGGATTGAGGTGGGTCAGTCCAAGCAGCTGTTTGTATCCTATGTCTCAGGAATGCTGGACAGCTGAAGAGAAGATGATCAACTGTCTGTGGCTCTTCTGAACAGTGGATGCAGGTAGGGTCTGTTTCGGGATGTACACGTGTAATGTCCGCCAGTACATGGCCCGTGTGGATGGTGGCACCCATATATCGTAGCAAAGTATTATACACTGGTCCGCAAAATTAAAGGAACAGGGGACAATTCAAAGGACCGGAAACGATTTTCAAATTGTCGAGAGTATAGACAAGTATAGATTCATTTTGGATTGGATATTTACTAGAATCGTTTTAACAAATGTTCGTTAGGCAAACTTTTACTCGGGTAAAAACCGGGCGAAACCGGGAACATATATACATATATATGTTTGTCGGCTATGCACGCCCTCAATATATAACTAATCTCGCTGAAATTTGAACAGGACAGAGAGTTAAATCTGGAAGAGTTTTTTGTCGCACTTTTAACCAAGAAAAATTATAATTAACCAAGTACTGAGCAACAATATTTTTTTAGTCAGAAATGATGATGCCAATATTGCTGTATCATGCTTGATTGACCTGAACAAAATTCTTTAGGAGAATATTCACTAAAGCAGACCAGGGGCGAAGCCAGATAATAATTTTTAGTAGGCAGGAACAAAATTCTACCAGCGAAACATTCACTCGAGCAGAAGACACACGAAGCCAGGTCATTTCTATATATAAAATATCATTTCTAGGCCTTTTGGCTAAGATCATGTAGTATATCTCTAGATATTTTTTATTTATATATATATATCTTTTTAAAAATCTATTCAGTTGAGAGAGTTGCTCGAAAAATATATTTTATATATTATATAAATATATAATGTAAAAAATATTTTTATCATTATTATCATAATATTCTGTGTGTTCTGGAAAATTATTATAAATAATATTCGTTAGGCAAACGATTTCATAGGTATTTATACTTATTCTAGCCTATCGAATGATAGAGTACAAAGTATGATAAAAGTTTTCCTTATCAATAATCCTGCGACAACTAAGCCGAATTTACCACAGAAATCATCCGAATGGTGGGATGATTGTAAGCTACAGCTCATGAGAATACAAGAACACAAGCTTGGCAAGAGCGATATCTCTTTGTTAACTTATCTTCAGGAAAAGGATTTTGGACAGAGAACAAACTTCGTTTCAAACACAATGATCAGACAAGAGTTGGAATCAAAGAAGTCATGGTATAGAGAGAATGCTGACATCTTCATTGATATCATAGAAGAATATTTTGAAGATGATTTGAAGAGGGCCAAGCTGATTCATAAATGGAATGTCATCATACAAGAACGGCAGTTCAAAACGACAACAGTGTTAGTTCGGCTTCAGATAGGGAAACACCTGAATGATAACAACCTTGAATGGTATGTTGGCAAACAATGAGAAAGATAACTGTAACTTAGTAGTAACCACCAGGTAGAAACTAAATTCTCCAATATTTACCTTCAATTTTGTGAACAATTCTTTTTTATTTTTTCATTATTTTATATAGATATTAAAAATTTTCATTTAGAAGTATTAGCTCGTCATTTCTGTATCAAATTTATACTTTTAAGATAGAGATATGCTGACACACATTAATATGAAAGAATAGTACAAAGGCGATATTGTAATGGGATAAGGTGCATAAATTTAGAAAAAGGCATCTCCTTATCGTGCAACTGAAACGCGTCCGTGGGTAGCTTTTCTTGATTAATCAAGAATGGGTATTTGGCCAATTCAAGAATAATTAAAAATTAACGAGAATAGTTTATATTTATTCCGATAGATGGCGCAAGCCATCAGCAACTTTCAGTTGCACGATAAGGAGATGCCTTTTTCTAAACACATTAATATGTTATAACTCCTTGATAAAGGTTGGCGTTCAGCCAACTGAAATATTGGTAAAATAAATGATATTTAAATCCAAAATATGCCTTTTTAATTGAAGATTTGCTTCTATTAAAAAAAACTATTTCTCTCTACTTTTTTTACTGCAATTAGAAAATATATTTATTACTTTTTAATATACATTTAAACCTGTCTATAGGGCCCCCTCTTGGGACTCGCCAAAATAGAGTGCTATAGAGAGGGAGTGCTATAGACATGTCACTTTTAATGTGAATTATTTACATTTTAAATAAATTTTAAATATATTCAAATATATTTATATATTAACACAGACATAAATATAATATAATCAATGAATATAAAATTATCATGGGAATATCATCATATAAAAACATATTTCATGAACCAATTAACAGTTAATTTTTTTTTAAATAAACAATAAACAGCTATTTCTGACCTGAAAAAATGAAATCGATGTCATTTGTGTCTGAATATGAGGATAATATAGAAAATATAAAAGAATATATAGAAAAAGGCCTGAATATTAACCACCAAGTATCTAATGGAAACAGTTTATTGCCCATTGCTACCAGAAAAGGTAGTCTTAAAATAGCACGATATCTTGTAGAAGCAGGGGCTAATATAAACTTACAGAACCCCAATATGGAAACTCCCCTACATTACGCGTTTATAAAAAACGAAATTGCTGTTGCACGGTATCTGGTGGGTGTAGGAGCAGATGTTAATATGAAAGATGATAAAAGTAGGGTCCCACTAATGATTGCTATTACAGATAAAGAGATAAGAATTAATCTAAATTTTAAGAATACTACTTTTTATCGGAATTCTAAAAAGTGTATTTGTGAACTTGTTGAAGCTGGGGCAGATGTAAATATTCAAGATTTAAACAAAATTTCACCATTTTTGAAATTACTGTCAAATATAGAGGATAACGAATTGTTTAATTTGTTTATTGAGAAAGGTGCAGATATCCACGCTAAGGATATTGAAGGTAATTCTTCATTAATTAATGTTGTCATTAAAGGTAATTTAGAACGTTTTAAGTATTTGATTGGTGCGGGAGTTGATACTAACCATGTGAATAATGATGGAAACTCGGCTTTCTTCTATGCTGCAGAATCCGATAATATACAAATTCTTGAATATTTTCTGATGTCTGGGTTTGATATTAACGTCAGAAATTACTCTGGTGAAACTCCGTTATTCAACGCTGTTAGAAAGTGTAAGTTATCAAATGTAAGATAGTTGATAAATTCCGGCGCAAATATCAACGTTAGGAATAATTCGTATGCCACACCGCTTTCATGCGCAATACGTACCATCAAAATGGATATGATTAAGCTTCTTGTTGAAGGTGGCGCTGAAGTGGACATAAGTGATAACCTCAGTACCTACATAATTACTGGTGTTTCGACTTATTATTATAGAAACGGAAGAACTTTTAATAGCTCTGATTTAAAATATCTGTTTAAAGGTGTGTGTTGTATGGACTTGTTACAATTCCTATCATACTTTTTCTAGTCTATCGGATGATACAGTACAAAGACTGATGAAAGTTTTACTTATCAATAATCCTGCGACAACTAAGCCGAATTTACCACATAAATCATCTGAATGGTGGGATGATTGTAAGCTACAACTCATGAGAATACAAGAACACAAGCTTGGCAAGAGCGATATCTCTTTGTTATCTTATCTTCAAGAAAAGGATTTTGGACAGAGAACAAACTTCGTTTCAAACACAATGATCAGACAAGTGCTGGAATCAAAGAATTCATGGTATAGAGAGAAGGCTGACATCTACATTGATATCATAGAAGAATATTTTGACGATGATTTGAAGAGGGCAAAGCTGATTCATAAATGGAATTTCATCATACAAGAACGGCAGTTCAAAATGACAACAGTGTTAGTTCGGCTTCAGATAGGTAAACACCTGAATGATAACAACCTTGAATGGTATGTTGGCAAACACTGAGAACAGATAACCGTAACTTAGTAGGAACCACCAGGTAGAAACCAAATTCTCCAATATTTACCTTCAATTTTGTGAACAATTCTTTTTTTAAATATTTTATATAGATAATAAAAATTTTCATTTAGAAATATTTGGTCGTCATTTTTGTATCAAATTTTAAGATAAAGATATGCTTCTATTTTAAATAAACCCATTTTCTTTCTACTATTTTGCTGCAATGAGAAAATATATTTTATTACATTTTAATATACAATTAAACCTGTCTATAGCGCCTCCTCTTGGGACTCACCAAAATGGGGTGCTATAGAGAGGGAGTACGAAAGACATGTCACTTTTAATGTAAAATGTTTACATTTTAATGTTTAAAATCGGGCGCTATAGACAGGTTCAAATGTATATAATTAAAATAAAAAAGCATATTCTGACCAAGAGCACATGAGCTTGAGATGGCGCTCTGCCAGGATATGCCTTTTTTTTTTCAATTTCAATACCAACACCTAACTTTTTTTACACCAGCACATATATATTGTTGCATCATGATTAATGCGCCTATTTTTAAAATTATTTATAATATTATTTTAAATATATTTTAAATTATAAATTTATTTATTTTTATAAAACAGATTATTAATATAAAATATTATGTACTATAAAACATTTGTATTTTGATACACTAAATACCCTACATGCTTTAAACTTTGATGTGGTAAATAAAGAGAGATTCTAGGTGCTACCTAAATTTATAGTTATCTTATTATTGACTGGTTTAACCTTGTAAGATGGTTGAGACACGTTCTGGAAAGATGCAAGACACGTCTGAGGAGAGACTCAAGACTGAAGAATCTGCCAAACCGCAGCCCAGTGCAACAATTGGTAGAGATGCAAGTGCCGACCCAGTTGTTTTGAACCCCAACATAGACATCCCCAAATATGATGGAACAGAAGACCCTCGCCCATGGATTGAGTCCCTTGAAGAAATTGGCTTCCTGTACCACTGGGCAGAATATATTATTTCTCGCTATGCAGCCATGAACATGATTGGTAGCGCCAAAACCTGGCTGGACCTACACAAGATAAGTTTTACCAGCTGGGAACATTTCAAGAGCCGCCTAATTCAGGATTTTGGCTCAGACGCCAACAAAGAAGAATTGAAGATGAGGCTGAACAGAATGCAGCAGTGGAATGAACCTGCAATCAGGTTTGCAGAGGATATCCTGGTTCTGTGCAACAAGGTCGACCCCCAAATGGAAGAAGAGAATAAAATAAATTGGGTTATTGGAGGGTTAAAGAAAGAATACTCTTTTGCCCTCTACTTAAACCCTCCTAAGAATACCAACGAACTCCTAAGATTGTGTAAAAAGATGGATTTGTTTGAAAATAATTATCAAGAACGTATAGAAAAATCAAAGGTTCTATATAATGGACCACGCTCTCCTCGTTCCCACCATCAAGAGCAATGGAAGAACGCTCCGTCGTTCAGAAGACCAGACCAGAACACCTCCAAGCCCCAGGCCCCCGCTCCGAGGTACTACCAGAACACCCCCAAGCCCCAGGCCCCCGCTCCGAGGTACTACCAGAACAAGCCGCTGCCCCAGGTATCTGCCCCTAGACGATTTTACACTCCCATTCCTGAGCCAAAACCGGTCTACCCAAGGAAAACCTACAATAAGAGTCCAGATTCAAACAGGAATAGGACAGAAGACGGGAGACCAATATGTTTCAAGTGTAACAAGCCAGGGCACGTAGCGCGGTATTGCAGAGTCAAGTTTGTGAGGATCGTAGAAGAGGACCCCTCAGTTTCCCAAGACAAGAGCCAAGAAAATCTTCAAATGGACGAAAGGAAAGATTATACACGGCCTCGCCTCTATGCGGATGTTTGTAATGACACACAAATGAATATTCCTACACGGAATAGATATTCCGTGTTGGAAGATTTAAACTAAGTGTCGCGCCTGATTCCTTCAATCAAAGCAAGTCGACCATAAATGGAATTAGAAAGTTGGACCCTAGGTACAAAATTAATATTAATGTGGACAAGATAGGGTTATGCGAAGCTTTGATTGATACAGGCGCCGATCTTTCAGTGGTCGACCTAAGAACAGCACTTTTTGCTGGCCGTGAAATAAATAGTCTCACTAAAACGTGTTCAGGACCCGATGGAAAAAAATTAGATATGGTAGGTAGCATTATTTTAGATTTAAAAATTGATGACACTGAATTATCCCACGAATTTGTAGTAATGGACGCGCATCTACGAACTCTTATTCTCGGACGAGATTTCCTTAAAAAAATGAATGCTAAAATTGATTGTAAACGAGAAACAATAAAATATAATTTGATGAGTAATCATGACGTAAGCAATTATGATCTAAAAAAAATAAAGAGCTCTACAGATACCGTTATACCTAAACTATCTATTAAATTGATTAGGGCCTCAATAGAAGCAGAGGATGGCGAATATGTCATCGAAGAGAACAACAGAATGACTCAAACAAATGGTCTTCGATTGGCAAGAAGTTTGCTTACTGTCACGGATAAGAAAACCCATATCTGGATAACGAACCCTTATCCTCGACCTTTAAAAATCATGAAAGACCAAACATTGGCTTATGGAAGTCTTCCTGCAGGGGTAAATTTTATAGAGAATAAAGAGAAGCAGAATGAAAATGACGAAATACAATTTCAAATAAACAAAAATTTATCATTTAAAGAACAAGAGAGGTTAAAACAAATTTTGGCCAAGTATACTGATTTGTTCTCATCGAGGTTAGGTAGGACCAGTTTGGCAAAACATCAGGTTCATACAGAAGACGCAAAACCAATAAAGCACAAGCCTTACCGGGTAAGCGCTAAGGAACGAACCATCATAAAGGATCAAATAGACGAGATGCTCGAAGAAGGAATAATTAGACAATCTTCAAGTCCCTGGTCCTTTCCCGTTATATTGGTCAAAAAACGAGATGGCAAATACAGATTTTGTGTGGACTACAGGAAATTAAATGAAGTAACAGTGAAGGATGTTTATCCAATCCCAAGAATTGATGATGTAATGGATACTCTCCAAGGATCCAAGTACTTCTCAGCAATAGATCTCAAATCGGGATATTGGCAAGTCGAAATTGAAGAGAGAGACAAAGAGAAGACGGCTTTCACTACTGCACATGGGTTATATGAATTCAACGTAATGCCCTTCGGTCTATGCAACGCCCCTGCTACTTTTGAGAGGAACATGGACAATGTCCTCGGAAATCTGAGATGGCAGATTTGCCTTTGCTACCTGGACGATGTGATTATATACAGCTCGGACTTTCCAACCCACATTAAAAGACTTGAAGCTGTCCTCAGATGCTTCAGCGAATCTAATTTAAAACTGAACGCCAAGAAATGCAGATTTGCTTTCGAGGAACTTGAGATCCTTGGACATATAACCAACCAAGAGGGTATAAAACCTGCCGAATATAATATAAAAGCCGTTAGAGATTTTCCTCAGCCCAAGAAGGCCAAAGAAGTGCAATCATTACTAGGAATGTGCTCATATTATAGAAAATTTATTAAAGATTTCTCATTAATCGCTGACCCATTGACCAGTCTCATCAGAAAAAATGTGCAATTTATCTGGACAGGAAAACAGGAAGAAGCGTTCCAAAACCTTAAAAAACCTCTTATGAATCCGCCAATTTTAGGTCACTTTGATCCAAATGCAGCCACCTGCATTCACACAGATGCCTCTAACATCGGCTTAGGCGCAACACTAATTCAAAATATCGGTGGCGAAGAGAAGGTAATATCATATTTGAGCCGAACCCTAAGTAAACCTGAGCAAAATTATTCAACCACCGAAAAGGAATGTTTAGCTGTAGTGTGGTCGATATCAAAATTACGGCCCTATTTATATGGAAGACACTTTAAAATCGTAACTGATCATCACGCACTATGCTGGCTTAAGAATTTAAAAGATCCGACCGGTCGATTAGCACGATGGGCACTGAAGATTCAGGAATATAATTTCGAAATTATACACAAATCGGGAAAAAAACATCTGGACGCTGATGGTCTATCTAGAGGACCCTTACCAGAAAACGAATGGGACGAGGATTATGAAAGACTATTTTTGAATCAAATAATAGACGAAAAGGATGATTTTATTGAGAATATTAAGGAGAACCTTAGTGGAAACAAGCGTTCAATTACACAGAACTTTAAAGAAGAAAATGGGTGTCTCTACAAGAAAAATCCAAATCCTGAAGGTAGAGAATGGTTGCTGGTAGTGCCAAAGAAGAGAAGGAAAGAAATCATGAGTGAATACCACAACCATATGCTGAATGGCCATCTGGGCGTCGCCAGAACCACATACCGATTGAAGAATAAATACTATTGGCCTTCCATGCTGAAAGATGTTTCCGAATTTGTAAAGACGTGCCATCTTTGCCAAAGTCGGAAAGGTTCAAATCAGTTGCCATCTGGACTTCTACAACCTATTCCCCCAGCTAACTACCCTTTTGAAAGAATCGGAATTGACTTTGTTGGCCCCTTGCCATCAACGAAAAGAAGAAGGAAATGGATCATTGTGTTGACGGATTATTATACCAAGTATGCTGAAACAAAGGCAGTACCAGAAGCGACAGTGAAAGAAGTCTCTACATTTTTAATCGAACATATATTTTTACGTCACGGGGCTCCAAGATTTCTTATCAGCGACAGAGGTTCACAATTCACTAGCAATTTGATGAAGGAGGTTATGAAAATGTGCAAAGTTAAACATTGCTTCACAACGAGCTACCACCCCCAGACTAACGGACTAACGGAACGGCTAAATAGAACTTTAATCAATATGATCAGCATGTATGTGAATACGGATCAGAAGAACTGGGACGAAATCCTTCCTTTTATCACCCACGCATATAATACCACAATTCAAGAAACCACAGGCTACTCTCCATTTTTCCTGTTGTTTGGGAGGGAACCCATGTCCCTCTTAGACGACGAGAATATCCCAACGGACAGTAACATGGACGATTACGACGAATATATAGAAAACTACTTAGATAAAATAGCAAGGACGAGACAGGTAGTCATTAACAACACAGAGAAGACTCAGGAAAGAATGAAAAGAAACTATGACAAAAAACACAACGAGAGAATCTATGAACCAGGACATTTAGTGGCAGTTTGGACACCAGTCAGGAAAATCGGAAAATGTGAAAAACTATTGAGAAAATATTTTGGGCCATATCGAATATTAAAGAAGCTGTCCAACGTAAATTACTTAATTGAGCCGAAAGATAATCCTGGCCAAGACCCATTGATTGTCCATGTCTCAAGACTCAAACCCTATTTTGAAAGAATTGATGAGGTCACTCACGAGGACGTGACGACCTCTGGAGAGGGGGAAGTGTTGCATCATGATTAATGCGCCTATTTTTAAAATTATTTATAATATTATTTTTAATATATTTTAAATTATAAATTTATTTATTTTTATAAAACAGATTATTAATATAAAATATTATGTACTATAAAACATTTGTATTTTGATACCCTACATGCTTTAAACTTTGATGTGGTAAATAAAGAGAGATTCTAGGTGCTACCTAAATTTATAGTTGTCTTATTATTGACTGGTTTAACCTTGTAAGATGGTTGAGACACGTTCTGGAAAGATGCAAGACACGTCTGAGGAGAGACTCAAGACTGAAGAATCTGCCAAACCGCAGCCCAGTGCAACAATATGCAACAGAAAATGTTTAATATACTCACATTTGAATTAATATATATTCAATATACGCACACACTAGATAATTTAAATGTACTGTTGTAAAGATAGAAGCTGCCTGGCTGGCATTCATAGGTTTACAAATTGAAGATACTTCAGCCAGTAAATCTTTTTATTATAATATAATACACTGCGGCCAGTGATTGCAAAACGACACTTGAAGTTACACCACATGAGTTTCTTTTCAATGAAAAATCAAAATTCATTACAAGGTGAAATATTGACTATTTCTAACCTTTTTGGATGAGGTATGAAAGGGTGAATTATGAAGAGTAATGATGAACGGAAAAATAAAAGTGTCCAGAGATGTTTTTTTTTTTTTTTCAATTTATTGTCTCGACGTTTCAACAATTTTGTCCACGTCAGAAGGTTATCAAATTATTTTTAACGCTTTGCTAAATGTTTTAATTTTTGTTCGCTCTTGACGAGGACAAAAGATTTTTGTTGAAACGTCGAGACAATAAAAAAGATTTACTGGCCGAAGTATCTTTAAATTGAAGAACTTAAAAGTACTAAGTCATTCCATTTTAAAACCAAAGTTATTCTACAAGGCCATTTGAATACACAATTTGGATTCTAGATTATTCAAACATACCAAAAATTTCTGTTTGATAAGAAAGACAGAACCAACATCCAATTATTTGTTTAGGCAGATACGATAAGTTAACAATGATAAAACGGTGTTTACCTTACAACCCTGAACACGAGGATTTCCTGGGAAATCTCTTAAAGATTTCTTAAAAAATACATGGCCCACCTGCGCTGTTCCATCTTGTTCCATATGTAAATACCTGTTTTCTTTCCTCTTTTCGCTCTCCACTTCTCCCATCCATATTTCCAAAAAAAATTTTTTTTTTTTTTTTCTCTTTTTTTGATTTTTTTTTATTCTTCTTACTTTTTATTCTTTCTTATAATCTGTATATATTTACCAAATGTATATAATCTTTCTCCATTTTTTATTTCCCACTTTCATAGGTTCCTCCGTTTTGTAACCCCAAGGAGAATCCTCTGTAAGACCTGTGTGTCTTAATAAAGGCTTTTGTGTGTGTGTGTGTGTTTGATTCTAGATTATAAACACAAGGTAAAAAGACCAAATCCAAATAAATAAATAGCGTGTGATATTTCGGTAACAACGTTATTACCATCTTCAGATAAAAGACTGAATGAGAAATATCACAGCATGCTTTTAAATAGTTACTGATAAGGCACAATTTGGATTCTGGATTATAAACAACAACAACAACAAAAAAGCCTTTATTTAGGGTCACTGACCCTATATACAGGATTCACCAGAGGTATGCATAAGAACAAAGCAGTGAGACAACGGAAATAGCGATATATACAGAGTATTCTGGATTATAAACACAAGGTAATAAGACCAAATCCAAATAAATAAATAGTGTGTGATGTTTCGGTAACATCTGTGGTAAAATTTCTCATTCGGTACTTTTGTCTGAAGATGGTAAAAACGCTGTTGCCGAAACGTCACACACTATTTATTTAGATTTGGTCTTATTACCTTGTGTTTATAATCTATCATTCAGTACTTTTATCTGAAGATGGTAACAACGCTGTTACTGAAACGTCACACACTATTTATTTATTTGGATTTGGGTCTTATTACCTTGTGTTGAAGACATGTTAATTCTTATATATAAAAAATCTGTTATCTAAGAAGCACATGTGCTTTTGTTCAGGATATGCCTTCAATATTTTTAATATCAACACCTGACCTTTTTATTTTTTCTATTGTTTTTTTCATGTGTTAAGCGTATTTACGCAAGTTTGGCCTTAAATACCCATTTCTTGGTTTCTCAAGAAGCCTGTGGGACCAAAAATATTTTTTGGTCACAGTGGTACAGCCTGCTCCACGCTGTCTAGCGCCAACAGCGCGAAACACATTCGTGGATACATTTTTTGATTTGTCAAGAAATTGGGGTGGCCAAATATCACGGAGCAAGTTAAATTAATATTTAGTTTATTTTTGCTTCACTAGATAGCGCTCTGCCATCTAAAAATCACATGTGCTCGTGGTCAGGATATGCCTTCATTATTTTTAATATATATATATATATACCATTCTCCTCCAGCATATTCCTCCCAGTGAACCTGTTTTTAAAAAAATCTAAAACATTTTATTTGTTTTAAAATGAGCTCTCATGCATATTAAGGTAAGAGAACACCTCTCCCTAAAGGACACTTTGGCTCTGCAATTAGTTGTCCTTTACAAGGAGGTTCTACTGTACTATATTTTAAATAAAATATAAACCAGGGACCATTCGTGATTAAAATATCCATAACTAACCGAATGAACAGGGCTGGTAACGCCCAGATTTTATCACACACACACACAAAGCTTTAATAAGACACCGGTCTTATACAGATTCACCACAAGAAGTAATCATAGATGGAGTCCTATACTCCAGGCAGCACAGAACCCAACAACAGCCTCCAGGGTCTTATACAGATTCACCACAGGAAGGAAGCATAGATGAGCTCCTATACTCCAGACAGCACAGAACCCAACAACAGCCTACAGTGTCTTAAACAGGTTCACCACAGGTAGGTAGCATAGATAGAGCTCTTATACTCCAGACAGCACAGAACCCAACAACAGCCTCCAGGTTCTAATACATATTCACCGCAGGAAGGAAGCATAGATGGAGCTCCTATACTCCAGACAGCACATAACCCAACAACAGCCTCCAGGTTCTAATACATATTCACCGCAGGAAGGAAGCATAGATGGAGCTCCTATACTCCAGGCAGCACAGAACCCAACAACAGAATCCAGGTTTGACACAAGTCCAATGGTAACACGTTCCTTCGTGCATACGTCATGGTTAGCGTATCACTGAACAGGCTAGTTTGGAAACAGCCGCGTTCTATTTTTCGCTTTCCTCGTACCCAGGTTTTATGTGTGTGAATTTTCACAAGGTTTTATGATTCATAATATTCGTTACAAATATATATGCTTACCCTGATTCGCCCTAATTCTCCCAAAGTGGATGTTTGCCCAATGAATGTTTACACAAGTATTATTTGTTATTGATAAAATTGTGATAAACGTTTAAAAATACAAAATAAAATTCTCACAATGAGTTTCTTTTCATTTTAAAATGCAAGCTCTCAAGTGATAATCGCTTTTTTTTTGTAAACGGGCTTAATAATAAAACAAACATCTACTTTATGTGAAAAATAGTACCAAAGTGAATTTGTACTCGAATCAGGAAGAGATAATTAAGAAAAAAAAAAGGCTTTTCCTGATTAATCAAGAAACGGTATTTGGCCAATTCTGGAATAATTAAAAATCAACGATTAGTTTATATTTATTCCGATAGATGGCGCAAGCCATCAGCATCTTTTAGTTGCACGATCAGGAAATACCTTTTTTCTTAATAAAATCGTATATTATAGTCGATGTTTTATTAAGCCCGTTATAGAGCGATTATCGCTTGAAAGCTAGCGTTTTGTAATAAAAAGAAACTCCTTGTGAGAATTTTTTGTTTGTGTTAAAATTACACTCAAAATGACGATAATGATAGTCATGATGATATATTCATTAGAATCATCAAGACTACTGAGAGAACAATTGACAATATAAACAATCTGATGGATTCTTCTAATCAATTGTTACAAAGGTGGAAATCTATACAAGATAGTAGATAAAGGGTAGATAAAATGTAGGGTAATATATATAGTTGTACAAATTGCTTCAGCAAGGAAAGTTTCCCCAGTACTGAGAGAAGGTTCAATGATATAATCGGCGCGTATAAGGAAAACCATTTGATAGAAACAATATTGTAACATGGATGGCAAGATACCAGAGTAAAGTTGGGGAAAGAGGGGTGGACTCCAGCTGCCCTGTGGCAGACGCCAAAAACAGCATTCCTGTGTGGGGGAGGACAGAGTCTGGTGACATCTGTGACAAGTAGAAGACGTGGGGACTTGCCTCCGGGCGTGTGTATGATCCTACAAGACGGTGCCAGGAGAGCCTGACATCGGAGCGGCCTACAAGACGGTGTAGTCCAGGCTGGACGTGTACAATGTAGAGCGGGACACAAGAGTGACATCCACGGTGCCAAGGATTCTTCTGACGGGGAGGTTGAAGACAAGTCCCACTGTTGTATTCCTTCAGTTAGTGAGATACAATAAAGCGATAACTTTAGCTGCAATCCCTTCGAACTCACATGTGTATCTTTGTGGCATCCTGAGTAGACAAAGTACAGCGTCTGGGTACGACGTAACAATATTCATCTGGGAAACCTTCATTCTGGAAGAAGCTGGGCAAAGCTTGGTCATTCAGTTAGTTTATTATAATTAGAATATTTTCTAACCTCGCATTTGCCGTTCCCAAGACCATATAAAAAGGAGGAGGGGGGAGCAGTAACAAGCTCACTAAAAAACCTGGGCTCAGCTGGCCCGGCTGAAAGTACCCTGTAAGGTCTCCAGGGATACAGGATGAGTCTATACTCCATGTTAGGAGCGGCTGCACTCATGTCAGAGGCGGCCATTTCTTTCGGAGCTTAAAAGAAGCGCATTGTCAGTAAATTTATTTGTGTAAAATTTTAACAAACTATACTGTGCACATAAAACACTACTACATATAAAAGGAATAAATTCTTTTATAAAGGACCTCATGGAAAACTATATTCTAGTTATATATATATGTCATAATTTGTATATAATTGTATGCCCCCCGACCCACTATGTATGTACCATGTATGATTTTCAAAGATTTAATAAAGAATAAGGTAACTGGAGGAAGGAAAGGAAGTGGCAACAAGGCATAGGAAGCAGGCTAAAAGCGGGCACCAGTATAAATAACTTGTACAGTCAATACTTCCGGACAAGACAGGACGTATCTAGTGACCGCAGAAGTTATAAATGTTAAGCTAACACCCAATATTTCCGGCAAAGACAGGACGTATCTAATATCCGCCGAAGTTATAAGCGTCGAGCTACCCAACACTTCCTGACGAAATCGGATATATCTTCCAGCAAAAGCAACACCAAAGGAAACCGCCGGCCAATCAGAAGACAGCACCTAAATAGGTCGACCAATAGGAAAAGATCATGTGATCATCTCTCGACCAATCAGAAAGAAACTGAGTCTTGGTGTTAAATCGAAAAGCAAGAATTGTCAGTTGCTCCTTCGCTTCCAACAAGGTAACATCTACTCTCGAGACCTCTCTCCCTCTGCTCATTTCATCTAAATCCAATCATCGCCATGTGATCAACTAATTAATCATCAAAAACCGCTCTGCCTTTCTCAAAAGCTTTCTTTCCTCCAACCCGTTGCCTTATATTTTCAACCATCAAGTGTCCCGGCTTTTTTCCCCTGTGTGTAATCCTTTCACTCAGCCACCACGACTGCATCATCCACCACGACTGCATCATTCACCACGACTGCGTCACCACTTCAACAACCTTCAACACCAAGAGTAAGGTTTCCCAACATAGTAGAATACCACAGCTATTCCTAAAAGTCGACAGGATTCTACAACAGTGTAATACATCAAATATTGCAGTGTAATAACTTTGGATTATATTACATATATATATATTTTGAAAATAGAGCCATCCATAAATAAACCTTTAATTAAAAAGGCATAAATTAACACAAATCAATAACGCGCCATCTATACACATAAAATGAAAGGATTTAAAAGCACGAATGTTTCTTTTATACACAATACAAACTTCTACTGTCCTTACTGCGTTGAAGAATATATTGGGAGGGCTTAGCTCATCAGTGGTGAACCCTCCCAGCGGTTTCGCCAATTTAATCCATCAGACCGCTTCTCAGAGCTCTAATACTGTTTTGGATGATTCTGCTTATATACGCAGCATCAAAGGGTGGAATTTCAGAAATGGTTTTCAAGAAAACTATGAACATAAGCTTATAGGACAGTAGAATTACATTCAAAAAGGCATATATTGGATCAAAATATTGTTACGACGCTTCTCAGCCGTCAATGTTTGCGTTCAAGGTTTCTGAGAAGACAATGTGAGTTCGTTTAGGATACAGCTTAGTGCTATAGATTTATTATCACAGCAACTTTAAAAGGGATATTAAGAACTATACAGGGGAGATAAACACTTGCCTTCAATGCCGCCCCAGGTAGGTTTCTCCTCGTCCTCCACTTGTTAATCCACACAGTCAAGCACTACAACCGTAAACATAGGAATTCAATTCTAATCTGTTCTTTTTTCGCGCGCGCGTGCTCGCGCGGGCGTGCCTTGCCTCCCTTGGCTTTCCCACTTCTTCTCTTCTACTTTTCTGCATCGCTTCAATATTATTTATTTTACCAATATTTCAGTTGGCTGAACGCCAACCTTTTTCAAGGTATTATAACATATTACATGTTAAAACATGTTAATAACATTATATCATTAATATGTTATAACACCTTGATAAAGGTTGGCGTTCAGTCAACTGAAATATTGGTAAAATAAATGATATTTTGATCCAATATATGCCTTTTAAATTAAAGTTATATATATATGTTGATTCAACTTTATGCCTATGTTATCCAAAGTTCAAGAAAAGTTTTTTAAAAAAATATGCTTGATGCAATCTCTACCTCTTCTTCTTTCTTATCTCCACTCAATCATATTAAGGTATCAAGCTTGTAAAGCTTGAGACTTTTGATGGTGTCTGCCGGGGAAGAGTAGAGCTCATCAATGGATGAGACAATACAGTCAATAATGTGTTTTGGGATTGCAGGTTAACACTTAGTACATAGTGGGAAAACCTTGCAACCATTCTGGAAAGTCATTGTCCGTAGATGACCAGACTTAAGTCTGGAAATCAAAGACTGTTGTTCTCTTGGGAGGACAGAACCGGTGCTTGTCCCTCCTGCTCTGTACCAGTCAAATAACCTTTCGTTGCATTTTTATTTACAATATAACGTAAATTCACTCGCAATCAGCGCCCCCTCGCGGTAGGCGTATGGCCTGAAATAGCCTCGCATGAGCTTATTTGTAACGTCAAGCTTAGCCTATAGGTTAGGTACACAGCTTCGTACCCCCGCAACCTAGGTTCGAGGCTCAGCGTGGGTGTTTTTTTTTTTTTTCATTTCTTTTATATTATTGTAGCAAATTATTAAAAATATTATTTTATTTAAAATGTAGGCTTTTTAAAATAAAAATTAACATCAACAATTTTTAAATAATATTTATAACAAACCTAGGTTCGAGGCTTAGCGTGGGTGTCTTTTTTTTTATTTTCATTTCTTTTATATTGTTGTAGCAAAGTCTTTTTTAACAGCATTATTATATTTTAATTGGTTTATTTTAAATATGTTTGTTATGAAGGCTCTATGTAATACTATTTAGAGCACATTTTACATTTTAAACACCTAAGCCCCCTCTTTTTAATATTGTAGCAAAGTATTAAAAGTATTATTTTATTTTAGATGTTTGCCATGAAACTTTGGGAAGTTGTTTAGTGTACTACCACGACGATTTCTGGCGAATTATTTTAAAATAATATTTATAACAATAATTATAGCAAATTTTAAGACATATTTTTAAATTCTGTGTTTGTGCATATATAAATATTTTACAAAAATTGTGAGAACGTTCTATTAGAATATCTCAAAAACAAAAAACAATACATATAAACAAGTTCACTGACATTTATTAATGCAGTGATTATAATCAATAATTACAATAAAGGGCTATTTTATCTATATATATAAAAATCACTTTCAAATTTTAACGTAAAGTTCCATTCTCAATCCCGTAGGGCTTTATATCGGCTAAAACATTTTTATCTTTATAAGTGAATATTAACTTTACTGTACTGAATAGTTTAGTATAATATTAATTTAACATATTACAACTTAGCCACAGCAACGCGTGGCCGGGTTCGCTAGTATCTTATAAATGTTGATGATGTTTGTGTCTCAAATAAATTGCTGTGGCATCCTGAAGTTTGTCTTCACTAAATTTTCTACGTTACATTTTGGTGGAGAAGATGGGTAGATTAGGGAAGACAAACTGAGGATCGCTGAGAAGACCTTGAGACATTGGATGCTGTGATCTACATTTTCAGAGACTGGCTCCAGGATTCCACCGCCGTGTCAAAGTCAAGGCTTTTCCTACAGAAAGATGATGTCCCTATTGACGATAAGACCCCGAAGCCGCTCTTCACGCCGCAAGAGAAAAAATGCCAAGCTACTAGGGACAAAGTTTCAAAACTAAAGGATTTCTTGGCAGAAGCACGTTAGATCCATGTCAGTATCTACAACATTTACAAGCTGTGAGTCACAGCTCCCATAGGGAAAGAGCTATGTAACAAAGTATTTATTATATTTTATGTACAGATTATCAATTTATTGACGTTTATATTATTTATATTTTGCTACTCTGGAAACTTCCTTTATATCTATAAAAATGAAATCCAAAAATCGATGTTTGTTATCGCGTTACGCAAAATCTACAGAATTAATCATTATGAAATTTCGCATGTAGATTTCATTTAAAATATAGGCTATTCAAAAAACTAAAAAGGTTAATGTGCTTTTTTTACCTAAAACCAAAAAGCGTTAGTTCCAGCCTTTTAGCGCTTGGCGCCACACTGGTCGCGACGATAAATGAATTTGATTGGTTAATAATTTTACACGTAGTTTGTTAGTTTGTTTACACGATTAACGTTTTTAAAAGGTAAGATTATCCAATCGCCATGAAACTTTAGGAAGTTATTTACTATACTACCGGGAAGGTTTCTGGTTTGAATTTGATTTGAAATGAATATTCGTCGCAATTTTATTTGCCAATTTTCTACTTTCACTCGCAAGCAGTTCCTCTCGCGGTATCTTGTGAAATTACATTTATAAATTGCAAAAATATTAGAATGTGTTCCAAGTAAAATAAATTTAATATTTAATTTGAGGATTTAGTAATATAATATTCCAATGACGTTGTAAAAACTTGGCATTTCAATATTAATAAAAAGTTGAAGGAAATATCTTATTTAAAATTTAATATCTGTTTAAAAAAAATTATGTTTCAAAAATATATTTAAACGCATATAACAATATTTATGTACGTCTATAAATATATATATTTAAGAGGATTGGATGTTTTCTAGAATTGTTTTAACAAATGTTCGTTAGGCAAACTTTTACTCGGGTAAAAACCGGGTTAAGCAGGTATATTCGCTAAATACAGGTATTTACAAATGTTCGTTTGTGGCAAAATACTATTCCTTCAACTTCAAATTAGAGAGTGGACCAATTAATATTGATTTTATTTAACTTATCGAGTATTTTTAAGGGACCGGAAAAAAAATTCAAATTATCGAGAGTATAGACAAGTATAGAGTCAGGAGGGATTGGATGTTTGCTAGAATCGTTTTAACAAATGTTCGTTAGGCAAACCTTTACTCGGGTAAAAACCGGGCGAAACCGGGAACATATATATATATGTTTGTCGGCTATGCACGCCCTCAATATGTAACTAATCTCGCTGAAATTTGAACAGGACAGAGAGGTATATCTGGAAGAGTTTTTTGTTGCACTTTAACCAAGAAAAATTATAATTAACCAAGTACTGAGCAACAATTATTTCTTAGTCAGAAATGATTATGACAATATTGCTGTATCATTCTTGATTGACCTGAAAAATTTTCTTTAGGGGAATATTCACTAAAGCAAACCATGGGCGAAGCCAGATAATAATTTTTAGTAGGCAGGAACAAAATTCTACCAGCGAAACATTCACTCGAGCAGAAGACACACGAAGCCAGGTCATTTCTATATATAAAATATCATTTCTAGGCCTTTTGGCTAAGATCATGTAGTATATCTCTAGATATTTTTTATTTATATATATATATTTAAAAATCTATTCAGTAGAGAGAGTGGATATGTGTTAGGAGCTAAGACTTTCCTATTCTACCATCGAGCAGAGTAAACATCAACACTTCCAAGAAATTAACAATTTTAATTCCCTTTCATAACTAACTAATTTACATCGTTTCTAAAACCAAATATATACATGCAAAGTCGTCCGGTCAACTCGTCAAAATATAAATATATTAATCTATGAAAAGCAACTTATAAAAATGCTAACAATATGTTTGTTCAAAAAATATATTTTATATATTATATAAATATATAATGTATCGAATATTTTAATCATTATTATCATAATATTCTGTATGTTCAGGAATATTATTTTATAAAAACATATTTCATAAACAAATTCAAGTCTAACATTTAACAAATTTTAAATATTTTCAAATATATTTATATATTAACACAGACAGAAATATAATATAACCAATGAATATAATATTATCATGGGAATATCATCATCATATAAAAACATATTTCATAAACAAATTCAAGGCTAACAGTTAACACAAATTTCAAATATATTTATATACTAGCGGATGTGTACCCGGCTTCGCCCGGGTTTTATCCGAGTGAAAGTTTGCCTAACGAATATTATATATTATGAAGTATAATAAACAATGCTAAAGATTAGTTTTAATTATTAATCAAGATTGTGTGTGAATATGTGAGAAAGATGTATCATCGTTGTTGTTTTCTTGGCCGACTGTTTTACATATGGTGTTATCTTAAAATTGCTTGTTTTGAATATTTTTTTAGATTGAGTTGAATGAATTGCTGAATTTTTTTTTTTGTATTTATATATAAATAAAATTAACTCTGTTGAATTTTTTTGTATTTTATCGATAACAGCAAAGTTATGTATTTTAAAGTTAGGAAAAATATTTTGATGTTAAGCAAAACCTGCTCCATCTCGTTTTACATAAATGTTGAAAATTTGGTCGAAATTGATGCATTGTAACGAAAGTTTTTAGCGAACACCACTTATGAAATTTCCATTTATATAGAAGATATATAATATATAATATGAATGAGTTTTAAAAATTGTTTAAAAAAAAATGCATCGGCCGGGAGTCGAACCCTGGCCGCCCGCGTGGCAGGCGAGCATTCTACCACTGAACCACCGATGCTTTAAAAAAATCAAATTCATTTATCGTCGCGACCAGTGCTGCGCCCTAGCGGTAAAAGACTGGAACTAACGCTTTTTGGTTTTTTATTTTAAAAAAAAAAGCACATTAACTTTTTTAGTTTTTTGAATAGCCTATATGTTAAACGAAATCTTCAGCTACCTACATGCGAAATTCCATAATGATTGAGTCAGTAGATTTTGCGTGATGCGATAACAAACATCGATTTCGCATTTCATTTTTATATATATAATAAAAAAGGATTAACACAGAAATATAATATAATCAATGAATATAATATTATCATGGGAATATCATCATCATATAAAAACATATTTCATAAACAAATTCAAGTTTAACAGTTAAACTTTTTTGAAATAAACAATAAACTTCTATTTCTGACCTGAAAAATGAAATCTATGTTACTCGCGCCTGATTATGATGGCAATATAGAAAATATAAAAGAATTTATAGAAAAAGGCCTGAATATTAACCACCAAGTATCTAATGGAAACAGTTTATTGCACATTGCTACCAGAAAAGGTAAGCTAGAAATAGCACGATATCTTGTAGAAGCAGGGGCTAATATAAACTTGCAGAACCCCAATATGGAGACTCCCCTACATTACGCGTTTATTCAAAACGAAATTGCTGTTGCACGGTATCTGGTGGGTGTAGGAGCAGATGTTAATATGAAAGATGATAAAAGTAGGGTCCCACTGTTGATTGCAATTCCAGATAAGGAGATAAGAATGAATCTAAATTTTTAGAATACTCCTTTTTATCAGAATTGTGAAAAGTGTATTTGTGAACTTGTTGAAGCTGGGGCAGATGTAAATATTCAAGATTTAAACAAAATTTCACCATTTTTGAAATTACTGTCAAATATAGAGGATAACGAATTGTTTAATTTGTTTATTGAGAAAGGTGCAGATATCCACGCTAAGGATATTGAAGGTAATTCTTCATTAATTAATGTTGTCATTAAAGGTAATTTAGAACGTTTTAAATATTTGATTGATGCGGGAGTTGATGCTAACCATGTGAATAATGATGGAAACTCGGCTTTCTTCTATGCTGCAGAATCCGATAATCTACAAATTCTTGAATATTTTCTGAAGTCTGGGATTGATATTAACGTCAGAAATTACTCTGGTGAAAACTCCGTTAATTAACGCTGTTAGAAAGTGTAAGTTATCAAATGTAAGAATGTTGTTAAATTCCGGCGCAAATATCAACGTTAGGAATAATTTGTATGCCACACCGCTTTCATGCGCAATACATTCTATCAAAATGGATATGATTAAGCTTCTTTTTGAAAGTGGCGCTGAAATAGACATCAGTGATAACGCAACTACCTGCTCAATTTTTAGGATACATGTTCATTACTATTGGAAACGAACTTTGAATAGCTTTGATTTAAAATATCTGTTTAAAGTGACGAGTCGTTTGGACTCGTTACAATTCCTAGACGATTTTATTTATTCTACCCTAGCGAATGATGGAGTACAAAGTCTGATAAAAGTTTTACTTATCAATAATCCTGCGACAACTAAGCCGAATTTACCACAGAAATCATCCGAATGGTGGGATAATTGTAAGCTACAGCTCATGAGAATGCAAGAACACAAGCTTGGCAAGAGTGATATCTCTTTGTTGGCTTATCTTCAGGAAAAGGATTTCAGGACGGCGAACAAACTTAGTTTCAAACACAATGATCAGACAAGAGCTTGGAATCAAAGAAGTCATGGTATAGAGAGAATGCCGACATCTTCATTGATATCATAGAAGAATATTTTGAAGATGATTTGAAGAGGGCCAAGCTGATTCATAAATGGAATGTCATCATACAAGAACGGCAGTTCAAAACGACAACAGTGTTAGTTCGGCTTCAGATAGGGAAACACCTGAATGATAACAACCTTGAATGGTATGTTGGCAAACACTGAGAACAGATAACCGTAACTTAGTAGACACCACCAGGTAGAAACCAAATTCTCCAATGTTCACTTTCAATTTTTTGAACAATTCTTTTTTTTAAATATTTTATATAGATAATAAAATTTTTAATTTAGAAATATTTGGTCGTCATTTTTGTATCAAATTTTAAGATAAAGATATGCTTCTATTTTGAATAAACCTATTTTCTCTCTACTGTTTTTACTGCAATTAGAAAATATATTTATTACATTTTGATATACAGTTAAACCTGTCTATAGCGCCCCCTCTTGGGACTCACCAAAATAGGGTGCTATAGAGAGGGAGTGCTATAGACATGTCACTTTTAATGTGAATTGTTTACAGTTTAATGTTCAAAATCGAGCGCTATAGGCAAGTTTGAATGTATATGATTAAAATAAAAAAGAATATCCTGACCAAGAGCACATGAGCTTTTCAGATGGCGCTCTGCCAGGATATTCCTTTTTTTTTTTTAATACCAACACCTAACTTTTTTTTTTCACATGCACATATATATGCAACAGAAAATGTTTAATATACTCACATTTGAATTAATATATATTCAATACACACACACACTAGATAATTTAAATGTACTCTGTAAAGATAGAGGCTGCCTGGCCGGCATTCATAGTTCTTCAAATTGAAGATACTTCGGCCAGTAAATATTTTTTATTGTCTCGACGTTTCGACAATTTTGTTCTCGTTTGGAGGATTATTAAATAATTTTCAACGCTTTGCCGAATGTTTTAATTTTTGTTTGCTCTTGACGAGGACAAAAAAATTTTTGTTCGAAACGTCGAGAACAATAAAAAAGATTTACTGGCCGAAGTATCTTTAATTTGAAGAACTTAAAAGTACTAAGTCATTCCATTTGAAAACCAAAGTTATTCTACAAGGCCATTTGAAGGCACAATTTGAATTATAGATTATAAACACAAGGTAATAAGACCAAATCCAAATAAATAAATAGTGTTTGATGTTTCGGTAACAGCGTTATTAACATCTTCAGATAAAAGACTGAATGAGAAATTTGATCACAGCATGCCTTTAAATAGTTACTGATAAGGCACAATTTGGATTATAGATTATAAACACAAGGTTATAAGACCAAATCCAAATAACTAAATAGTGTGTGATGTTTGTGTGGTGAAATATCTCGTTCAATACTTTTGTCTGAAGATGGTAACAATGCTGTTACTGAAACGTCACACACTATTTATTTATTTAGATTTATTCTTATTACCTTGTGTTTATAATCTATCATTCAGTACTTTTGTCTGACGATGGTAACAACTATGTTACTGAAACGTCACACACTATTTATTTATTTAGATTTATTCTTATTACCTTGTGTTTATAATCTATCATTCAGTAATTTTGTCTGAAGATGATAACAACGCTGTTACCGAAATGTCACACACTGGTTATTTATTTATATTTGGTCTTATTAACTTGTGTTTATAATCTATCATCCAGTACTTTTGTCTGAAGATGGTAACAACACTGTTACCGAAATGTCACACACACTATTTATTTATTTATATTTGGTCTTATTACCTTGTGTTTATAATCTATCATTCAGTACTTTTGTCTGAAGATGGTAACAACGCTGTTACCGAAACGTCACACACTGTTTATTTATTTATATTTGGTCTTCTTACATTGTGTTTATAATCTATCATTCAGTACTTTCGTCTGAAGATGGTAACAAAGCTGTTACCAAAACGTCACACGCACTGTTTATTAATTTATATTTGGTCTTATTACCTGGTGTTTATAATTTATCATTCAGTACTTTTGTCTGAAGATGGTAAAAACGCTCTTACCGAAACGTCACACACTATTTATTTATTTGGATTTGGCCTTATTACCTCGTGATAAAGACATGTTATTTATTATATATAAAAATTCTGCCATCTAAAAACCGCATGTGCTTTTGGTCAGGATATGCCTTCATTATTTTTTATATCAACACCTGACCTTTTTATTTTTCTCTTGTTTTCTTATGTGTTAAGCGTATTTACGCAATTTTGCCCTTAAATACCCATTTCTTGGTTTCTCAAGAAGCCACTGGGACCAAAAATATTTTGCTGAGAAAGCTGCTCCTCTACACGAAGTCCTCAAAAAAGATAATAAATTCACGTGGAACTCTGACCAACAGGAAGCTTTTGATTCCTTGAAAAAAGCATTGATGTCTGACCTGTTCTTGCCTATTTCGAAGAAAAATTGCTAACCCAGCATCATACTGACGCCAGCGGTTATGGAATTGGAGCTGTCCTCGTACAGATCAACAACGATGGGAAAGAGCGGCCAGTTGGTTATGCTTCAAGAACTTTATCTGAGGCGGAGAAGAATTACTCTACAATGGAAATAGAATGCTTGGCCGCAATTTGGGCCATTAACAAATTTCGACCGTACCTTTTTGGTCGAGAGTTTGTCATCGTCACTGACCACCACGCTCTTTGCTGGGTATCTAACCTGAAGGACCCAACAGGAAGACTTGCAAGATGGGCTTTAAAACTCCAAGAATACAATATAACGGTTGTTTATAAAAGTTGATGCAAACACCGACTGATGCCGACTGTCTTTCTCGAAATCCTCTCCAACTTGAATCGGAAGAAGCATACAAAGATGAGGATGATGATATACCCTCAATAACTGCTCTGACGTGCTTAGAAGCTGAACAATGAAAAGACCCTAAAATAATAAATTGATAGAGAAAACAGAAAGATTTGGTGCTGAATCGAAAGGATATTAAAAGTTAAAAGGAACCTTATACAAAAAGAATTTCGACCCCCTGGGAAACCAACACCTTTTAGTTATTCCCAAGCACTTACGCTTAGAACTACTGAAAGGTTTACACGACGCTCCCACAGCAGGTCATCTTGGATTTCGAAGACATATGAGAGAGTTAAAAACAAATATTTCTGGCCAGGACTTCTCCGGGACATACAGAAGTATGTCGCTCATTGTAAGGAGTGCCAAAGAAAGAAACAATCAACTCAAAAGCCACCCGGACTACTTAAGGCCATACCTCCTACAACCTCCCCTTTCCAAAGAGTTGGAATGGACCTCCTTGGAAGATTTCCCAAGTCTGATACTGGTAATAAATGGATCATAGTCTGTACAGACTATCTTACTCGATTTGCCGTTACTAGAGCCTTACCCACAGGAGAAGCAAAAGAAGCAGCCAAGTTCTTAATGGAAGATGTTGTTCTCAAGCACAGAGCCCCCAGAGAAATCATCACGGACCGAGGATGAGTATTCCAATCCAAGTTGATTGCGGAACTCACCAATCAAAGCTCGTCGATACATCGGTTCACGACAGCGTATCATCCCCAGACGAATGGACTGACGGAGAGGTTAAACAAAACCTTAGCCAACATGATCGCTATGTATTTAAGTGTTGAAGAGAAGGACTGGGACGCAATCCTGCCCTACGCCACATTCGCCTACAACACGGCAAAACAATATACGACATTTTTACTCCTTTTAAACTGATTCTTGGACGCAAAGCCGAAACAAATGTAGACACTCTTTTCCCAAATCCGCATTAAGATCTCCAAGAGGATTACAGTCAGAAGATTACCTCGCGAATCGAAGAGTCTAGGCAGCTAGCAAGATTAGAAACTTTGAAAGCCCAAGAAAAGGACAAGGCCAGATATGACTCAAAGCACGAGGCAATGGATTACAATGTCGGTGACCTGGTATGGATTTTCATCCCGATAAGAAAGGTGGGACTCTCAGAAAAACTGACGAAAAGGTACTTCGGGCCATACAGGGTTACTCGGAAACTCTCTGACGTGACCTTCGAAGTTGAACCTGTGGACCAACCAACCAGGAGACGCCAAACAAGAGACCTGGTCCATGTACTGAGAATGAAACCCTAACATGACCCTGAGGACCAAGCTGATCTGTTCAAGTGATAATAACAGCTGGACGCTGTTCATCTAGGAAGGGGGCAATGTCACTGAATAATTATTTTAAATATTCTGTTGTATATCATCATAAATATTTGCAAAGTCATCACGCCTTACCATGCTTGAATATCATTAATTGAAAATAAAAATTTAGAAATAGTTTTGCATTCTATAAAAAATATATATTTTTACTTAAACTTTTGTTATACTCATTATCACTACCATGACAATATAATATACCAATGACGTTGTAAAAAATTTGGCATTTCAATATTAATAAATATTTGAAGAAAATATCTTATTCAAAATTTAATATCTGTTTTAAAAAAATATGTGTTTCAAAAATATATTTACGCATATAACAATATTTATATACGTTTATAAATCTATATATAGATGGATTGGATGTTTTCTAGAATCGTTTTAACAAATATTCGTTAGGCAAACTTTTATTCGGGTAAAAACCGGGCAAAGCCGGGTATATTCGCTAAATACAGTTATTTACAAATGTTCGTTTGTGGCAAGATACTATTCCTTCAACTTCAAATACCGAGTGGACCAATTAATATTGGTTTTATTTAACTTATTAAGTATTTTTAAAGGGACCGGAAAAAAATTCTTATTATCGAGAGTATGGACAAGTATAGATTCAGTAGGGATTGTTGGATGTTTGCTAGAATCGTTTTAACAAATGTTCGTTAGGCAAACTTTTAATGGGGTAAAAACCGGGCGAAACCGGGAACATATATATATGTAATAAGTTGAGGTCTGGTAGCCTCTTGTAGAATCCTGTTGACTATAATGTGATGAGGTATCCAGTCGAAATAAACTTTGGTGTGTTAACCGAGATGAACAGTCAGGATAAGGAGTTTTCCAGTACCTCTCTGCACCTTGGAAGACCTTTAAAAGTTCTCACAAAGTACAGGCAGTTGTGGTCGAGGCAGAGTGGAAAGCTTGGGAATGTCCACACAAAAAACGAAGACATAGTTGCACTAAGAAAGTTCTGTGAACAGATAAAAGTTGAGCTAGGAGCGAAAGATGGGGAGATAGAAGTTCTTACTGGTCTACATGATGGATGAGATGGACCTGATGTACGACCGACGTGGGCTCGCGCAGAGGCTGAACTAACTGTATTTTTTAGTTAGGACGGGGCTTTATGTACCTTTTCTGAGAAAGGGGGTTTTGCCCCAGATGTGAGAGGGGCGTCTGGTGACATTCTAAACTGGGGCCGTCCTGACGCTTCCAATCTATCTTTAGACCTTGTTGTTTTTGACTTCCATCTCCTTGGCTCAACTCTTAATCTATTACAGAGTTTTATTTATTTGTCCATAGTTTGTACAAAGTACGATACATATGATGATGTAATGACACATGTCAATAATGCGTAAAATCATTTACAAATGTGTTTCTATCATACAACATTAAAATCTTGTTATAAGTTATATACAATATGGGGTTGTTGGCTTAAATTACCATAGATGGGCCCCGGGAGTGAAAGGGTTTATCCGGGTTTAAGCGGGTAAAGCCTCTCTAACACAGGTAAGTAATTAAAATTTCTTTTAATTAATTTAAACTGTGAAGGTTAAAAAGGGCTATAACAAGATTATTTGTTTGGATAATATAAAAGTGAAATAAAAATGACATTTTTGTTTGATTTAAAAAAGATGATGATTAAAATAAAATGATGACATAAAAATTCACATTCTAAGAGAATATTGGCGGGCGTTGGAAAGGGTTAGTAGTTGAAGAATATGCAATTGTAAGGAGTGCACATGTAAACCAAATACTTAGAATAAAGTGCAAAGCGAGGAAATAGACTTCAGCGTCTTCCTAGGCAATGTTTCACTTGCGATCCTATATAAGGGTTACAGTGTTTTGTCACAATTTTAGGGTTATTGGGTTAAAAGTTGTTGAAGAAAAGTTGCTTATTAATATGATTGAAAGGGGTGGTAGAGCCATGCGATAAGTAGAATTGTAGCGACAGTAGGTGATCTGACTTGACTCGAAATTAAAGGTTGATTGTGGTCCGCTAGAGGTGAAAAAAAAATTGAAAGTTGAAAAAAGTGAACACTTTGTGCATGCCTTGGTGATGTGCTCTGCGGATGAAATGAAATAAACTCTTGAAGCGTGTTCAGGCCAGAAGTTGGGATTTTTAAATCTGGGGAACTGTGTTCAAAGAGTTTCAAAGTTTTAAAGATAGAAATATGATTGCGGATTAAAAAAAGTGTAAGTGGCCAAAATCAAACATGTAATATATAAAAGATATAATTATGAATTAAAAATGATTATTGAAACAATTAAATGTTTTGCCATACTAAAATAATATCATGAAAAATAAAAGTAAATTTTATTACAGTTTTTTTTTTAAATAATGTTGGACTAAAAATTGATTATATAATTGAAAAGTAAAAATAAAATAATTATTCAAGATTTTATACAAAAATTACAATATAATTAAAGGTTATTAATGATTATATAAATGTTAAGTAGT
>CP092864.1:153109046-153221069 GCA_030710605.1 Cordylochernes scorpioides
GAGAACTTGATTATTTGTTACCATATCTGCCCAAGGAATTTAGAGAGCTCTTCTGTAAAGTAATATTTACAGATTAACCCTTCATTAATAACATAGGTCGTAAATTATGGTCAGTGAGAGCTGTAAATATTGTTACGTCGTACCCAGACGCTGTAATCAGGATGCCACAAAGATACACATGTGAGTTCGAAGGGATACAGCAAAAGTTATCGCTTTATTATACGTGGCACTGAACAGAAGGAGTACAATCAGTTGGGACTTGTCTTCAACCTCCTCGTCAGAAGAATCCTTGGCGCCGTGGATGTCCTCTTGTGACCCGCCCCACACTGTACATGTCCAGCCTGGACTACACCGTCTTGTAGACCGCTCCGATGTCAGGCTCTCCTGGTACCGTCTTACAGGATCATTCACCCCCCCCCCCCCCCCCCGGAGGCAAGTCGCCACGTCTTCTACTTGCCGCAGATGTCACCAGACTCTGTCCTCCCCCCACACTGGAATGCCGTTTTTGGCGACTCACACATGACAGTTGGAGTCCACCTCTCTTTCCCCAACTTTACTCAGGAATCTTGGCCTTGTCATCCATTTTACAATATACTTAATGAAATATACATTACCAAATTCTCTTTGTGTATATACTCTATCTTATGAGAACTTTGTTAAGTTTAGAACTATTTGTACAATAGTTTACAAAACAATACTAATCCATCGTGTAAATAATTAATCATATATATGCGAATAATACTGGCACAGCACAATAGTCCTTTGGACTTCGTGCTTTTGTAACAATAAATAAATTTAAAAAAAATGACACCCTAGTTCGTTAAACGGGTGCAAAATATGACCCACAGTTATCTTTTCCGTGTCATATATTCAGAATCATGAAGATGAATAAAGCTGTGGCAAAATTACTGTTAAAGTACAGTATGAAAATTACGGGAAAAAAGGCTAACTTGCAAATCAAGTGTAAGAAAAGTCTGGTAAACGTTTCACAAAACAATGATGCCAAATTCGGTATAAGAAGTCGCAGTGATGATTCGTTTGTGGGCTGTTTCAAGGATTTCAGTCAGATTACTAAATAGCAGAAAGAAGAGGGTAAAAGTCTCCTTTAAAATAACTTTATTTAAAACATGTTAAGAGGAAAACACCCAACTGGTCAGTAGACCATGCTACGCGCTAATCCTTTGTCGCCGGATGACGCCGCTAGCGGAAGAGGAGGGGGTTGTTTGTTTGCTGTCACCCGGTCCGTCGTCTTGCCGACGTCCCGAAGTGGATCTCCATTATTCAACACCGTGAATTCTGATTATGCCGTAGCGCTCAGGACGGTAATTCGGGCTTTAGTTCGGGAAATTCCTGTGCGGTTTTCCAGTGCTACAGAAAGCCTATAAAATTTGATTCGATATTACAAAATTGGGTTTACAAGTAAGATGAAAAGACTCTCCCCCTGTCCATAATTTATAATCTACGTGTTATTAAAAATTAGTTAATCTGTAAAGATACCTTTACAGAAGAGCTCTAAAAATTCCTTGGACAGATATGGTAACAAATAATCAAGTCCTCGATCGAATGGGTACAGAACGTCAGCTGATAGAGTTCATAAAACAACGAAAACTGACGTTTGTTGGACATGTGATGATCAGCAGGAGAGATATTGCTGACAGTGTTGGAGGGAAAGTTCCAGGGCAAGAGGTCGAGGGGAAGGAGACGACAGGGATACACAGACGATCTAAAACAATGGACTGGACGACACACCTACGAGGAGATGAAGAGGATGGCGGAGGAAGTATGGAGAGACCATGTGGCCCACTCTCAGTAGAGGAAGGCATTGAAGGAGGGAGATATGGAGAGACCATGTGGCCCATCCTCAGTAGAGGAAGACATTGAAGGAAGGAGATATGGAGATACCATGTGGCCCACTCTCAGTAGAGGAAGACATTGAAGGAGGGAGATATGGAGAGACCATGTGGCCCACCCTCAGTAGAGGAAGACATTGAAGGAGGGAGATATGGAGAGACCATGTGGCCCACCCTCAGTAGAGGAAGACATTGAAGGAGGGAGATATGGAGAGACCATGTGGCCCACCCTCAGTAGAGGAAGACATTGAAGGAGGGAGATATGGAGAGACCATGTGGCCCACCCTCAGTAGAGGAAGACATTGAAGGAGGGAGATATGGAGAGACCATGTGGCCCACTCTCAGTAGAGGAAGGCATTGAAGGAGGGAGATATGGAGAGACCATGTGGCCCACCCTCAGTAGAGGAAGACATTGAAGGAGGGAGATATGGAGAGACCATGTGGCCCATCCTCAGTAGAGGAAGACATTGAAGGAAGGAGATATGGAGATACCATGTGGCCCACTCTCAGTAGAGGAAGACATTGAAGGAGGGAGATATGGAGAGACCATGTGGCCTACCCTCAGTAGAGGAAGACATTGAAGGAGGGAGATATGGGGAGACCATGTGGCCCACCCTCAGTAGAGGAAGACACTGAAGGAGGGAGATATGGAGAGACCATGTGGCCCACCCTCAGTAGAGGAAGACATTGAAGGAGGGAGATATGGGGAGACCATGTGGCCCACCCTCAGTAGAGGAAGACACTGAAGGAGGGAGATATGGAGAGACCATGTGGCCCACCCTCAGTAGAGGAAGACATTGAAGGAGGGAGATATGGAGAGACCATGTGGCCCACCCTCAGTAGAGGAAGACATTGAAGGAGGGAGATATGGAGAGACCATGTGGCCCACCCTCAGTAGAGGAAGACATTGAAGGAGGGAGATATGGAGAGACCATGTGGCCCACCCTCAGTAGAGGAAGACATTGAAGGAGGGAGATATGGAGAGACCATGTGGCCCACCCTCAGTAGAGGAAGACATTGAGATTGAGAGTGAAACTACTTTCATTACCTCATTCATAAGAAATTATAATGATAAATGAAAACTAAATAGAAAAAATATAACAATAAGTAAAAAAGACAAGGATGAATATACACAATGAAATTTATTCAAAGCTTCATTGGTGTCGCCAGGTGGGCAGGTACCGCCGGTGTTCAGGGTTGCAACCCGGAATCCCATTTCAGCTGCCGAGCAGAGTTTCTGGCGCGTGACAGCTTCTTGTACAGGGTGTCGCTGGTGTTCTCTGTCAGAGCCATTAGCGCCGTCACGGCGCCGCCGTGGCCATGGTGTCGATGGCCACTTTCTGTTCGGTGTTTGATTGGGCGAGGAGCCGGTCCATCTTCCCGTTGTGCGTTAAAGCCTGGAGGAGGTGATCTCTCTCCCGGCCCATCCCCTGGACACTATCTATGACTGTAGACACCTTGTCGTTCTCCAGGAGAACGTCCATTTGGATTTCAGCCATAGTGCGCCGTTCCTGTGAAGATTCGGACGCCTTAGGTTTGTCCTGTTTTTTGGATGGAGGAGTACTCAGGCCGACCGCCTCTTCTGTTTTCTCTGTGTCGCTGGGAGGAGGATCTGCGACGACAGAAACAGCCGGTGGTAAGGCTGCAACAGGAGGAGGAGGGGCGTTCGACTTGGGGGGTGGCTTGCTAGGGACAGCCGTGGGCACAAGGGGAGCATCCACGGGTAGCAACAGGTGTCTCTCCTGCAGGCCGGTCTTTCGTGGGCAGTTAGCGCGTTTGTGACCTTGTCTATTACACAGGGAGCACTTGATCCCGTGAGTCACGTAGACATAGGTGGCCATCCCCTTGGACTTGACGTCCAGCCGGGCAGGGATCTGGGACAGCTTGACTCCATATTTCAGAGTGAGGAACGCTTCCCGACGGGCATCAGCCCAGCTGGAGTCGCCCATCTCCATCATCTTCTGGACAATGGATGTCACCTGTCCATAGGGCCGAAGTGCTGCGACAAGGTCGGCGTCCTCCACGAAAAATAAAACATTGCCGAGCACAATGCGTTCGGCTCTTTTCCGCAGGGGGAAGGCCCTTAAGGTGGCGTCCTCGATGTCGAGGCCTTCTTCTATCAGCTTGTCGGCCAGTTGCACGCTGGAGAGGCCGACCAGGATATGCCCCTCCATTTTAGTAAGCTGATAGACGGAGCCCTTGCCCAGCTTCGCCTCCAGCGCCAGAAAGTACTTGGCCTGGCTGAAGTCTGGGCAGAATTCAAGATTGATGCATTGCTCTGCCTTGCCCACCGCCGACCTGGCTCTGAACGCCGCTTGTTTTTACCGATTCGTCGTACATTCTTGTACCTTGGACTTAGGCATTGGACGTTCGGTGAGGACTTGCTTCGCGGCCGCTGCCTGGACGCAGCCCCTCTTGGCTTTCCGGCCTGCCGCCTCGGAGTCCCCTGGCCTCTTCCTCCTGTGCTCCACTTTGGTAAAACTCACATCTTGTCTCTCGATAAGATGGTCGTCCAGTTCCGGGCAATCAGCCCAATTGCGGCGAGAATTTGCATGTCCGCCGTCGGTTCAGAATTAGCATATTTGTAGTTGTTTGAATCAGAATGGCTTTCAGCCATTTCTGAATGTTTTGCCGATATTTCGGTGGAGACTTGGCCGATTTTGGTGAGGTTAACATGAGCTTGCAGCCCATTTTCTCGGCTTTCAGCCAATACCTCAAAGGAGTTTCTCACTTCCATTTTCTCCATCTCAGCCTCAAAAAACGCGGAGCTCGCGCGCCGCGTGGCCGCACGGCCGAGAGAGAGAGATATGGAGAGACCATGTGGCCCACCCTCAGTAGAGGAAGACATTGAAGGAGGAGGAAGAATAAATTATAAATTATGGACAGTGTGGAAGCTTTTTAAATATTTCCATCTTCAATTTGCAAACTCCCTCTTGTAATACCGAATCAATTTATCGAATCTCAAAGGAGAATCTTCTATAAGGCCAGTGTGTCTTTTTTGTGTATGGTTCGATATTACCGACTCGTAATCCTGTTCTTTCATATTGATAAATTTCATTATTTTTTTATTCACCTGCACATAACTCTCTTCCCAGGCACCGATACCAAAGCATAGATTGCATATATAAGGATGATATAATTACCAAGGATTTATGTTTTACAAAATTTATAAATTAAAACAGAAGCATATATATGTCGTATTATAATTTTTGCGTATAAACAAAGTTGTACATAGGAATGTTCCCCATAGATATACCAAACCTGATGTAACTTCGGCGTTCAATAGAGATACCATAGGAAAAGAAGGGCGCGGCACCCAGTAAGATCGAATAACAGATCATTGACATTGTCCAAGAAGCTAAGAGAATATAAGAATCGATCAGACCATTCCATGGTTGGACACGGACATCCAAAAAGGTCCGCCCTCTATGATGTCACCACTAACATATATATATAAAAAAAAGCCTTTATTTAGGGTCACTGACCCTATACGGGATTCACCAGAGGTATGCATAAGAACAAAGCAGTGAGACAAAGGAAATAACGATATATACAGAGTAAAAAGAAAAAAAAAAAAAACAAGAAGAGAAAAAAAAAAGAGGGAAGCAAGAAATCAACACAAAAAGAGTAGCAGTAAGAAAGTGAGGAGTGAGTATCACTTGGCCTTCTTCTGAGATATGGACTTGTGGAAACCATAAAACGCCGTAGCAATATACGTATTCTGGGTCATATTGTCAATTATTGATGGAAGTGAAGCACAGCACCACTAACATATAAGCTGGGTTGAGCCCACAGACACAGTATGGACAGCAGCCAGATCACCATGCTGCCAGATTAACCAGCAATCCCAGGACTCCCATAGTCCACCTCACCTTACCAGGTGTTGCCTCATCTAAACCGAGATAACCATGTTCCTATATGTTTATTTATCTTCACGCTAGTGCGCTCCCACTCTGGCCCTATGACTGCATATTGGATAAGGAGCCCGCTGCTACGATGTCGACTCCACACATCACAACATATATATACACCTATCCCCCGATTTACACGGTAGATACGTTCCTGAGAAAAACGTGTAAATCGGGGGATAGGTGTACACAGAAATAAAAATAAAATGCATTGACAGGTTAAAATATGTAGTCAGCACATAAGCTCGGGATTCCTTGTGAGATGTGTACACAGCGCATGTGTTCAATCACAGTAGCATTTAGTATAGTGCGATAAAAAAAAACTTATTTGGAAAACCGTGTAAAAGCGAAAACGTGTAAAAAAGTACCGTGTAAATCGGGGGATAGGTGTGTGTATTCTTCTTGGTGTGATGACTTACAATTTATAACTTATTTTTTCGATATATGAGGCTTTTATCCTTATATATTTGTTACATATGCTGTCACTTTGATGGAGTTTTAACCCCTGACAAACAGCTTTCCCTCTAAACCCGCTGCGATAGCAACCGAGCCTGAACTTCCTCGAGGCCGCGCGCCCTCACACTGCCGTGAGAAGAAACGTTGCCAAGATGGTGAGTTTCTTTTCCCATCTGGGGTAGAATTGTTTCTCACTTTTCCTGCCGATTTATGACAATCATAAAGAATATACTGTTTACTGGTTTATTTTTACCATATTTATTTATTTTATATCTAACTGATTCGAGATATTTTAATTGTTTAGTGGCTAAAAGTTGTTTTTTTTTTTTTAATTTATTGTTTCTTACTGGTTACTACAACAACAACAACAAAAACCTTTATTAAGACACTATTGTCTTACAAGGGGATTCCCCTAAAAGGTTATTCTATACACAGTTACGAGCGTCATCAATTCTTTTTCATCTCTGTCACCTTTTTTTTTTTTTGGAATGGCGCTCTCCTATTGGTTGGCTACGATCACGCCACCTTTGCCCCCCCATCATGCCCCCCCCCACTCGCTTTGTTGTTTTTGTAACTATTGTATTGGAGCGGGTCGCTTCTTAAATAAATGCATATATTAGTTAATAACTAAATGGAATCCTCTCTTTCTTTTACCCAGTATGAGACGCCTACGGAAGCCAACAGTACATAGACAGATAAAGCACATAGGCTATAGTTATTAACTAATATATGCATTTATTTAAGGCGCCAATTTATAATTGTAACAAATGGTATTTGAATAAAAACATTCAATCGGGTAAAACACGGGCGTTGCCCGGGTCATTCGGCTAGTATATGTACATGAGTGAGGAGGAAAAGCAATTTAGAGGGGAGAGGGAGCAATCAGCCGTTGTCTGTGGAGTTGAGCACTTCTTCTCTCATTTTATCAATAGCTTTGTAATATTTAAAATATTTATAAACAAATGTTTTATCCAGCAGGAGAGTAGTGAAGATTTTATATGCATGTTGTTCATTGTAGTGAGTTAGCCCCGAAATTTCGCGAATTTCCAGTCTCTTTTCATGTAGGAATGGGCAAAGGAATAGATAATGGACCAAATTGTCTTGGATGCCAACATTGCAGAAGTAGCAATTTAAAGGGTTGCTGTTCAAAAATCCCGTGATATTCTCGGGGAAAAATAGCCATAGAATCCTTTGACGGGCTATAAATCGTTTAATTTTCAAAGGGAGGTTTGATAGTAAGTAGTCCTCCGTCATAAAGGAGCTACTTAGAGATTAGTAGTGAATAAAATGAGTTGAGTTTTGTATCCCTTTACTGGTTACTATATAGAAACCTAGATATTATTGATCATATAAAGAATTTACATAAAGTCCAAAACTTCGCACCCAGCTATTATAAGTTTGTCCCAAAAGTTGATAAACACTTGCAAAAAATTTTAATACCAATATTATTCGCCGTTATGTATAATGTCTTTGTATTATGTATATAGTAATTGTATTATGTATTATATATTATGTATTCGCCGTAATAATATTATTCGCCGTTATGTATAATGTCTTTGTATTATGTACACAGTCTAGCCATAAATTCTGTTACAAACAATTTTATAAATTAAATGATTAAGAACAAAAACTAATGAAATACATATATATACATGTATATATATATTATAAATACATATTTTATTAGCCAATAGGACATAGATTTTAAATATATACAAGCATTCAAAATGTTCTCCCTTATTTTTGACACAGGATCTCAAACGTTCGGGCCACTGATCTATGGTGGCACGCACCTTTTCTAAGGGTATTTCTTTCATTGCTCTCACCAATGCTGATTTCAATTTATCCAAATTATGATATCTTTTATAGCACACCTTCTCCTCTAAATATGCCCACAAACTGTAATCAAGGGGGTTTAAATCAGGGCTTCCAGAGGGTCATTCATTGGCCTTTATGAACTCCGGAACATTCGTCTCCAACCATTGTTGAGTTGACTTAGCTTTGTGAGCAGGAGCTGAATCTTGTTGAAATATCCAATGTTCTCCATTAAACATTTTTGTATTCAGAGGCTTTACTATTTGTTACAAAATGTCTTATTTATAGTTTTTAGCTGTATTTTTTACCCCTTTGGCACAGAAGTAGAGATCTGTTACACCTTGGTAGCTAACTCCCCACCAAACCATGACAGAAGAAGGATGGTGACTTTTTCAAGTCTTCTGACTTACAAAGAAGCTTCTAGAGAGCTACGAGCATATATACTATCATTCTGACGATTAATCTTTTCCTCGACAGTGAAAATTTCTCGTCTGTGAAAAGGATTCTCTCATGCCACCGACCATCATGCTGCGCCAACAACATTTTTGATCTAACCCTTCTAATATCTCTAAGAGCAGGGGTTATCAAATGACCTGTGCGTCGTTTGAAAGCTCTCAGTCCAAGGTCTTCGTTGATTATCCTTGAAACTATCTTGGAGCTAAATTTATCTGCTTTGCTAATATCTTTTGTTTGCAGTGTCGATTTCGTCGAATTCTTTCGCGAATGGCTTTTATAGCTGCTTGCGTTCGTTGCATGCGAGGTCGACCAGATCTTTCAAGGTCATCAATAGTGCAAGCCTTGTTGAACCTTTCAATGATTCGATAAACAAATTGACGGGTAATATTCAAATTTTGTAAAAGTTTTAAAAGGGTGAAAGATTTTGGCCTACCTTGTGTAAGGCTATTACAACTATAGGGTTTTCTTTAATACCCAAACCCATTATCAAAAACAAATATATTCCGATTTTTTTTTCTAAACATGTGACACGAGATATTCAAATAACAACAACTGTATTTTGAATACTTAACGCGGTCAAATTAACTTTTTATCACTGATTTGGTTTTGTAACAATATTTATGGCTAGACTAAGTATATAGTAATTGTATTATGTATTATTATGTATTCGCCGTAATAATATTATTCGCCATTATTTATATTGTTTTTGTATTATGTATATAGTAATTGTATTATGTATTATTATGTATTGGCCGTAATAACATTATTCGCCAAGTAATAATGAAAAACAACGTTTTGAGAAAAACGCGAACTTTTGGGACAACCTTAAATATATATATGGTAATTTAAGCCAACAACCCCATGTATATAACTTATAACAAGATTTTAATGTTGTATAATAGAAACACAGCTGTTAATGATTATACGTATTATTGACATGTGTCTTTACATCATCATATGTAATGTAATTTGTACAAAGTGGATAAATAAATAAAATCTGTAAGAGATTTAAGAGTTGAGCTAAGCAAGAGATGGAAGTCATAACGTCAAAATCAGATAGATTTACAATTCCCACGACAAGACCACCCACACTGTCACATGTGGTGGAATGCAGAGACCCCTCTCACACCTGGACATGCAAAGCCCCCTTTCTCAGAAACGGCCCCCTGTCACATAAGGCCCCCCGTCTTTAACCTATAAATACAATCACTTTACAGTCACTTGACAGTTTAGTTCACCCTTAGTGCAAGCCCGCGTCGGTCGTATGTCATGTCGATCTCATCCATCATGTAGACGAGTAAGAAACTTCTATCTCCATCTTTCGCTCCTAGCTCAACTTTTATCTGTTAACGGAACTTTCTTAGTGCAATTGTGTCTTCGTTTTTTGTGTGGACATTCCCAAACTTTCCACTCTGCCTCGACCACGACTGCCTGTATTTTGTGAGAACTTTTAAAGGTCTTCCAAGGTGCAGAGAGGTACTGGAAAACTCTACATCCTGACTGTTCCTCTTGGTCAACACAGTACAACAAGAGCTACCAGGACTTCAATATTATTTCATATATATGTTTGTTGTTTGAAACACCTGTATAACGGTGAAATACTTGAAATATTACCAGGTATTTAAATAAAGCAGACCACAGTAGTTTTTTTACCTATTTTATTTGATAAACATAATTTCCTGCTATTTAATTAGATTCAATTTATTTGTCGTTTAATATACAATATACAATGTTAGAGCTCAAATTTCCCACGCCGAGCGAGGTAAGGAGATCTCTTACTACCCTACGCTTGTACGTCCTCAGAACCGACACAAGTAACGATTTCTTCGCAGCTCTCACTGCTGTCGAAAACTCATTGGACAATGATAGAATGAAGTCACTCACTCAACAAAAAATACTGACTTCTTTTTAAAATGAAAATTTGTAAATAATTGTACACAAGTGTTTAAAATAATAAATTATGAATTTTTAGATCAAACTTTTGTTTGAGAAAGGGCAAGATGCGAAATCTCCCAAAACATTTATTACTTTAAAAACTTGCGGTAAGTTACTTATTTAATCTTGTATCAACATAGTAGGTATATCCCGAAACATTCAAACTCTTGTTTACTTGATTTTTTTCCTCCTTCCCTCTTAGTTGTTTAAATTCCTGTTATTTTGAACTCTTGATAAATTGAAATCTTTCTCTGGTCCCTTGAGTTTCAAATTATCGAGAGTTGACTGATATGTATATATAGATTTCCTATAGTTTTATGAAATATATATATAATATTTATGTAAATTTATATATAACCGAACGGGGGCTCTGGCATATTTGTAAGTGCAAAGTCGAACTGCTTTTCACATGTGTAGACATGTGGTGCACTTACAGTAAAATCAGTCGTCTACTTCTACCCACCATGATTATAATGGCATGTACCATGTGTACTAGAAATAACACACAAAAAAATCGAAATTATTATAGACGCGTATGATTCTTTTGAATATTTTATATATTTATAATTGTATGTAATTCTGCTGTCCTCAAAGCTTATGTCCATAGTTCATCTAAAATACCCATTCCAAGAGTCTAGCATCAATATCACTATAAAAGGAAGTTCCAAAAATGCAATATAACAGCGGTATGGTAGATTGAACTGACGAAAGCGCTGGGATGGTTCATCACTGATGAGCCAGGCTATCCCTTTAATATTTCCATTGCAGTAAAGACAGTAGAAATTGTTTTATTTTACAAAGACTATTACGCGTCTAAAATAGTTTCGTAATTTGATAACAGATGGCGCGCTAGTGCATCGTAAGTATTTTAAAGTCGGTGTTTTATTGGTATTACTTATTAGCTACATTTTATAGGGGAAGACAAAAGGACAACACCCTAGAATGTCTATTGGGCTCCGATTGACTTCCGCCGATCTGCCGCGCCACACAGCGGTGGCCATCCGTACTATTTCCAGGCCGTGCTTGTATGTTTGCCGTGGTCCGTCATCCCAGCATGCTGGAAGGAAGTCTCTCGGCTCCCAAAGGGACTTTTAGAATGTTAAAAACGTGTTGTTATACCAGAGTGTGTGTGCTCTGTCAAACCGCTGTGTTCCAGAAGGAGAGAAGACTCCTGCTGCTAACCTCACTGCTCTCCTACTGCTGTCTACTCACCAGGGCACAGGTCAGTCTGCGGTATATGTACTCTTTGTGGCTAAATCTATAAGGTATCTAAGGCCTGGTCTTTTTTCGCAATTCTTTTATTTCTCGAGATTTCAGGCTAACATGTCCTTCAACACGGAGACCTAGAAGTATTACTTCTAGCCAATTATAACACGTCACTCAATAAGGAATCTAGGGTTTGGTTTCTTTTTACAATTCTTTTATTTCTCGAGATTTCAGGCTAACATGTCCTTCAACATGGAGACCTAGAAGTATTACTTCTAGCCAATTATAACACGCCGAATTTATATGCAAGTTTATTTCTCTCTCTAAAATCTATTTTACACATTAAAAAAAAAAACATATATAATATAATTAATTATATTACTGTAAATATGTAATTACTGTAAGAGTAATATATAAGCCCTCTCATTCAATAACTTATATCATTGCAGCCTGTAGAGATAATATTTGACGATATTATTGAAAAGAAACACATTGCCAGTAAATTTATTTGTTACAAATTAAATGAAATTATAGAAGCTTTCGGGTATGCTCTTTATCAGCCATGTAGTAAATTAATGAAATAAAAATTTCTATATATGTAATTGGGGTGTTTCCATTTTACTCTTTTTTGAATTGGTTCCTATCGCGGTGAGACTCCGGTCTGGTGTGTCCAGCATCAAGAACAAGTTGCATCCCGTGGGTCGTCCAGGAGGATGGCCCGTAGCCACGACACCGGTGGCCCCAGCCAGTATCCATTCACGCCGAGAAATGAGAAGCTCCAAGCTGCCATGACCAATCAGGTGGTATCTCTCTTACCTACAACCGGTTATCTACAGAATATAAAACTTAGCAGAAGACCTTTCAGCGACAATAGCCTGCTACATTCCAATGAAACAAAAAGAAAGAAACTTGAGTCTAGTTCGAAATCTCGTGGATATTACCCGTTAACTGCCATCTTCAACCGTCCGTTTCGCCTCAACATTCTCAACTACAACGTCCGACTGAATTACTTAGCTCCTGACGACATGGATGAACTCAGGCCCGAGTTAAACGGAAGGCTTATTGGCCACAGAGCAGGTTCACCAAACATTGCATTACGTTACTCAACAACAACCTTTCAGTCGCTAAATAATTCCAGAAAAATCTCCGCTCGATATGGTATGCCATCTTCGAACAGAACATCAGTTGGAATTAGAGATTTGACAGCTTTCAATCAAAGCCCTTCAACGCCTGCTCAAGCTGAGATAGCCGCTAACAATAGCGGACAATCAGACGAGTTCAGGAATGCTGTAAAGTTTGTCAGTTTTAAAAAAGAGGCTTCGAAAAAGGTAATTAATGCATCAAGTAATCTGATTTTAGAGAAAAACAATGAAAATCCATCGAATTGTCGTAACCAATGTGTTACCCATGCATTTTCCCTCAAAAATCATCAAACGATGTACAACAATGAAACATTTGCAAATGATACAAAAGAATATCAAACTGTTTTTAGACCTAGAAGAGAAAAAGATGCAAATACCAATCATACGATTGAAGAAAATAAAATAAAAAAATCCTTAAAAAGTGAAAATAATTTGAGTGTTGAAGACACTGAGGATGATCGTTCTTTGCTTCGTTGTCTGATCAGCTTGGAGAATCAAACCCTAGAGCCTTGCATGTCAAACTTGAAACCTCTGGTTGACTCCATCAAGAACAAGGATTATGATTTGTTTACTGGTGAGGAAACAATGAAGAATAAAATCTTATCTCTGCTCACAGATCCCCACTTCAAAGCCGAGTTCTTCCGGCATTTCAAAGCCCTCAAACACGCCGTACAGAAAAATGCGACAAAGAAGGATACAAAATTAGACGAAGGGAAAGGATTTTTTTCGGATGGAATTCTGAAGCCGAAAGATATTCAAGCTGAAGTTAATTCGAGAGAGATTAAAGTTTCAGACCAAGTTTCTGAACTTTCCACGAATACAGAAGAAACTTCATCTACCTCCAAAGAAAACTCCGAAAGAAGCTTAAAACATAGTCGAAAAAGTAACTACATTAATTCTATTATTAAACAAATTTTGGATTCCGAACTTGAACATGATTCTTTGAAGAAGAATACGAAATCAAACTCAGCTCCAAAATCAAGCCAAAATGCTAAAGAGAAAGAACCGAAAATCAGAAAAGTTATTGGAAATGAATCCAACAATTCGTTAGTTAAGAAAGGATCAGATTTGTCACAGGATGGTCCAAAAAAGGTTAAAAATTCAATGTCTAAAGAAAAGAAATCCATCAACATTGATAAGTTCAATGCTCAATACAACGATTACGTTCATGAGCGTGAAGAGAAAATAGCGAAACGAGCCAAAGACAATAAGAATTTTGATAGAATTAAGAATGAAGGGACGAAAACGATCAATAACCTGACCAAACCTTCTCGTTCGAAAATGAAGAACGGATTCTCAAAACGTAACTATCATTTAAACGAGGAAGAATCGAATATCGTGAATGTTCCTTATGTCGACAACTCGTATAATGAAGGCTTCAAACGATCCTATCCAACGATCTCTCCAGAAAGACTCACCAAGGAATGGAAAAACGCAAAAGAACGTATGTATAACATTAGACAGAGGATGCTTAAAAGATTACTCAAAAAGAAAGATAATATTTGCAAAAATAAATTCAGATTCCCCTACTCAGAAGCAAGGTATGAGCAAATGTGTCTGATGAATAAGAATACACCAGGAAATCTAATATATGTCAATTCAGGTCGTCAAAGAATGCCCGGAAGGCAGACGATGGATAGAAAGATTTACCTAGCGAATGGAAAAATTTTGGAAAGAAAAAGAAAGTCCGCCGATCACCGGCGTGCTGATCTACTGAAAATTCCGTTTGTAAAAAAATCTGCTTCAAAGATTTTCCACGAAAAAGAGATAAAATCTCCTGAGTTTGAAGAGAAAGTGAGTTATCGGAAAAGAAAGCTTCTTCAGCATCAAGGAAGTGAATACTCATCGACTGCTTCGTTCAAAAGTGGAGTAATCAAGAGATGCAATCAAAATTGTAGAGATAATGCTAATTTGGAGCAAGAAATTCCTGTAGAGAAGAATCGAGTAGAATTGAATAACAATGAAGAGAATGGCTATTCACTTAAGAGTATATCTTACATGGAAGAATTTTCAAAATGCAAAATCACAAGATGTAAAGATAATCCTCTAATGCCATCAAGCCAGAAAGAGCTTAAAACTATCTGGTGGAAGGTGGAAAACAACCAGGCGAAAAATCGCAATCTCACGGTGAGAGACAAAGTCGAGGATCCCTCTCTAAATCATGGAAGCTGGGAGCAGCCAGAGTATCTGCAGGATTCGAGTGACGCTGTAGTCCAGAAGGAGTTACCACGGAGATGGGGAAGGAAACTGAAGAACCCCAGCAAGATCACAGCAAACATCACCCTGATGATTGAGAAGAAATCTACAGGTTACCATTTCCTCACGTCACCCAAGTGTCCGATAACTGAGGAAACATGTCCAACATCCTTATTGTACCGGCCATGTGCAGATATGTCCCGACATCCAACCAAACTAGCTAGGCCACCTACAGAACGAGCTCGGCCGTTTACCGAGATGGCACGGCCACCAGCCGAAATGGCACAGATTCCTAACAATATGGCCCGACCACCTAACGAAATAGCTCAGCCTTCCAATGAACTGGCTCAACAGCCTACCGAGCTAGCACGACCGCCCGCTGAACTGGCCCGGCCACCTGCTGAACTAGCACGGCCATCGGCTGAACAAGCAAGGCCATCGGCCGAACAAGCAAGACCATCGGCTGAACAAGCAAGGCCATCGGCCGAACAAGCAAGACCATCGGCTGAACTGGCACGACCATCAGCCGATCTACCTCAGCAAGATTCCGTTGACACCACCTACAGCTACTATTTCAGTTTTACAGTCACACCCTGTCAGTGTGACCATGCTGATGAGTTCTGCAACATCTTGTTCGAAGACAGCTCTGAGACAGATCTCCCCGAACCAGTAGCCACAGAGAATAACTGACTCTCTCATACTCTTTTCCCTGTTTTGTCCGATGTTGGGGAATAAAGAAGCTGATTTAAAGAAATAAAGGAATTATAAACTTATTATAAATTTCCAGTCTGAATTATATTGGTTTTAATTATTTATATTTATAATAAAGATTCGTTCCTGCTTTTACACCTTGAAAAAATCAATAAGGAATCTAAGGTTTGGTTTCTTTTTACAATTCTTTTATTTCTCGAGATTTCAGGCTGACATGTCCTTCAACATGTAGACCTAGAAGTATTACTTCTAGCCAATTATAACACGTCACTCAATAAGGAATCTAGGGTTTGGTTTCTTTTTACAATTTTTTTATTTCTCGAGATTTCAGGCTAACATGTTCTTCAACACGGAGACCTAGAAGTATTACTTCTAGCCAATTATAACACGTCACTCAATAAGGAATCTAGGGTTTGGTTTCTTTTTACAATTCTTTTATTTCTCGAGATTTCAGGCTAACATGTCCTTCAACACTGAAACCTAGAAGTATTACTTCTAGCCAATTATAACACGTCACTCAATAAGGAATCTAGGGTTTGGTTTCTTTTTACAATTCTTTTATTTCTCGAGATTTCAGGCTAACATGTCCTTCAACATGGAGACCTAGAAGTATTACTTCTAGCCAATTATAACACGTCACTCAATAAGGAATCTAGGGTTTGGTTTCTTTTTACAATTCTTTTATTTCTCGAGATTTCAGGCTAACATGTCCTTCAACATAGAGACCTAGAAGTATTACTTCTAGCCAATTATAACACGTCACTCAATAAGGAATCTAGGGTTTGGTTTCTTTTTACAATTCTTTTATTTCTCGAGATTTCAGGCTAACATGTCCTTCAACACTGAAACCTAGAAGTATTACTTCTAGCCAATTATAACACGTCACTCAATAAGGAATCTAGGGTTTGGTTTCTTTTTACAATTCTGTTATTTCTCGAGATTTCAGGCTAACATGTCCTTCAACATGGAGACCTAGAAGTATTACTTCTAGCCAATTATAACACGTCACTCAATAAGGAATCTAGGGTTTGGTTTCTTTTTACAATTCTGTTATTTCTCGAGATTTCAGGCTAACATGTCCTTCAACATGGAGACCTAGAAGTATTACTTCTAGCCAATTATAACACGTCACTCAATAAGGAATCTAGGGTTTGGTTTCTTTTTACAATTCTGTTATTTCTCGAGATTTCAGGCTAACATGTCCTTCAACACGAAGACCTAGAAGTATTACACCATGTATTTATATAGAAGTTTAGATATCTTCTTCTTTCTTATCTCTTGACAACTGTGGTGTTTTGCATAACAATAGTTATGTTTAGATAAATTGTCGTGATATGCAAATAAGGTTTTGCATAGTGTTTGTTTGTGTTACTATGTTAATTATTACAATTACTACAGATATACATACAACAATCTATATTTATTATCAAACAAATTATTAATTATTTCAACTAACATCTATAGCAAATAATAAAAAAAAAACGTTTTAAAGAATAACAAACTAAAAAACTTTAAAAAAAACTACAAACATTTTTGGGTTAGCACCCCTTCTATGTTCTCTAAACTCGCTAACAATTGTCTAAATAAGAAATGTCAAACTTGCCCAACTTTCAAGAACCATGACACATTTCAAACACCTAGTTGTAAGATAGAAAACACTATTTATAAATTAACTTGCCAAACTTGTCAACTCTCATATATAGGACAAACTTGCAATCCTTTAAACATAAGAATAAATTTACATAGAAACCACTCGAAAAAATCAATTGGTAACACATACATGAAACAACACAATAAAATACATACCTTTAACAATTACATGATAGAAATACTTGACATTTGTCAAGACAAAAAACAACGATTATTATTAGAAAACAATTACATTTATCAACACAACACTTTATACCCTTATGGACTTAACGACGAACTTAACTGTATTGTGTATTGCCTTGTTATAAATAAGAAGATACTCTTACCTTAAGGATTATATCTTTAATCTTATTTATTTATCTATTTACAAGGTAATATTTAAAACTTAGAACAATTACAGCTATGGCGGAACTTTCACCAGCCTAAGGTAAACAACAACAGTCAATGTCATGATGATCGTAACGTACTCTCAACACATCTCCCCCTTTTCTCTAGAGGTTTAGCCTGTCTGGCGGCTTTACCACGCGTCCACTCCTGGTCTTTACTGGTTCCGGTGATCTCTGGAATGTCCTCGGTTCACTGTCACAAGTAGTGTTGTCCCCAGTAGATGTGAAGCACTGACTCATCTCAGGAGACTCCATCTCTTCATCTTCCATGTCAATCTTTTCACCCTGTGGGTTTGGTAGTAGGTGGAATCTATTTCTTCTTAAAATTCCTTTTGGAGAGTTGACTATATAAGATCTTGGACTTCCAGCGTCTTCAAGTACCACACCGGGAACTCTCAAGTCTTTCACCCATACTCTAGTTCCTTTATCCAGATGGGGCAATTCTCTTGCACGATGGTGTATATCAAAATGGGTTTTCTTTTTGTGCCGTTGATCTTTTTCTCTCATTTCTAGATTTTCAAGATCAGGTATTCTTGACTGGAGTTGAACTGGTGATGTCGGCACAGTTGTTCTGAGTTTCCTGTTCATGCATAGTTCAGCAGGGCTGTACCCATTTTCCAAAGGAGCGGTTCGATAACCAAGAAGAGAAAGATATGGATCTCTTCCTTTCTTCAATTGGTTTTTGATATTCTTCACCATCGATTCGATGAAGCCATTGCTTTGAGGAAATCTGGGACTAGATGTTATGTGGTGGAAACCGTATTCTTTTGCAAACTTTTTGAATTCTAAGCCAAACTGTGGTCCGTTATCTGATCTAACCTCTTCGGGTATTCCATGGCGAGCAAAAATTGACTTGCAATGCAGAATTGTTGAATGTGTTGTTTGATCCTCCAGCAATGCCAACTCTGGGAACCTAGAGTAATAGTCTGCAATTAGAAGATAGTATTTGCCCTTTAAGTAAAAATGGTCGATTCCCACTTTCTCCCATGGCCTGCTTGGGAAATCAGAAACAATTAATGGCTGCTGGGGATTAGATCTTTCTTCAATACAATTTGGGCAGTTCCTCACAAGTTCTCCAATTTCTTGACTGATTCTGGGCCACCACACAGATGATCTGGCACGGCCTCTACATTTTTCGATGCCAAGATGACCTTCATGGAGGCTGTTTAGAACCTTTGATCTGAGGGACTTAGGAATATAAATCCTGGAATTTCTCATTAGAAGACCATCTATGACAGACATTTCATATCTGAGACACCAAAAGGCTTTTGCTTCTGCAGAAAGCTCATTCTTTGTAGGCCAGCCCTTTTCACAATAGTCTTTTATTTCTCTGCACTCTCTCTCTTCATTTTGATATTGCCAGATTTCTTTCATATTTTCATCCTTGAATGGAGGACATGAAGTGATCTGTTGAACAAAACTACAGATTTCATTCTCCAGATCTTTCTCATGCGATATCTTAATTGGGCTTCTGGACAAAGCATCAGCAACAACAATGTCCTTGCCTGGTGTGTGATGAATGCTATATGAGTAGCGCATCATCCGAAGTCGTAGTCGCTGTATGCGTGGTGTCATTTCATCTAGATTTTTGGTTGAAAATATTGGAATGAGAGGTTTATGGTCAGTTTCAATGGAAAATGTATTTCCCATCAGATAGTCTTGAAATCTTTCACAGGCCCAAACTATTGCTAGAGATTCTTTCTCAATTTGAGCCCATCTCTTTTCAGTTTCGGACATAGTCCTGGAGGCATATGCAACTGCTTTTTGGTATCCATCTTCAGATTTTTGTAAAAGCACTGCTCCTAGTCCATATGAAGAGGCATCTGCAGACACTGTAGTTGGTAGATTGGGGTCAAAAAGTGTTAGTGCTGGAGAAGTTGAAAGAAGTTTCTTCACTTTTTCAAATGCTTCCTCCTGAGCACTATCCCATCTCCAATCATTTCTCTTTACTAGGAGTTGATTAAGTGGGTAGAGGATAGTTGAAAGGTCTGGTATAAATTTACCTGTGAAGTTCACCATTCCCAGGAATCTGCGCACTTCAGAAATGCTTGAAGGTGATGGAAACTCCCTGATGGCCTGGACTTTGTTTGGATCAGGTAGCACTCCTCTTTCTGTAATCAGGTGACCAAGAAATTTGATTTCCTTCACTGAGAAGATGCATTTCTCTTTATTCAGGGTCAGTCCTGAATCTTGAAGCTTCCTAAGGACGCATCTTAACCTTTCATCATGTTCTTCTTGTGTAGCTCCCCAAATCACAATGTCGTCCATGTGACAATTTACTCCAGATTGGCTCTCCAGTAGATTGCTCATCTTTCTCTGGAATACCTCAGGTGCAGAAGAAATTCCGAAGGGTAGCCGTTTGAATCTGTATCTGCCAAATGGGGTCAGGAAGGTTGTAAGGCTAGATGATTCCTCTGACAGGGGTATCTGCCAAAACCCACTGTTGGCATCCAGTTTTGAAAACAATTTAGCTCCTCCCATTTGTGCCAAGGTATATTCCACTGATGGAATTGGATAATGTTCTCTTTTAACAAACTTGTTTAGAGCTGTCAGATCTACACAAATCCTTAGATCATTAGAAGACGGTTTGGGCACAATGACCATTGGAGCACACCAATCCGTTGGTTGCTCAACTTTTTCAATTACTCCTTTTTCAACCATTTGATCAAGTTGTTCTTTTGTTTTATTCAAAAGTGTAATGGGTATTCTTCTGGGAGTATATATAGCATGAGGCTGTGATTCATCCTTCAATTTAATTGTGTAGCTCCCTTGGAGTGTTCCGAGTCCTGTGAAAAGCTTTGGATATTCTTCAAAAGGATTAAGCGAATTCCTTTTCTCAATTGACTGAAGTATTTTGATTAGGTTTAGAGATTCACAGGCTTTTCCGCTCAAGAGTGGTTGCATTAGTTGAGGAACAACAAATATTTCTCCAGGGATGCTTCTCCCATCTTTTTCTATTAAAGCTGTGAATTTTCCTATTACATGCAATTTAACCTGTCTAGGTCCTAAAAGTTGAATATCAGGTTTGCATAACTTCTTGTGAGCAAAATTTTTAAAATAAATCTCTTGGGGTATTATATTTACATCCGCTCCTGTATCCATTTTAAAAAGTATTTTAATCTTATCTACTTTTACATAAACCTTCCAATCATTTGAGTTTTGTCCATTCTCATAGATATTACCAACAAAATGGTAGTCATCACCTTGGGTGACTTGTCCTACTGTCTTATTGTAGCACACCTTTGCAAAATGTCCTACCTTTTTACATTTATGGCATTTAACTTCTTTTGCAGGGCAGTCTTTATATGGATGGAATTTTGAAGCACCACATCTTATACATCCAGATTTTTCAGGCTTGCTCCACTTCTGAAATTTACTTTTCTTTGAAGCGTCTCCTTTCCCATTTGTAGAATTGAACCTTCTTGGTGGTAACTTTTTTTCATAGACTTGGTCTACATTGGCAGCCTGTGTTGTTGTTGATCGAAGAATAGTCTGTTGTTGCTTCACACATTCTGTCTGGCAAGCAGCTTGGATAGCCCTTTCCAAGGTCAAGTTAGGCTCTAGTTGCAACTTCTCTGAAAGTTGTAGATTTTTTACTCCTACAACTATTCTATCTCTAATCATTTCTTCTTTCAGAGATCCATAGTTACAATTTTCGGCCATTTTGTGAAGCACTCTTATGTATTCCTCGACAGCTTCTCCATCCTGCTGATATCTACGATTAAATTGTGCTCTTTCAAAGATGACATTTCGTTTACCTATAAAGTGCTCTTCAAATTTCTTAACAACTGTTTCATAATTGTTTATTTCTATTTCAGTTAAATTGAATGAAATTAGAGCATCTTCGGCTTTTTCACCTAATATGTAAATTAGAGCATTTACTTGCTCTTCCTCCTTTTTAGATTTTAACTCTGACGCTTTTCTAAAGCGTTCAAATCTTTTAATCCAATTTGGCCATTCATTTGGATTATTAAAATTAAATTGTTCTGGAGGATTTATATTTTGCATTATTTTTTTTTTCGTTGTTTATGCAAAAATAATTCTTTTTGTTTTTACTAGTAATTAGATTAGGCTTAGGGCACTATCGCCAATTCGCTGCCACCATGTATTGTGTATTGCCTTGTTATAAATAAGAAGATACTCTTACCTTAAGGATTATATCTTTAATCTTATTTATTTATCTATTTACAAGGTAATATTTAAAACTTAGAACAATTACAGCTATGGCGGAACTTTCACCAGCCTAAGGTAAACAACAACAGTCAATGTCATGATGATCGTAACGTACTCTCAACACATTAACCACACATACACACCACAACCATCTGAAATATCAATCTATGAAATTAGTAATAAATACAAAAAACATAACTCTAATAATAACTCAGTCAAAACCAGAGGTAAAACTACCAACAAATTAGGCTTCATAAACTTTAATAACTTATTAGACACAAACAAAATGTACACAAAAAATTTCATTGAAAATTTTATTAAAACATTATTCAAATTAAATAATAGCAAACTTATAAAACTTGTAGAACACATTAAAATTCACAATCTTTCTAATAGATTAACAGATATCACAAACGACATCTTCAAATACAGAAAAATTAAACAAAATAATAACCAAATTAACATTATTATTAAATTCAATAACAAATTATTTGATCATTTCAAATTTAATGATATATTTAATGACCAATCTATTAACAGTTTATTTCCTATAAAAGGTTTAAATTTTAAAACTACCTGGAAATATAACAAGAATATTGGCAGTATATTATGCAATTATAACCCGTTTATTAATAATCTAACAAATTTTAAAAAATCTAAATGTAATTGCCACAATGTTCTAGATAAATATAAATTCACAGGACATATTTTAACTAGCGATTATTCTTTTTTGGAACCAAAACTCCAAAACATTTTAAATAGAGGATATAAATATATACCTCAGATCAAACACAATTTCAATAATACAATTAAATCTATATTAAAAGACATCGATATATTCATTAATAAAACTAGTATAAAACACAGAATTCCTGAATTTACTTTCCTAGAATGGAAATATAAATTAAGTAAAGAAATAAAAAACTATTATAACAACACACTAAAATACACAATCCCTAATGAATCGGAAATTAATTCCTTAAAAGACAATTTTGAAAACTTACAAAAAGATTTTATCATATGTCCAATAGATAAATGTTCAAATAATTTATCTATTATATGTAAAAACTTATATCATGACCTTCTAAAAAATGAAATTAATAACAACAGTAAATACACTTTCATAAAAACAACTGAAACTAAAATCAAAAAAGATATTAAAAATGTAGAAAACACACTAAAAATCATTAATTACAACAAAAACACAAACATACCGAAATTTTATATTATTCCTAAATTACATAAAACACCAATCTCATTTAGAACAATCACATCAGGAATAAACTCAGTCATAAAAAACATAGATTTAAGACTAGCTTCAACACTTCAATTCATAATAAATAAAATAACTAACAAACATAATTATAAATTCATAGATTCTAATAAAAAAATCATTAACTTCCTAACAAATAACCTACAAAAGATCAATACAGTTCATACATTTGATTTTGAAGATCTTTACTCTAACATACGTTTAGAAGACCTTAATAATAAAATACACAGCTTAATAAATGAATTCATTAATGATAAAACATTCCATATTCAAATTATTCACAACAAATACAAAACATTTAAATTAGATAACAAAACAGCAAAAACATTACTTGAAACCTTCTTAAACTTTAATTATATTAATTTTAAAAACAAAATATACATTCAATCTAAAGGTGTTCCAATGGGAACTTCATCCAGTCCTCTACTAGCAAACTTATTACTTTTTTGGTATGAAAGAGAGTTCTTCCTACAGAATGATGTAAATTGGCATATGTTCCGCTATGTAGATGACATCATTATCTTGAATAACCCAAAATTCAATAATGTCATTTACAAAATATACCCTAAATATTTGAAACTTAAAAATAATGAAAAGATAACTAATAACAAGGAGGTTAACTTTTTAGACTTAAATATAAACCTTGCAAACAAGTCAATTGGAACATATGACAAAAGAAATTGTTATAATTTTAAAATTATTAAATTCTGTAATGTCAATTCCAACATATCATCAAATTGCTGCAAAGGCATATATTTTGGTCAATTTTTAAGATTTTATAGAATCAACAACATTAAAACAAACTTTATTAAAGACATTAAAAATCTTAATAAAGAGTATTTAAACAATGGTTTTAAATACAAAACAGTAAAGTTTTACAATAGGCTGTCAATACACAAATACCTAAGCAATAATAAATATAATTATAAATTTGAAACTTCAAACTTCTCCAATTAATCTAACCAACAACTTATATTCTACTCTTATACTAAAACAAATGATAGAATTACTGAATATATTTCCTATGACTTTAAATATATTAATTATATGATAACGATTATAAAGCATTAAATTCATTCAATTTGATCTCCAGTTACTGTGGGAGGGAACTGGAAAACAAATATAAATGAATTTGAAGCATAATAAATGTTTTATTATTCAATTAATTTATAATTTTAATAAAAATGTAACTTATATCAATGAAAACAAAATTTTAATACATATTTTCACAATCTTTAAAATTTCTAATGATTCTTTTCTTACAGCTTTTCTAACTTCTAACAATTTTAAAAATAAGATTTCCTAGAAAAGGGAAGGTTACTTTTAGAACAGTGTCGCGGGTCCCTGACAAACAGATGTTACATCCACACATGTGCGCTGTCTCGAGGGAGCGGCAGACGCCACTTTGAATAAGTAAGTAAACAACCTCCTTCTATGATATCTAATATTAATTTAATTATACAGTTTAATGGTCGAAGAGAAATCAATCCATAATGAAGTAAGGGTGAAATGGGTTGTGGTATTTTCATCTGAAGAGCCCTGGTACCACAGATTTCTCTCTCCAATAGATTTTCCAAATCTCCTTTTGTGTAATGTCCTGGTCTACCATTAGGGTTCCAAAAATAATTTCTAATAGGCAAAGATTTAAAATATGTTTATCTATCCTTAACTAGGCAAAAACATTATTTCATATTATTCTTACTCTTAGGAAAAAAAAAAAAAAAATCTAAAATTATATAGAAAAAAAAAAATTATATAAAAAAATTACAAAAACTATTAATTAACTAAAAAAATACTAACAACCTTTCAATTCTCTACCTGTTTGAAATAAAAGTGTATGGTTCTTTCTTTATCTCTTTCCTCTCTTTTACTAAAAAATAAATATATAATCATTATAAATCTCTTCTTTATTCCTATTTATTTTAAGAGTATGTCTAAATGACGGGTAAAAGCCGATGCTAAAAGACGTTACGTTGTTAAATCTTCTTTTCTTGTTAAATTTTATTTTTATTTTTCAAAAAAATTTTTTTTTTCTATCTAAAATAAAAACATATTATTCTAACATATAATTACTTTTATTACATTTTTCTCTCCTAAATAAGATATAAATATAATACATATAAAGAACTTTTTAATCTCATCTAACTTAAACACAAAAATAATTATCAACTTTTATCTTATATAATTAATTTAGATTTAGCTTGCTAATCTAATAGAATTTCCTTTTTATATATAAATATTACTATTATTAAAATTTTTAAATATAGTTATATCAATATATAAATCCATCTTAAATCACTCTATAATATCAACTTAATTTAAATTATATTTAAGATTTATAATTTTATTTGATAAACTTTATTATTTACATTTCATATATATATATATATATATTATATATATATATATTATATATATATTAATATATATTATATATTATATATTATATTTATATATATATTAATAAAATGCAAATTTCATAAGAGTACATCACTAAAAACTTTCGTTACAATGCATCAATTTCGACCAAATTTTCAACATTTATTTAAAACGAGATGGAGCATGTTTTGCTTAACATCAAAATATTTTTCCCTAACATTAACATGCGTAACTTCGCTGTTATCGATTAAATACAAAAAAATCAACAGAGTTAATTTTATTTATATATAAATACAAAATTAAATTTCAACAGAGTTAATATTTTTACATACTAGCTAATAATCTCAATCTAAAAATATAATATAAAAACCAACAATGAAGAGTGAATTAAGATAAAAAGCCAACAATGAAGAGTAAATGTAATATAAAAAGCCAACAATGAAGAATGAATGTAAGATAAAAAGCCAACAATGAAGAGTGAATGTAAGATAAAAAGCCAACAATGAATAGTAAATGTAATATAAAAAGCCAACAATGAAGAATGAATGTAAGATAAAAAGCCAACAAAGAAGAGTAAATCTACTTATATAATTGCCTTATTCTGTCTGTGTGAAGTTCACTGTGTGAAGTTCACAGATAGATTTTGGTCAGAATATAATATAAAAAGCCAACAATGAAGAGTAAATATGATATAAAAAGCCAACAATGAAGAATGAATGTAAGATAAAAAGCCAACAATGAAGAGTAAATATAATATAAAAAGCCAACAATGAAGAGTAAATATAATATAAAAGCCAACAATGAAGAATAAAGGCAATGTGACACGGGAAAAAATGTTCACTAGATAAAACTATGATTTTCTAATGTAGAAAATTAGGAAAGACAAAATTCAGGATGACACGGCACACAGGGACCGGGAAAAAATGTTCACTTTATCGAGAGATTCAAATTTACGAGTTTCAAATTATCAAAATATATCTTTTTTATTAAATAAGTTTTTAGAGAATTGTTTTAACAAATGTTCGCTAGACAAACCTTTACTCGGGTAAAACCCCGGGCGAAGCCGAGTACGTTTTATAAGTTTATAGAGAATTGTTTTAACAAATTTTCGTTAGACAAACATTCACTCGGGTAAAACCCGGGCGTATATATATATATATATCATTAATTTGTAAATAGTTCGTTCAGTCATATTAGTGTTTATGAGGCAATAAAGGTTTTATCTCTCACTTAATGGATCTCGGTGACCTGGAGTAGTTGTAGAGACACAACATTGGCGACGAGGTAAAGTGAGTGAACAATGATGAACATTGAGCAATTCAATCCAAACAACGGAAATGAACTCTCGAGTTATTTAGAGCGCTTTGATTCCTATTGCATAGCGAACGATATAGTAAAGGTTGATAAAAAGAGGGCAACATTTTTCTCGTTATGTGGAAGAGAAACTTATAATATAATACGGACGTTGACCTCTCTCAAGAATCCATTGGAGACAGAATGGGAGGAGGTGGTAACAAGGATTAAAAAATACTTTGATCCAACACCAAATATAATAGTGCAGCGTTTTAAATTTACGAAAAGGCTTCAAATGCCAAATGAAACAATATCTGAATTTATAACAGCTCTAAAGAAAATTGCCGAGAAGTGTGAATTCCCTGATTTGGAAGATAGGTTGCGTGATGCCCTAGTATGCGGTATTCTAAACGAAGAGATACAATCAATGCTGTTAATGAACAGTATGCTAACATTTAAAGTGGCTCAAGAAATGGCATTGGCACATGAGGCTGCGGTAAAGAACGTTGCAGAAATTAAAAATGGAAAACCTCAGGAAGAAATGAATGTAATGGGAAGAGCTGTTAAAGTGAGACTAAGGGATGAGAAGAAGATTTTTAAATGTTTCCGCTGTGGAAACACAAATCACAGAGAAGAGCAATGTTTCTTTAAAAATAAAAGATGTTTTAAATGCCAGAAGTTAGGGCATATATCTAGGGTCTGTAAGAACGGGAACTGGAGGAGCGATCGTAATAATTGCTCGATAGATGAGGAGGCGGAGGCAACTAATGGCCTTTTTAATGTAAATCAAGTGAAGGACACAAGTAACATGCGGAATTATATGGTAAGGGTACAGACTAGCGGTCGAGATATTAATATGCTCATTGACTCAGGAACAGGAAAAAATATTATTTCTGAGAAGACGTATATAGAAACTTGGGTGAAGTCAGAAAGGCCTAGAATAGAGAAGGATGCTACCAAGTTGGTGCGATGGAACAGACAGAGGTTATCCATTCTGGGTAAAATAAGGGCAGACGTAAAAGTGAACAAAAGAAATATCACAATGGAATTGCTTGTGGTCGAAGGTCCGGGCCCAAATCTGATTGGAAGGGAGGCGTTTGACCAGATTGGAATTGGTCTTGAATGGATAAATTATGGCGACAGTGTATGTCAAATCACTGAGGAATTTATGGATGTGTTTAAAGAGAAATTAGGACAATACAGAGGTCCACCAATCCATATAAAGATCAAAACTCTAGGGAAACCCACATTTCTAAGGGCTAGAACATTGCCATACGCAATTAGACCTAAGGTTGAAGAGGCTTTGAGGAAGATGGAGGAACAAGGAATATTGACTCCTGTTGAATTTACAAGGTTTGCTACCCCAATTGTCCCAGTACTGAAAAGGGATGGTTCACTAAGAATATGTGGAGATTATCGGAGTACTGTTAACACCACATCTAAGAAAGAAGGTATGCACAAATAGATAAGGAAGCCCTGGCCATAAATATTTGGCATCTCAAAATTCTACAAATATTTGTATGGCCGTGATTTTAAGATAATCACTGACCATAAGCCTCTACTGGGAATCTTTAATCCGAATAAACCTATCCCTCAAATGCTTTCCCCGAGGATGATGAGGTGGAGTCTTACATTGGCATCGTACTCCTATCAGATTGAACATAGACCTGGGAGAATGAACGCAAATGCGGATGCGTTGAGTAGAGCACCCCACGAAAAAACAAGTAAAGAAACACCGGAACCAGTTGACGTTTTTCTTATGGAAACTAATGAAGAGTCACCATTAGAGGCGAAGGAAGTGGCAAAATTAACGCAGGAAGACTCAGTTCTGGGGATAATTGTGGAATGGACTCGAATAGGATGGCCAGCTCACTGTCCAGCAGAAAAATTTAGGCCATACTTCAATAGGAGAAATGAATTATCCCTACAAAGAGAGTGTCTCCTGTGGGGAAATAGGGTAGTAATACCGCCCGTTCTACAGAGGAGAACAATAGAACATATCGGTTACGCTGCCACGCGCTCTGTTTGCAATGCGGACTACACCTCATGGAACAACTGGACTAACACCAGCTGAGCTACTAATGGGTCGCAGACTGACCACAAGAATGAACCGGTTGCACCCTAAAGAAAGTGAAGATAGCGAAAATGGAAAAGAACACTTCCAAAATAGGTTCAAGTCCCAAGAGAATGTGTATGCACGTAAATATAATGGAAGGGGAAAGTGGGAACCAGGGAAGATAAAGACAGTACTTGGACCCAGGAACTATGAGGTAATTATGGAAAACGGAGTGACAGCAAAAAGACACCAGGACCAATTGATGAGAAGAGTCAAGGAAGAAGTATCGGAGGATGTGGAGAAGAAGGAGGAGTGTAACACCGAAAGAAGGGGGAACAAATGAATGACCCAAACGAATCACAGGAAAGGCTGGAGGAAACACCTGGGCCAAGTAGACCAATAAGAAACCGGAGACTCCCCGAATACTTAAAAGATTGTGTAACAAATTGGGGGTGAGAAGATGTGGTGTTTTGCATAACAATAGTTATGTTTAGATAAATTGTCGTGATATGCAAATAAGGTTTTGCATAGTGTTTGTTTGTGTTACTATGTTAATTATTTTTATGTATATGTGGTATTATGCTATGCTGGGAAACCTTACTCTTGGGGTTGAAGATTGTTGAAGTGGTGGCGCAGTCGTGGTGTCTGAATGGTAAAGGTTTTCACACAAGGGAAATAAGCCAGAACACTTGATGGGTTGAAATAAAAGGCAACTGGTTTGGAGGAAAGAAAAGCTTAGAGAGAAGGCGGAGCGGGTTTTGACTTATTAATTATCTGATCACATGGCGGTGATTGACTTAGCTATGGGATGAGCGGGGAGGTCTCGAGAGCAGATGTTACCTCGTTGGGAGCGAAGGAGCAACTCTATAGGTGTTGTCCCGATGGAAGCGAGTCGACCGACTAACTATCCTAGGTTCTCGATTTAACACCAAGACCTTTCTTCTTTCTAATTGGTAGGAAGATGTCACGTGGCCGTTTTCTATTGGCTGACCTACTTAGGTGTTGTTTCCTAATTGGTAGGAATATGTCACGTGGCCGTTTGCTATTGGTTGACCTACTTAGGTGTTACCTTCTAATTGGTCCTTGCTGATTTCTTTGGCGGAAGATATGTCCGGCCTTGCCCAGGAAATACTGGTCGTTAAACTCCACTTTTATGATTTCCGCGATCATAAAATTGGCTGTAATTTTATTAATAGTTGTTCTAACTTTAAGCCTCTTTGCTAGGCCTTACTTCTACGCTTTCTGTCCTCCAAACCTTATTCTTTATTAAATCTTTGAAACATACATTGTACATACATATTGGGTCGGGGTTGTATACAGCTCTGTACAAATTATGACAGATGTATATATATATCATTAATTTGTAAATAGTTCGTTCAATCATATTAGTGTTTATGAGGCAATAAAGGTTTTATCTCTCACTTAATGGATCTCGGTGACCTGGAGTAGTTGTAAGAACATAGAGACACAACAACAACCATCATGATTGGGTGAAGTAGAATGTGTCTGCCTTTGTCATTAAGACTGGGAGCACTACTCAGTGGCAGGCCGACTTAGCTCCAAAAGAAATGGCCGCCTCTGACATGAGGAACAGACGCCATGTGCAGCCGCTCCTAACATGGAGTACAGACTCATCCTGTATCCCTGGAGACCTTACAGGGTACTATCAGTATGGCCAGCTGAGCCCAGGTATTTTAGTGAGCTTGTTACTGCTCCCCCTCCTCCTTTTTCATCCGGGTTTGGGACCGGCAAAGGTGGAGTTAAGTTTAGATATAAATGCTGATATCAGAGCACATATATGTGGTAATATAGGTGGGAAAGAAACACACCACAAGTTGAAAGAGGAACCCAGGCAACCAAAGAGAGACTGAACCATTCATGTCGCACACAATCCCCAACTGTTTTAAAAGTCCCGAGGTGTTAACTGACAGTGGTCGCCCCTTGGAATGTCGCTGGTGTCTCAAGTGAACGGACTTTACCCTCCCGTCTGGGTTGTCTGTAGGTTGGCTTTATTATTCCTGGAGGAATATATATTATGACATATGTATATAAATTCGGTGTGTTATAATTGGCTAGAAGTAATACTTCTAAGTCTCTATGTTGAAGGACATGTTAGCCTGCAATATCGAGAAATAAAATATTGTAAAAAGAAATATGGCCCTAGATTCCTTATTGATTTTGTTAAAATTTATATTTATATAAATAGTTCTCAATAGATACTAGCTGAATGACCCAAATTTTTCCAGGTTTTACCCGAGTGAATGTTCATCCAATGAATATTGTTTTACCAACTCCGCCTTTGCCGGTCCCAAGCCCGGATGAAAAAGGAGGAGAGGGAAAACAGTAACAAGATCACTAAAAAACCTGGGCTCAGCTGGCCTGGCTGATAGTACCCTGTAAGGACTCCAGGGATACAGGATGTACTCCATGTTAGGAGAGGCTGCACATGGTGTCTGTTCCTCAATCAACCATGATACAGCAATATTGTCATTCTCATTTTCTGACTAAAAAAAAATATTTTTACCCAGTACTTAGTCAATGCTCCCCTTGCTCTTTTTTCATCAGGGCTTGGGACCGGCAAAGGCGGAGTTATCCAAATTGTGCTTCATCAATTCTTAATCTATAAGGTGAAAAAAAAAAGAACCATATACATTATAGGGTAGTTTTTGAAATTATGTAAATTATATTACAGTCGAACCTCTTTAATTCAACACCTCAAGGGATCAGAGCTTTCGGTTGAATTAAAGGAAGTGTTGAATTAAAGTCAGATGATTAGGTAATCATCTAACTCGCTAAAATAATATTTTTTTAAAATAGCCTTGTAATATAAATTAATGATATTAATTGAAACCATTGTGTGTTTTTATTTTATTTTCATGATTAACTTTTAGTATCAGGGACAAAATGGCATTAATACATATTTTAGAAACATAAATAATTGTAACAAATAAATTTACTGGCAATGTGTTTCTTTTCAGTAATATAATCAAATATTAACTCTACAGACATTAAAATATTAAATATATTAAATAATATTTTATTCTAATTGAAAAATATAGCAGTTGAAAGGAAATAAATATGGTAAATAAAAAGAAAATTTTAAAATATTATTTAAAAATTATCATGAAGATCTTTTAAAAAATTCCTTTATAGATGTCTGTTTTTGCACTGAAATCCTATTTAGGATGTATTCCAGACGGTCATTTTGAAAAAACATGCATGTCTTTCTTCTTCTTTAATGTATTAAAGTCATCCACTGCTGCTGCAGGTATTATTGATTTTGTGTTTATATATAATTATAAAATGGAATATAAAATGTTATCATAATCATTGCGGCTACATTTTATAAAGATTTATTTATTTAAAAGGAAATTATTTGTAAATTTTAAAATAACTAAAATATTTTGATGCTGAAATTTAAAAATAAAATATTATTGTTAATTAGGGCACGAAGCCTAAATCCCTGCGTAAAAAAAAAAATTAAAAAAAAAAACAACACTCGCGACATTGCGCAATGACACTGAAAAGTGAAACTTAAACTAATCAGGAACCAAAAGTGCGCGCGCGCGATCCTCTCGGCGCCCGCCGATCGCCGCCGTAATACCTTTTTAGCGGAAATTTGTAAGTAAAAAACATTCAACTGTCGAAATTCGAATTTTAAAATGGTCGAACTATCGGAAGTGTCGTATTATCGATACTGTCGAATTACGGTTTGTTATTTGATAGGCCGGAGGTCGGGACATCAGAACATGGTCGAATTATCGCCGAGTGTCGAATTGGGGTGTGTCGAATTAACGAGGTTATACTGTATGTTACATTAGTGCGCCATCTGTTATGAAAATTCAAAACTATTATAGACACATATGATTCTTTAAAAATTAAACAATATCTACTGCCCTTACTGTAATGGAAAAATTATTGCGAGTTCTTGGCTCATCAGTGGTAAATCATCCTAGTGGTCTCGCCAGTTTACCATACCTCTGTTAAATTGCATTTTTAGGTTTTCCTTTTTTAGTGTCTATAAAACATAGTTCATCTAAAATACCCATTCCAAGAGTCTAGTATCAGTATCACTATAAAAGGAAAACTGAAAATAACCCTCCCAGCGGTATGGTAGATTAAACTGGTGAAACCGCTGGGAGGGTTCACCACTGATGAGCCAAGCCCTCCCAATAATTTTATCCATTGCAGTAAGGCAGTAGAAATTATTTAATTTTTTAAAAAATTACTTACAAAAGTACTGAATGCCATGAGATAAGACCAAATCCAAATAAATAAATATTGTGTGACATTTCAGTAACAGCACTGTTACTATCTTCAGACAAAAGTGCTGAATGTCCTGAAAAAAAAATCATTCAGTACTTTGGTCTGAAGATGGTAACAACACTGTTACCGAAACATCACACAATATTTATTTGGATTTGGTCTTATTACCTTGTGTTTATAATCCAAATTGTGCCTTATCAATAACTATTTAAAAGCATGCTGTGATATTTCTCATTCAGTACTTTTGTCTGAAGATGATGACAACACTGTTATTGAAACATCACACACTATTTATTTATTTGGTCTTATTACCTTGTGTTTATAATCTACTAGCGGATTTACCCTGCTTCGCCCCGGTTTTACCCGAGTAAAGGTTTGTCTAACGAACATTTGTTAAAACAATTCTCTGTAAACTTATTTAAAAAAATATATATATATATATATATTTTGATAATTTGAAACTCGTAAATTTGATTCTCTCGATGAAGTGAACCATTTTTTCCCGGTCCCTTGAAAAATACTCGATAAGTTGAATAAAATCAATATTAATTGGTTTCCTCGGTAATTGGAAGTTAAAGGAATAGTATCTTGCCTTGGAATTGTATCATTATTCTTGTCTCAAATAAATTGCCGTGTCATCCTGAATTTTGTCTTTCCTAATTTTCTACATTACAAAATCATCGTATCATCATGATTATATTTAGAGCAATTGTTGAATTATAACAGATAAATTAGAACATTTTTCTTGATTATTTCTAGGCGAAAAGTTATTTCAAAAATTTTATTTGCTAAACACCTTCCCAGTACTATACTAAATAACTTCCCAAAGTTTCATGGCGTTCCAATGAGTGGTTTGGTCAGGCATAAAGGACACACACACACACATACATTCATTTTTATATATATTGTTACACCAGGTTGCGGCTTGGCAGACTCTTCAGCCTGGATTCTCTCCTGTGCTGGGTCTTGCATCTTACCAGAGCGTGTTTCAACCATCCTACAAATTTATAAAAGGGAATAACGAGATAAGTCTTCTTTAAGTAGCCACCCGAATCCTTTATTTATTTTCTCACATCAAAGAGAGCAGTGAAGTCACAGTGTACCTAAATACAAATGATGATAAATTAATAATCTGTTTTAAATAAATATCATAGAATATTTTATATAAAAATAAATAAATATATAATTTAAATTTCAAATATATTAAAACTAATATAAGAAATACGCCATTAATCATGATGTAACACTTCCCCCTCTCCAGAGGTCGTCACGTCCTCGTGATTGACCTCATCAATTCTTTCAAAATAGGGTTTGATTCTTGAGACATGGACAATCAATGGGTCTTGGCCAGGATTATCTTTTGGTTCAATTAAGTAATTTACGTTGGACAGCTTCTTTAATATTCTATATGGGCCAAAATATTTTCTCAGTAGTTTCTCACACTTTCCTATTTTCCTAATTGGTGTCCAAACTGCTACTAATTCTCCTGGTTCGTAGCTTCTTTCCATGTGTTTCTTGTCATAGTTCTTTTTCATTCTTTCTTGAGTCTTTATTGTGTTGTTAATAACTAATTTTCTTGTTCTGTTTATTTTGTCTAAGTGATGTTTTATGTATTCATCATAATCATCTTTGTCAATGTCCACCGAGATATTCCTGTCGTCCAAAAGAGACGTGGGTTCTCTTCCAAACATCAGGAAAAAGGGAGAATATCCTGTGGTTTCCTGAATTGTAGTATTGTAAGCGTGAGTGATGAATGGGAGTATTTCGTCCCAATTTTTCTGATCAGTGTTCACATACATACTGAGCATATTGATCAATGTTCTATTTAACCGCTCTGTCAATCCATTAGTCTGGGGATGATAGCTCGTTGTGAAGCAATGTTTAATCTTGCACGTTTTCATCACCTCTTTCATTAAATTACTGGTAAATTGAGAGCCTCTGTCACTAATAAGATATTGTGGGGCTCCGTGCCGAAGAAAAATATCCTCTACTAGAAATTTAGAAACTTCTTTCACTGTTGCTTCCGAGACTGCTCTTGTTTCTGCATATCTAGTGTAGTAGTCCGACAGCACGATTATCCATTTTTTCCTGTTTTTCGTAGATGGTAGTGGACCAACAAAGTCAATTCCAATTCTTTCGAAAGGAAAGTTGGCTGGGGGGACGGGCTGTAGTAGTCCAGAAGGTAATTGGTTTGAGCCTTTCCTACTTTGGCAAAGGTGACACGTCCTAACGAATTCTGAGACATCCTTTAGCATGGATGGCCAAAAGTATTTACTCTTTATTCGGTACATGGTTCTGGCGACGCCCAGATGGCCATTCGACATATGATTGTGATATTCTTTCATAATTTCTCTCTTTTTATTCTCTGGAACCACAAGCAACCACGCCCTGCCTTCAGGGTTCGGGTTTTTCTTAAAGAGGCATCCATCTTCTTCTTTAAAGTTTTGCGCAATTGATCGCCTGCTTCCATTAAGATTTTTCTTAACACTTTCGATAAATTTATCCTCTTCGTCTGTTATTTGATTTAAAAATAGCCTTTCAAAATCCTCATCCCAATCAGTTTCTGGTAAGGGCCCCCTAGATAAGCCATCGGCGTCCAGATGCTTCTTTCCCGATTTATGTATTATATCGAAGTCATATTCTTGAATTTTCAATGCCCATCTTGCCAATCGACCTGTTGGATCCTTCAAGTTTTTGAGCCAGAATAAGGCGTGATGGTCTGTTACTATTTTAAAGTGTCTTCCATAAAGGTAGGGTCGTAATTTTGACATTGACCAGACAACGGCCAGACATTCTTTTTCAGTGGTTGAATAATTTTGCTCCGCTTTACTTAGGGTACGACTCAAATATGAGATCACCTTCTCTTCACCACCGATGTCTTGGACAAGTGTTGCACCTATGCCGATGTTGGACGCATCAGTATGAACATAAGTAGGTGCATTTGGATTGAAGTGACCTAAAATTGGTGGACTTAATAGTGCTGTTTTTAGGGTTTGAAACGCTTCCTCTTGTCTTTCTGTCCAGGTAAATGATACACTTTTTTTTATAAGGTTGGTCAAAGGGTCAGCAATTTTTGAAAAGTCTTAACACATTCCCAAAAAGGATTGTACTTCTTTGACCTTTTTGGGTCGAGGAAAATTTCTGACAGCTTTGATGTTATGTTCCGCGGGTTTTATACCATGTTTGCTCGTTATATAGCCGAGAATCTCCAATTCTTCAAAAGCAAATCGGCATTTTTTGTCGTTTAACCTTAAATTAGATTCACGAAAACATCTAAAAACAGCTTCAAGTCTTTTGAGGTGCGTTGGAAAATCCGGGCTATATATGATAACATCATCCAGATAACACAAACAAATTTGCCATCTCAGATTTCCAAGCATATTCTCCATATTTCTCTCAAAGGTAGCAGGCGCGTTACAAAGTCCAAAAGGCATCACGTTGAATTCATATAATCCATGCGCTGTAGTGAAAGCTGTTTTCTCTTTGTCTCTTTCTTCGACTTCAACTTGCCAATATCCAGATCTGAGGTCTATTGCTGAGAAGTGTGTAGATCCTTGGAGAGTATCCATAACTTCGTCTATTCTAGGGATCGGATAGACATCTTTTACTGTCACATTATTCAGTTTTCTGTAGTCCACACAAAATCTGTATTTACCATCTCGCTTCTTGACCAATATTACTGGAAAAGACCAGGGGCTAGAAGATGGCCTAATTATGCCTTCTGTAAGCATCTCGTCAATTTGCTCTTTTATAATATCTCGTTCTTTAGCACTTACCCGGTAAGGCTTGTGTTTAATTGGCTTCGCGTCTTCTGTGTCTATCCGATGTTTTGCCAAATTGGTTCTCCCTAATCTCGATGAAAAAAGATCTCCATACCTTTCTAAAACTTGTTTTAACTCCTTCTGTTCCTTTGGTGAAAGATTTTCGTTTATTTGGAATCTAGGTTCTTCGTTCTTTTCTACCTCTCTTTCTCGACTCACATTTATTTTCGCTGGACTACTTCCAAAAGCCAATGTTTGGTTTTTCATTATTTTTAACGGTCGAGGATACGGATTAGTTATCCAGATGTGTGTTTCCCTATTTATAACATTGATCAAGCTTCTTGCTAGACGAAGTCCATTTGTTTGAAACATTTTGCTGCTCTCCTCGATAATATATTCTCCATCCTCTGTTTCTACCAATGCCTTGATCAATTTCATGGAACATTCCGGTACAATGGAATCCTTGGCACTCTTTATTTTCAACATTTCAAAATTGATTTCGTCATGATTATTCGTCAAATCATATTTTATAGTTTCTTGCTTACAATCTATTTTTGCGTTCATTTTCTTAAGGAAATCTCTCCCAAGAATTAATGTCCGTAAATGCGTTTTCAATATCACAAAGTTGTGTGATAATGTTTCGTCATCAATTTTTATATTTAAAAATATACTTCCTACCATGTCCAATTTTTTTCCATCGGGTCCTGCACAAATTTTTGCGAGTTTACTTATACCATGGCCTGTATCGAGGGCCGTTCTGAGGTCGACCACTGAGAGGTCAGCACCTGTATCAACCAAAGCTTCAAAAGTCCCTATCTTGTCCACTTTAATTTTTAATTTGTATTTAGGGTCCAACTTCTTGATTCCGTTTATGGTCGACTTGCTTTGATTGACAGATTCAGGCGCGACGCTTAGTTTAAATCTTCCAACACGGAATATCTATTCCGGGTAGGAATATTTGTCTGTGTGCTATGACATACATCAGCATAAAGCCGAGGTCCTAATTTCTCTGATATTTCATTCATTTGGCATTTTTCTTCGACCTTCTCTTGGGTATCTGCTGGATCCTCTTCTAGGATTCTTATAAACTTGACCCTACAATAACGGGCCACGTGCCCTGGCTTGTTACATTTAAAGCAGATTGGTCTTCCATCTTCCGTCCTATTTTTGCTCACTTCTTGGCTTTTATTGTAAGTGTTTCTCTGAAGGTTTGGTTTCGGCACAAAGTTAGGATTATAAGGACGTCTAGGGGTAGAGGGCTGGGGAAAGTTGTTTCGATACTGTCTGGGGGTAGGATGGGAGTCGTTCTTGTAATTATTGGAAACAGGGGCTTGGGGCCTGGAAGTGGTCTGGTAGTTTCGTGCGGCAGTCGGCGGCACGTACCTCGATTGTTGTTGGGGTCTAGAATAGCGTGGACCGTTATATAGGTTTCTGGATTTCTCCACACGTTCCCGATACTTCTTTTCAAAAGAATCCATTTTCTTGCACACGACAAGAAGGTCATCGGTCGTTTTAGGAGGGTTCAGGTAGAGCGCGAATGAGTACTCTTTTTTCAGTCCTCCAATAACATGTTCAATTTTTGTTTCTTCTTCCATTGCGGGGTCAACCTTGTTGCACAACACTAGAATGTCTTCCGCGAACCTGATTGCTGGTTCATTCCAGTGTTGCATTCTGTTGAGCTTCATTCTAAGTTCTTCTTTATTCGCGTCCAAAGAAAAATCCTGAATGAGGCGGATTTTAATATTTTCCCAGCTCGTGAAACTAGCTTTGTGTAAATTCAACCAGGTTTTAGCGCTTCCCGTCATGTTCATGGCGGCATAACGAGAGATAATGTAGTCTGCCCAATGGTACAAGAAGCCAATTTCTTCAAGAGATTCAATCCATGGGCGAGGGTCTTCCGTTCCATCATACTTGGGGATGTCGATGTTGGGATTCAGGACAACTGGGTCGGAACTAGCATCTCTACCAATTGTTGCGCCAGGTTGCGGCTTGGCAGACTCTTCAGCCTGGATTCTCTCCTGTGCTGGGTCTTGCATCTTACCAGAGCGTGTTTCAACCATCCTACAAATTTATAAAAGGGAATAACGAGATAAGTCTTCTTTAAGTAGCCACCCGAATCCTTTATTTATTTTCTCACATCAAAGAGAGCAGTGAAGTCACAGTGTACCTAAATACAAATGATGATAAATTAATAATCTGTTTTAAATAAATATCATAGAATATTTTATATAAAAATAAATAAATATATAATTTAAATTTCAAATATATTAAAACTAATATAAGAAATACGCCATTAATCATGATGTAACAATATAGATAATCCTAATTCTCTAGATGCACTAAACAGGACCTTTGGGAAAAGCCGCTGCTTATAAAAAAACAGCTCGAGGAGCATGGACTCATGGAATTTGTGTAATCTTTACACAAGGGGATAAGAAACAACAACAACACTGTCTATAAACAGCTGGAGGAGCATGGACTCATGGAATTTGTGTAATCTTTACACAAGGGGATAAGAAACAACAACAACACTGTCTATAAACAGCTGGAGGAGCATGAACTCATGGAATTGGTGTAATCTTTACACAAGGGGATAAGAAACAACAACAACACTGTCTATAAACAGCTGGAGGAGCATAAACTCATGGAATTGGTGTAATCTTTACACAAGGGGATAAGAAACAACAACAACACTGTCTATAAACAGCTGGAGGAGCATGGACTCGTGGAATTGGTGTAATCTTTACACAAGGGGATAAGAAACAACAACAACACTGTCTATAAACAGCTGGAGGAACATGGACTCATGGAATTGGTGTAATCTTTACACAAGGGGATAAGAAACAACAACACTGTCTATAAACAGCTGGAGGAACATGGACTCATGGAATTTGTGTAATCTTTACACAAGGGGATAAGAAACAACAACACTGTCTATAAACAGCTCTCGCTGCCAGTGGTGCGGTCTGGCCTATTCTGACCAGGTCGAAGATGAACTCTTTTAAATCCTCTATGAAACTTCTTGACGCGATGGTTCTATCAACCCTGCTATACGCGGCACCTGTTTGGGCAAATGAGCATACATTAATTGTTGATCAAATTCAGGACTCATTTATGCGAAGATATCTAAATTTACCAAGATACACCCCCGGATACATGCTCAGGATAGAATTAGGAAGAGTGTCACTCAGCGTTACAGTCTTGAACCCTTGGCAGAGCTGACTGCTATAGGGCGCGTCCCCAGGTGGCGGATAGGGGAACGACCTTCAGATATGAAGGCCAGCTGCGAAACAAGCAGAGTAACTGTCGAATAAGCAGTCGTGGACCAACAGCACAATTGTTAGAAGAGGAGTAGACCTCTTTAAAAATCCTGACTTCAACTGACCCAGTTGATGGACCTCAGCAAGGGTCCCACTCCAGGGATACGGAGGAGCTGCGTCTGTACTCATGTTAGAGTCGGCAGCAAAGGCGTCTGCTTCCATGTTAGGAACGGCCTCAAACTACAGGCAAAGTCAGACTTTCACCAAAGTGTGCCTGGATCATGGTGCCATGATCAACGAAAGCTGCACCCCTACACCCCATTCCATGAGATTAGATGTTGATTTGCATGCTGCATCGCCCGTCGCGCAGAATAAACAGGGGCGCGTTCAGGACTTAGGTAGAGGGTTCTGTCCGATAAGTATAATACAGTCTCCACAAACTTCTAACTTTGCAGCTTCCAAGCAATTGAGAATTTTGCAATGCAACATAAATGGATTGTGCTCAACTGCAACAAAAATAAAATTAGATGAAATAATGGAAATAGCTGAAAAACAAAAGATACAAATTATAGCCCTACAGGAAACCAAATTAAATGAAAAATACAATCTCAAATACAAAAACTACAATATCCTCAGAAAAGACAGAAATAAAGAAGGGGGTGGCCTTGCATTTTTAATCAAGAATTTGTACTATGAAGACATAGCCATTAATATTCCAAATACATCAGACCTCGAAGCCCAAGGTATCAAAGTCTACCTCAGTCAAAACAAAACCATCAACATATTCAATATGTATCACCCACCAAACAATAAACTTATTGACGATGGAACAATGGCTCAATTTCTTACAGACAACACTATTATTGTAGGTGACCTTAATGCCAAACATCAACTATGGGGATGTTCCATGCCAAACCCAAGAGGCAAAATACTTTCAAACTTATTTGACGACAATGCCTTCATGTGCTTAAATGATGGGAATCCTACCCACCATTCCTACAGCTATAATACTGCACAAGCACTTGATATAAGTTTCTCCAGTCCTGACATTTTCCACAAATGCAAATGGCAAATATTAAAAAGTATTGGAAGTGATCATTTGCCTATTTTGATAGAAATTAGCACCAAGACCAAAACAAGCTCAATTAAAGAAAAATTCTGGAACTTCAAAAAGGCTAATTGGAATCTTTACCAGCAAAACACCAATGAAGACTTTAGAAAAGCACCCACTAGCATAAAAAATCTGGAACAAAATTGGATATCTTTCAAAAACACCATTATTAAAGCAGCCAAAGTTTCAATACCAAGAGGTAATATTAAGAAATGGATTCCAAATTATACACACCATGCAAAAGATATTCAAACACTTATAACTAAAAGAAATGAACTACAAAAAAAGTACACCCAAAACCAAACAAATTGTAGAACTGAACTGAACATTGTGAATGCAAAAATAAAAAGGTTATATGTAAATATGAAAAGGGAAAAATGGAAACAAACTTGTGAAAACCTGAACCCAAGAAACCCAAATACAAAACTTTGGCATTTGGCAAAACAAATTGACAGATCCCAGTCACAAACTGAAAACACAAATATGATTAAGAATACAGATGGTACCCCAGCAACTAATGACAAAAATGCTGCTAATCTTTTAGGTAATTCATATCAAATAAGTAATAAAATCAAATTTGAAATAAAAGATAAGAAAGTTGAAAAAAAGGCCCGAAAGATTATTCATGACTGTAAAAATATCACCAGCACTCATAATATTTTCCATGAAAAAATCAATATGAAAGAGCTAGATTATGCATTAGAAAACACTGACCTAAACAAGACTCCTGGGCCAGATGGAATCCATGGCCAAATGATATCAAACTTGGGCAAAAATGGCAAAGAAAGACTTCTTGATATTTTCAATAACTCCTGGAAAACTGGAAAATTGCCTCAAGACTGGAAAACTGCAACAATAATTCCTATTAAAAAACTTGACAAATCTGCTGATGACCCAAAAAACTACCGACCTATCTCCCTCACAAGTATTTGCTGCAAATTAATGGAAAAAATTATACTCAGGCGACTCACTTACCACCTCGACACAAAAAATCTCTTACCAGAAGAACAATATGGATTTAGGAAAGGACATGGGACAATAGACCAACTCTTATTTTTCACACAAAAGGTAAAAGATGCACAAAACAGAAAACCAACTAACCACACCATAGCTGCTTTTTTAGACCTTACACAAGCTTTTGATAAAGTATGGAAAAACAAGTTAATTACAAAATTATACAAGCATTTCAAAATTGATGGAAAAGCTATCACTTGGATAAATGATTTCCTTAAAAATAGATACATCAGGGTCAAATATAATGGAACTCTATCTAAAACCTTCAAATTGTACCAAGGATTACCACAAGGATCAGTCCTTAGCCCAACTCTCTTCACCCTATTTATTGCAGGCATAGAAGAAAAAATTTCACATAAAACCAATATTGGACTTTTCGCTGATGACATTATTCTATGGAGCAGTAACACTAACTGGAAAAAAGCTGAAAGGGATTTGAACAAGACTCTTCTCAACCTAGAGAAATTTGCTAATAAACATAAATTAGAATTTAACCCCCAAAAATCTGAAACCTGTCTTTTTACTACCGATAAGAAACTATACAAAATAAGGCCAAAAATTATTCTGAAAGAACAACAATTACAATATAATAAACATCCTAAATATCTTGGCTACACCCTGGATCCAGAAATTAACTCCAGTAAACATATTGAAGAAGTTATTAGAAAAGGAAGAGACCGACTAAAAATCCTGAAATATATTTCAGGAAGAGAGTGGGGAGCCGATGCAACCACACTAAAATTAACTTACACATCTCTAATTAGACCTATCCTGGAATATGGATATCAAATCTATGGTACAGCATCTGAAACAAATCTAAAATCACTGGAAAGGATACAACTAAGTGCAGCTAGAATTATTACAGGTCTTCGAAATACCTGCCCTAACGATATTGTACTTTATGAGGCAGACATTATGCCCTTAAAGGATAGAAGAAGCTACAATCTGCCAAAATATATAAACAAAATCAAGAGTTATGGAAACAAACACAGAACTTCCAATTACATACTTAATTGGGAATCCAATCTAAGACTCAAAAAAGAAGGCCCTCTCCACCTGGCCAAAAGAAATGGATTTTTAAAATATAAAGTAGAAAAAAATTATTTAGCAGAAAAAATTTCTCCATGCGAACCACTACAAAATGTTATTTTTAATGCCTCTTTAAATGAACCCACCAACAAACAATGCCAAAATCCAGAATACTTAAAACAATTATCATTAGAAATAATTAATAACATTCCTAAAAATGCAATAACTATTTATACCGATGGTAGCAGAGACGAGCTAGGACACACTGGCAGTGGCTGTCTCATCAAAACCACAAATGGCATTGAGAAAATGAACAGAAGAAACCCAGATTTTTGCTCAGTCTTCAGATCAGAACTTATAGCCATCTATGAAGCCTTAAAATCCATCAGAAATACTAATTATCAAGATATCTGGATTCTTACTGATAGTAGAAGTGCCATACAACACTTGAGTCACACAGGGGAACTCAGAGACAAAGTAAGCAGGAACATAATTGGCTATCTCCAAAAACTCTCAAAAACCTCAAAAATTCACCTTCAATGGATACCCTCACATGTTGGAATTGAAGGCAATGAAGCTGCTGATGTGCTAGCGAAAAAAGGCACAAAAGAACCCTTGCCACAGAAAAATAAACTTACTTTTAAAGAAATAGAGACAGTAGCCAAAACAAAAATAAACAAGAACTGGAGGATCCCACCTAAGCACAGTTGGTACAGTGGAGTGAACCCAGGATCAGCTCTGAACATCAGAAATAGACAGCATCAAACAACACTAACAAGATTTAGAACAGGCCATCTCAAGCCATTGAAGATAGAAAATAATAACAAAATCTACCCCACTTGCCCAAAATGTAGCTTGGCACCTGCAGCTCCAGAACACATTTTGGCTTGCATTAGATGCACTAAACAGGACCTTTGGGAGAGGCCGCTGCTCATCATAAAACAGCTCGAGGAGCATGAACTCATGGAATTCGTGTAATCTTTACACAAGGGGATAAGAAACAACAACAACAACAACAACAACAGTCTTGAAACTTACCTTAAAGTTCTGGTTGAGAATGCTGGGAATGGGTGAAACTAGATTGCCGCTGCTCTGCTTGTTCCAGCTGTGGGAAATCTCAAACGCAACGAAAAAATATATAGGTTTCACAGGAAGTATAGTTAATATTTTAAACACCACCGGATTTCAATGGCTGAATTTCTGCAGACTATAGAACATTACAAAGAGAAATTCCCTACATAATCAGGACTGCAATAGATCAATCTCTGCAAAAGGATCACACAAGAATAATAAATTCAAGACTATACCCCCACTATAAAAACATCTGCTCAACTCCGTTACCGGAACACTATCTGTCCAGCGATTTCCTACTCCGGGCCAAACGGTGTATTGCCGGACTGAGAATCCTCTCGGTGCTCTTTACTGATGATCGCCCCAGAATATTTAAAACAGACGGATGGACATGCGAGATTTGGGGGACAAGAATGGAGCCGGGGCTACATCACCATATACTCTCATGTATGGGGCTGAAAGACGAACGAGAAGTGCTCCTCAGTGAAATAGGCCTTGAGGGACTCTCTTTGGAGCTCCTGTTGAATGAGGTGGTGAGAAACAGAGCTGGAGCGTTTGCGTTGTTCAAATTTTGGAAGACGGCTGAAGAGAAAAGGAAGCTATATACCTAATATAATTGATGTAAATAATTATATGTAAATAATCTTTGTCAGGACTAGAATGACGAATCATGTATGGGATTTTGATTCCAGTAAAAGGCTTGTTGCTGCTGTTGTATATAGTCACAGTGTAGAAAATACTATACTATACCTACTACATATAGGTTTCTCTCTGTATTCTTAGTTCTCTTCTCTTCAATTACTCTGTAAACTGGCGAATCCTTTATAGGACGAGAGGTCCTCAATAAAGGCTTTTTGTTGTTGCACTGTCTATAAACAGCTGGAGGAGCATGAAATCATGGAATTGGTGTAATCTTTACACAAGGGGATAAGAAACAACAACACTGTCTATAAACAGCTGGAGGAACATGGACTCATGTAATTGGTGTAATCTTTACACAAAAGGATAAGACACAACAACAATCCAAATTGTGCCTTATCAAACGTATAGAAATTGAATTAAAGAAGGTACAAAAAAGAAGAAAACATAAAAATCTTTTATTATCATTACACTATTTTACATTAGGGTTTTTTGTGGAAAAAATAATATGAAAATATAAGAAAGATAAAAAAAAACATCTTTAATTGGGCAATTGTTTCCTTGTTTACATTTGATAAGGCTATTGGCATTTGAAGAGAATGGAAAAGAAAGCAAATGTAACAAAACTTATAATTGGAATTATATTGGGAAAAAAAGATTCAATCGTTGACTTTGAAATTTTGTTATCAATTCTATATTTCTTCCATTTTTGGCAAAACAACATAAATTTTTCTTAATTTTTGAGGGGAAAAAAAATGTATACACACAATTTTATAATAGAAAAATAAAAGTCAAATAAGTAATAAATATAAAAAATAAATAAGTTTTTAACAAACAACAACAAAAAAAAAATACTTTAGGTTTTTTTTATAATTCAAAAAAAAAAGAAAAAAAGTTAAATATGAAATTTTTTTAAATTTAGTTTTATAACAAATTGTGTTACCAGTTTCTTTGCATAGCCAAAGTAATGTGTAATATGTAACAATAGAACTGGATAAATAGAAAGAAAAAGAAAAAAACAATTTGAATGAAATTAAGTATCTGAAATGAAATATACACAACAATATTGTGTTTTTTTACTAAATATTAAAAGCTAAAATAATAAAAAAAAAGACAATGGTTAAATGACAACTAGAAAAAAAAAAACGATTTTATATTGTGCATTATCATATATCTATTCATTTTTTTGTTCAATTTACTATGAGAAAAAATGATCGAAAATAAGTAATTTCTTCATTACTCCAATAGATATTGAAGCAATGATATACTTAAATAATATAAAAATACTTTTTAGATATAAAGAAATAAGGTATTGCCCCAATAATAATTCCAATAATAGTTTTTTTCAATTAAAAAACAAATGTACAAATGAATCAAGAAGTGAGGTATCACTTCCCACAGCGTTGTTCTACCCGGCTGTACTGAGCAAGTACATCTGTGAACTCCCGGTACTCCAGGCCATGGTGGGAAGGGAGGGTACTGCGCAACAACAACAATCATTGGGGATGTTGTAAGCCTTCAAAGTTGTGCCTGGATCATGGTGCCATGATCAACGAAAGCTGTACACCCCATTCCATGAAATTCATGTAATCTTCACACAAGGGGATAAGAAACAACAACAAACCTTCAAAGTCAGCGAAGTGTTATTTCAGAAATATTAGATGAAAATTATATGAAGGACAAAACCTTCAAATCCTTGTTAGTCAAAATATCAACACTTCCTCTTTATTATCTCTGATTTAGAATGCCATAGAATTTATGTAATCTTTACACAAGGGGATAAGAAACAACAACAACATTAGCTGCTGTAAGCCTTTCAATCAACACAGCCTTGTATATATCAAAACTTCTTAAGATCTTCTTCTTCTTTCTTATCTCAAAGCCATGATAATCATGGTGGGTAGTTGGCAACTACTTTTACTGTAAGCGCACCACATGTCTACAAATGTGAAAAGCAGTTTGACTTTGCACTTACAAATGTGCCAGAGCCCCGTTTGGTTACTTTAACTCATTGGTGGTATTGGACTTTTGCAAGAATTGGGGGCCATTGGAGCATTTTTTTTTAAACAGAAAAAAGTGTCCAATGCGGGAATCGAACCCGGGTCCTAGTGGTCGAAAACCAAACGGTTTAACCAGCCTTCCACCGAACTCCCATTAATTTATATAATATTTACGAACGGAGAAATATGTCCAGGGTAGCCTAGTGGACATGGCATCTGCCCGGTAAGCGGAACACTGTGGGTTCGATTCCCATCCCTGGATACTTTTATTTTTCTGTTCATCATTACTCTTCACTATTCATCCTTCATCCCTAAGGTTAGAAATAATCGTTATTTCTCCTTAAAATAAATTTTGATTTTTCGTTTAAAAGAAAAACATGCGGGATAATTTTCAAATATAGCTCTACTTCTTAAGGTAATAAGACCAAATCCAAATATATAAATAGTGTGTGATGTTTCAGTAACAGCGTTGTTATCATCTTCAGACAAAAGTACTGAATGGTAAAGGTAATAAGACCAAATCCAAATAAATAAATTCAATAACAGCGTTGTTACCATCTTAATAAGAATGATAAATCACAATTTGGATAATAGATTATAAACACAAGGTAATAAGACCAAATCCAAATGAATAAATAGTGTGTGACGTTTAAGTAACAACGTTGTTACTGAAACATCACACACTAATTTGGATTTGTTCTTATTACCTTGTGTTTATAATCTATAATACAGATTGTGCCTTATCAACGACACTTCTTCTTTATTATCTCTGAATTAGAATGCCATAGAATTTGTGTAATCTTTACACAAGGGGATAAGAAACAACAACAACAACAAGCAAATCAACACAGCTTTGTTTAAGATTATTTTCATTATCAACACTTCTTTTTTCTTATCTCTGAAGTAGAATGTCTTTGTCATTAAGACTGGGAGCACTACTCAGTGACAGGCAGACTAAGCTCCAAAAGAAATGGCCGCCTCTGACATGAGGAACAGACGCCATGTGCAGCCGCTCCTAACATGGAGTACAAACTCTTCCTGTATCCCTGGAGCCCTTACAGGGAACTATCAGCATGGCCAGCTGAGCCCAGGTTTTTTAGTGAGCTTGTTACTGCTCCCCCTCCTCCTTTTTTCATTCGGGATTGGGACCGGCAAAGGTGGAGTTTGATGATTCCTTTAGGTGACAATTAGTTTCGTCTGCATTAATTTTTGCTTCATGGGTCCTTATCCACCATAAAAGAAGATGTATGCTTGAACCAAGATTTGAATTTGAATCCTTAAAGTATAGTATCCTTAAATTGCTAATATAGCTTGGTACCTGCAGCTCCAGAACATATTTTGGCTTGCATTAGATGTACTAAACAGAACCTTTGGGAGAGGCCGCTGCTTATCATCAAACAGCTCAGGGAGCATGAACTCATGGAATTGGTGTAATCTTTACACAAGGGGATAAAAAACAACAGAATTAACTTCCTATATCTGCATTCCCATATACAGTGGAACCTTGCTATAAGAGCCTCTTTTATAAAAGCAACTTGGTTATCTTAATTCTGGGGGTCAGTAGAAGGGTGTAGTAGTGGGAGGTACAGTAAACTCTCTACACGATCAAGTCTTGTTCTGGTAGACTTGATGCTGTAACCAGGAGGGACACTCCCTCTTTAAAAATCCTGAGTTCAACTGACCCAGTTGATGGACCTCAGCAAGGGTCCCACTCCAGGGATATGGAAGAGCTACGTCTGTACTCATGTTAGAGTCGGCAGCAAAGCTTCCATGTTAGGAACAGCCTCAAATTACAGGCTAAGTCAGACTTTCACCAAAGTGTGCCTGGATCATGGTGCCATGATCAATGAAAGCTGCACCCCTATACCCCATTCCATGAGATCATGAACTCATGGAATTCGTGTAATCTTTACACAAGGGGATAAGAAACAACAACAACACAGTAGAAGGGGGGTTTAAACGGTTGGTTTTCGGCTGCAACAGCCCGGGATCAAATCCAGCATTGGGCACTTTTCTAATTAAAAAGAAATTGCTCCAATGACCCCCCCGATTCTTTCAAAAGTCCAAACCCAACCAGCGAGTGCAAGTAACCAAACGGGACTCAAAGACATTTGTAAGTGCAAAAGTCAAACTGCTTTTCACATGTGTAGACATGTGGTGTACTTACACTAAAAGCAGTTGCTAACTACCTACCAAGATTATCATGGTCTGTACAATGTGTACTAGGGATAATAATAAAAATCTTAATTCAAAGTCAAACTGCTTTTCACATGTGTAGACATATGGTGCCCTTCAAGTCAATGCAGTTGCTAACTACCCACCATGATTATCATGGCCTGTACAATGTGTACTAGGGATAATAATACTAATCTTAATTCAAAGTCAAACTGCTTTTCACATGTGTAGACATGTGGTGTACTTACAGTAAAATCAGTTGCTAACTACCCACCATGATTATCATGGCCTGTACAACGTGTACTAGGGATAATAATAATAATCTTAATTCAAAGTCAAACTGCTTTTCACATGTGTAGACATGTGGTACACTTACAGTAAAATCAGTTTCTAACTACCTACCATGATTATCATGGCCTGTACAACGTGTACTAGGGATAATAATAAAAATCTTAATTCAAAGTCAAACTGCTTTTCACATGTGTAGACGTGTGGTGCACTAACTGTAAAAGCAGTTGCTAACTACCTACCAAGATTATCATGCCAATATGTATGTACTAGGGACAATAATTAAAAAAGGTAAACTTACAAGAACTCAGTGAGGCGGAGAGACCAGGGAGGGAAGCCAAACATGCTGTGGCCAGGACCAAACAACACCAGTACCTCTGGCTCCGGGAACTTCCTCATGGCTGCAACATCACAACTTTCTCACCAAACCTGGGGGTTTCAAATGGCAGGACAATATCACCTCAAGACACCTCATAAAATGAAAAATAGTTCAATGAAAGAATAGGTATTTTGGATACATATGATTTTTTTAAAAATACAGTAGAACCTCCATGAGAGAACACCTCTATACAAAGGACAGTTTTCATCACCAATACAGTAGAACCTCCATGAGAGGACACTCCTGCTAGAGAACCAATACAGTAGAACCTCCATGAGAGGACACTCCTGCTAGAGAACCAATACAGTAGAACCTCCATGAGAGGACACTCCTGCTAGAGAACCAATACAGTAGAACCTCCATGAGAGGACACTCCTGCTAGAGAACCAATACAGTAGAACCTCCATGAGAGGACACTCCTGCTAGAGGACCAATACAGTAGAACCTCCATGAGAGGACACTCCTGCTAGAGGACCAATACAGTAGAACCTCCATGAGAGGACACTCCTGCTAGAGGACCAATACAGTAGAACCTCCATGAGAGGACACTCCTGCTAGAGAACCAATACAGTAGAACCTCCATGAGAGGACACTCCTGCTAGAGAACCAATACAGTAGAACCTCCATGAGAGGACACTCCTGCTAGAGAACCAATACAGTAGAACCTCCATGAGAGGACACTCCTGCTAGAGAACCAATACAGTAGAACCTCCATGAGAGGACACTCCTGCTAGAGAACCAATACAGTAGAACCTCCATGAGAGGACACTCCTGCTAGAGAACCAATACAGTAGAACCTCCATGAGAGGACACTCCTGCTAGAGAACCAATACAGTAGAACCTCCATGAGAGGACACTCCTGCTAGAGAACCAATACAGTAGAACCTCCATGAGAGGACACTCCTGCTAGAGAACCAATACAGTAGAACCTCCATGAGAGGACACTCCTGCTAGAGAACCAATACAGTAGAACCTCCATGAGAGGACACTCCTGCTAGAGAACCAATACAGTAGAACCTCCATGAGAGGACACTCCTGCTAGAGAACCAATACAGTAGAACCTCCATGAGAGGACACTCCTGCTAGAGAACCAATACAGTAGAACCTCCATGAGAGGACACTCCTGCTAGAGAACCAATACAGTAGAACCTCCATGAGAGGACACTCCTGCTAGAGAACCAATACAGTAGAACCTCCATGAGAGGACACTCCTGCTAGAGAACCAATACAGTAGAACCTCCATGAGAGGACACTCCTGCTAGAGAACCAATACAGTAGAACCTCCATGAGAGGACACTCCTGCTAGAGAACCAATACAGTAGAACCTCCATGAGAGGACACTCCTGCTAGAGAACCAATACAGTAGAACCTCCATGAGAGGACACTCCTGCTAGAGAACCAATACAGTAGAACCTCCATGAGAGGACACTCCTGCTAGAGAACCAATACAGTAGAACCTCCATGAGAGGACACTCCTGCTAGAGAACCAATACAGTAGAACCTCCATGAGAGGACACTCCTGCTAGAGAACCAATACAGTAGAACCTCCATGAGAGGACACTCCTGCTAGAGAACCAATACAGTAGAACCTCCATGAGAGGACACTCCTGCTAGAGAACCAATACAGTAGAACCTCCATGAGAGGACACTCCTGCTAGAGAACCAATACAGTAGAACCTCCATGAGAGGACACTCCTGCTAGAGAACCAATACAGTAGAACCTCCATGAGAGGACATTCCTGCTAGAGAACCAATACAGTAGAACCTCCATGAGAGGACACCTCTCTACAAAGGACAGTTTTTATTTGTAAAATTGCCATTTTTACTATTTTGCAGCTCTCCGGTAAGAGGACACCTCTCCCTAAAGGAAACTTTGGCTCTGCAATTAGGTGTCCTTTACAGGGAGGTTCTACTGTAGCAACTCTCCGGTAAGAGGACACCTCTCTATAAAGGACAGTTTTCATTGCAAATACAGTAGAACCAACTCCATGAGAGGTCACTCCTGCTAGAGAACACCTCTGTACAAAGGACAGTTTTCATCACCAATACAGTAGAACCTCCATGAAAGGACACCTCTCTACAAAGGACAGTTTTTAATTTATAAAATTGCCATTTTACTATTTTGCAACTCTCCGGTAAGAGGACACCTCTCCCTAAAGGAAACTTTGGCTCTGCAATTAGGTGTCCTTTACAGGGAGGTTCTACTGTAGCAACTCTCCGGTAAGAGGACACCTCTCTATAAAGGACAGTTTTCATTGCAAATACAGTAGAACCACCTCCATGAGAGGTCACTCCTGCTAGAGAACACCTCTGTACAAAGGACAGTTTTATCACCAATACAGTGGAACCTCCATGAGAGGACACTCCAGCTAGAGGACACCTCTCTACAAAGGACAGTTTCCATCACCAATACAGTAGAACCTCCATGAGAGGACATTCACACTAGAGAACACCTCTCTATAAAGGACAGTTTTAATCACCAATACAGTAGAACCTTCATGAGAGGACACTCACACTAGAGGCACCTCTCTATAAAGGACAGTTTCTATCACCAATACAGTAGAACCTCCATGAGAGGACATTCACACTAGAGAACACCTCTCTATAAAGGACAGTTTTAATCACCAATACAGTAGAACCTCCATGTGAGGATACTCCAGTTAGAGCACACCTCTCTACAAAGGACAGTTTTCATTTGTAAAATAACCATTTTTACTATTTTTCAACTCTCCGGTAAGAGACACTTCGGTAAAGGACACTTTGGCTCTGCAATTAGGTGTCTTTCACAGGGAGGTTCTACTGTATCAGAGATTAGATATAATAGAAAGGAGGGCCAGTGTTGCAGTCCCAGAGATTGTACCATGACAGTTACCATGGAGATGGACACTCAGCTGGTCAGAGGTGAGAGCCCCTGTAGGCTGGAGACCACAAAGTTCCTTGGTCGCCCGCACAAGGTCTCCACGGCCATCCTCCAGGCCCAGAATGTTGACATGGAGGGTCAGCACTGAGGCTCCGTTGTAGCCTGTCACACATCAACCCACACTTTTACAAGACAAAATATAGAATCATCACACTTCTTGTCACACATTGAGTTCTTCTTTCTTATCTCATTCAATCATATTAAGGTATCAAGCCAGACACCATCAACAAGCTCTATAAGCTTGATACCCTGATATGATTGAGTGGAGATAAGAAAGAAGAAGAGACTCATACCCAGCAGACACCATCAACAAGCTCTACAAGCCTGATACCCTAATATGATTGAGTGGAGATAAGAAAGAAGAACACACATCCCCAGCAGACACCATCAACAAGCTCTATAAGCTTGATACCCTGATATGATTGAGTGGAGATAAGAAAGAAGAGACACATCCCCAGCAGACACCATCAACAAGCACTATAAGCTTGATACCCTGATATGATTGAGTGGAGATAAGAAAGAAGAAGAGACACATCTCCAGCAGACACCATCAACAAGCTCTACAAGCTTGATACCCTAATATGATTGAGTGGAGATAAGAAAGAAGAAGACACATCCCTAGCAGACACCATCAACAAGCTCTACAAGCTTGATACCCTGATATGATTGAGTGGAGATAAGAAAGAAGAACACACATCCCCAGCAGACACCATCAACAAGCTCTACAAGCTTGATACCCTAATATGATTGAGTGGAGATAAGAAAGAAGACACATTCCCAGCAGACACCATCAACAAGCTCTACAAGCTTGATACCCTAATATGATTGAGTGGAGATAAGAAAGAAGAAGACACATCCCTAGCAGACACCATCAACAAGCTCTACAAGCTTGATACCCTGATATGATTGAGTGGAGATAAGAAAGAAGAACACACATCCCCAGCAGACACCATCAACAAGCTCTATAAGCTTGATACCCTGATATGATTGAGTGGAGATAAGAAAGAAGAAGAGACTCATCCCCAGCAGACACCATCAACAAGCTCTACAAGCTTGATACCCTAATATGATTGTGTGGAGATAAGAAAGAAGACACATTCCCAGCAGACACCATCAACAAGCTCTACAAGCTTGATACCCTAATATGATTGAGTGGAGATAAGAAAGAAGAAGATACATCCCTAGCAGACACCATCAACAAGCTCTACAAGCTTGATACCCTAATATGATTGAGTGGAGATAAGAAAGAAGAAGACACATCCACAGCAGACACCATCAACAAGCTCTACAAGCTTGATACCCTGATATGATTGAGTGGAGATAAGAAAGAAGAAGACACATCCCCAGCAGACACCATCAACAAGCTCTACAAGCTTGATACCCTAATATGATTGAGTGGAGATAAGAAAGAAGAAGACACATCCCCAGCAGACACCATCAACAAGCTCTACAAGCTTGATACCCTGATATGATTGAGTGGAGATAAGAAAGAAGAGACTCATCCCTAGCAGACACCATCAACAAGCTCTACAAGCTTGATACCCTAATATGATTGAGTGGAGATAAGAAAGAAGACACATTCCCAGCAGACACCATCAACAAGCTCTACAAGCTTGATACCCTAATATGATTGAGTGGAGATAAGAAAGAAGAAGACACATCCCTAGCAGACACCATCAACAAGCTCTACAAGCTTGATACCCTGATATGATTGAGTGGAGATAAGAAAGAAGAACACACATCCCCAGCAGACACCATCAACAAGCTCTACAAGCTTGATACCCTGATATGATTGAGTGGAGATAAGAAAGAAGAAGAACAAGCTTGTAGAGCTGTTTGACACATCCATAATGATTGATGATAATAAATCTAAATATGAGAAATTTAAAACTATTTTTGGCTAATATATGTTTCTTTTAAAAAATCAATTTTCTACTGTCCTTACTGCAATGGTAAAATAATAGAAGGTTGACTGAGTCAAGCCCTCCCAATATTTTACCATTGCAGCAAGGACAGTAGAAAATTTATTTATTCTTTAAAAGAAACATATGCATTTATAATAGTTTGAATTTTCATTCCTTTTTGGGTTTATCTTGTCTCATTGTGAATTTTCTGGGAAGGTCCACCACTGATCAGCCAGGTCCTCCTATTAATTTTTCCGTTGCAGTAAGGACAGTAGAAATTGTCTATTTTAAAAAAAAATCATACGCGTCTATAATAGTTTCGTGTTTTGATAACAGATGGCGTGCTAATGCATCATAATATAATCTCTTTTCTGTGATTGCAGATTTATTTTCGTATAAACACGTGTTATAGAGGTTTATTGGTATCTTATTATTAAAGCGCAAAAAATGTTTGTTAGTTTGTTTGTTCCCTAACTCCTCTCTTAATATTTTATTTTATACGACAATATTTCGTATACATATTACATTTAGTCCCGGAATTATTCAGGTAACTTCAAAATTATATTTAAACTTTTAAAAATAATGCAGTTAGCAAAAATACGCATTTAGCTCGACGTTAAGCTCGACGTTAGCGACACGCTCGGCCATTGATTGAAATAAAACGAAATAATTTGATATATAAATTTAAATTAAACTTTAAATACTTTTCATACTTGCCTTTTTACACTTTAATAACATTTTTCATTTTTAATTTCTCATTTTAGCACCGTTTTTATTTTGTGAAGGTCATTTTTATATTTAATTACGCCAGAAATTGGCTATTTTAATATTGCTTATATTAAATATGCCTAAGCGTATTTTTTATTTTATTAAATATTAATTTTTACAAACATATATTTATATTATTTAATCGATATTTAGTTAGTATTCATTTCGATATTTAGTGAATATTCAAAATAGACGCTCAAAATAAAATAGAATAAAATTTCAATATATATCGAAAATTGATCTATGTCACATTAAATGAATAAATAATCCCCCATATTCGTTTTTGTTTGTGTGATTTTGTTATTATGTTATAATGTTGTTATGATGTTATTATGTCTGTGAAGAAGGCAGGATTGTATGTGCTTTAAATTGTATGTGCTTTAAAGCGCGACGTAAGGCGCGCTAAGTTTGCTAGTTATTATATATTTAAAAAAAGACAAATTTCTACATGGATACCAGCCCATGTTGGAATAGAGGGCAATAAACAGGTTGATGGCATAGCAAAGGAAGGACAGGCAATGGAAACCAGTTTAATAATATTCTTCTTCTTTCTTATCTCCACTTAATCATATTAAGGTATCAAGCTTGTAAAGCTTGAGATCATGACCAGTTGAAGTAAAATGTGTCTGCCTTTGTCATTAAGACTGGGAGCATTACTCAGTGGCAGGCCGACTTAGCTCCAAAAGAAATGGCCGCCTCTGACATGAGGAACAGATGCCATGTGCAGCCGCTCCTAACATGGAGTACAAACGCTGCTCATACTGTATCCCTGGAGACCTTACAGGGTACTATCAGTATGGCCAGCTGAGCCCAGGTTTTTTAGTGAGCTTGTTACTGCTCCCCCTCCTCCTTTTTCATCCGGGCTTGGGACCGGCAAAGGCGGAGTTGTTCAATAATATTGAAATATGCAAATACAAATTTCTTATAAGAGACAGTGTGCTATTGCATCATATAAATATGATAGTTTAATTAAATAATTATAAAAAGGTTTCTGGAGATGGAGTTTCTATTTTATCAAAACAGTTTCAAGCCTTCAAGCATCTCTGTCCTTTTGTCTGAACTTCTGTCTTCTGTTCTGCTCCTGCTTTCCCTCACTGTGCTGCAGTTGGTGAGTTTGTAACTGCTGTTTTCTTTGTCATTGTTTTGATAAGGCACAATTTGGATTATAAATTATAAACACAAGGTAATAAGACCAAATCCAAATAAATAAATAGTGTGTGATGTTTCGGTAACAGCGTTGTTACCGAAACATCACACACTATTTATTTATTTGGTCTTATTACCTTGTGTTTATTTTTGTTTTATTTTTGCACTCTTCTGTAATTATTTTATCGATTAGGCTTAAATAAAGTCCTAAAGATTCTTTGTACCTACAGAAGTTATTCTTTGTCAACTAATAACGGAACAGTATCTTAATTCTGGGGGTCAGTAGAAGGGTGGTTTAAAGCGTTGGTTTCTGACCACTACAACCTGGAATCAAATCCCCCATTGGCACAGTGGCTCTACCAATAAAACAAGAAAGATTAGAGGTAATGGAGGAAGCACTGTACTGCATATGTAAACAAGTTCCTCATTGCCTCCTTTGTACACAACAAGGAAAATCCAACATAATTAAGACAGACAGATGGCTTGTCTTATCAGCTGCTGATATTTTATAGTAGGGAGCCTCTCCCAGGCTGAAGATACAGTAGAACCTCCATGAGAAGACACTTCTCTATAAAGGACAGTTTTCATATGCAAAATTACCATTTTTACTATTAAGCAACTCTCCAGTAAGAGGATACCTCTCCCTAAAGGACATTTTGGTTCTGCAATTAGGTGTTGGCTTTACAGGGAGGTTCTACTGTATTTAGTTATCATTCTATCCACTTTAAAGATAAGAATATATATTCGTTACTAAACAAACTGGAACCCTTGGAGAAGAACTGCATTCTACAATGGATTCCTGCCCATGTTGGGATCGGAGGTAATGAGTTGGCGGATGAATTAGCAAAGGAAGCCAGAAAGCTGAGCCAAAGGAAAGAACAAATGTCAGTATTTGATGCTGATGCTTTGGCAAAATACAAGATAATTCAACAATAGATTAGGAAAGATCAAATATGTGACAAATGCTAAGAAAATAATTACAAAAACTATAACCAGACTCAGAACGAAACATTATAAAGGAATGACAATACATCCAGATGACACAAGAACCTACAGAACATGTAACAATTGTCCTGGTGTGGAACTAACACCTACCCACATATTCTCATGTCCAGCAATGGCCGCAGTCTTGTAGAAAATTGACATGGATTCAGAACAGCAGCTTTACACACCCAAGATAGTGGACATTGCGACTGCTGTGATAGAGATGTATGGAGACATCTGAGGCTCTTCATTGGACACGACAACAACAACAGAAAATTGACATGGACCCAGAGCAGCAGCTTTACACACCCAAGATAGAGGACATTGCGACTGCTGTGATAGAGATGTATGGAGACATCTGAGGCTCTTCATTGGACACGACAACAACAACAGAAAATTGACATGGACCCATAACAGCAGATTTACACACCCAAGACAGAGGACATTGCTGTGATAGAGATGTATGGAGACATCTGAGGCTCTTCATTGGACACAACAACAACAACAGAAAATTGACATAACCCAGAGCAGCAGCTTTACACACCCAAGATAGTGGACATTGCGACTGCTGTGATAGAGATGTATGGAGACATCTGAGGCTCTTCATTGGACACGACAACAACAACAGAAAATTGACATGGACCCAGAGCAGCAGCTTTACACACCCAAGATAGAGGACATTGCGACTGCTGTGATAGAGATGTATGGAGACATCTGAGGCTCTTCATTGGACACGACAACAACAACAGAAAATTGACATGGGCCCAGAACAGCTTTACATACCCAAGATAGAGGACATTGTGAATGCTGTGATAGAAATGTATGGAGACATCTGAGGCTCTTCATTGGACATGACAACAACAACAGAAAATTGACATGGACTCAGAGCAGCAGCTTTATACACCCAAGATAGAGGACATTACGACTGCTGTGATAGAGATGTATGGAGATATCTGAGGCTCTTCATTGGACACGACAACAACCTTTTTTTATATTCTTATTTTGTTTACATTTCTTAGACTTTTTTAAAGAAACTGATTCCAAGAAGATTAACCAAACATATATTTACAAGAGAGAGAACAAAACTTATAACATAGTAAACAAAGAGAAACTTATCTTTTTACAGTTAGCTCCTATTTACTTATGATCTTTAATATATACTCTGTGGGAACTATTAATTAATTAAACTTAAAAAAATATATATACAACGTATTTTCGAAAGGATATACACCTATCCCCCGATTTACACGGTACTTGTTTTACACGTTTTCGCTTTTACACGGTTTTCCGAATAAGTTTTTTTTTTTTTTATCGCACTATACTAAAATGTGATATTCTACTCTATACTACCTATGTTGAAAAGAATATTGGGAGGCTCTGATTCATGAGGGGGCGAACACCTATTCAGATTTGACAGTTTAATATACACCTATCCCTCGATTTACACATTTTTTTCTCAGGAACGTATCTACCATGTAAATCGGGCGATAGGTGTACTTTAAAAGGAAATAAAATTAATAAAAACGAGAGATATTTCCAAGTAAAATTATAGTAGGAAACTTTGACGTTGAATGAAATTGCGATTGAGATGGTTGGTCTCATATTATAGGTTAAATTATGTCAGGAGATGGAAGTTTTAATTCTACAAGGGAGGTCCAGCAGATAGGGAATGATGTGTGGGAAGTCACAGAGTTTTTTTTTTTGCTTATCCCTAGTACACGTGGTACAGTCCATGATAATCATGTTGGGTAGTTAGCGACTGGTTTTTACTGTAAGCGCACCACATGTCTACACATGTGAAAGCAGTTTGACTTTGCACTTACAAATGTGCCAGAGCCCCGTTTGGTTACTTGCACTCGCTGGTGGGGTTGGACTTTTGCAAGAATCGGGGGGCCATTGGAGCATTTTTTTTTTTTTTAAACAGAAAAAAAAGTGTCCAATGCGGGAATCGAACCCGGGTCGTAGTGGTCAAAAATCAATGGTTTAGACCATTCCTAGACCGACCCCCTAGAGGTTACATTATGTCAGGAGATGGAAGGTTGAATTCTACAATGGAAGTCAGCAGATAGGGAATGATATGTGGAAGGTTACAGAGTGTATTAACCTAGTACTGTACCTGGAGAACCTTCCAAGAGGAGAGATTGTACTCACCATTGATCTCATCAGTAGCTTCCTCCACTCCCCCAATGCTGAACTTGACCTTGCAGCAGGGTCCCTTCTGTGACAACTGGCCTTTCTTCTTGGCCACCTCCTGGGAGAGCTGACTGCTACAACTTTTCAGCAGGCCTGCACACCCCAATATACTGAATAAAAAACAAGGTAGATAGAACAAATGAAAACATCAATACATGAATGTTCCATTTTCACAAATAAATCAAACTTCTACTCTACTTACTGCGATCGCAAATCGTCCACCTTTTCGTTTAACACGTGGTTTTCTGATTTTACTCATTTCATTAAATTGTTGGTTTAAAAATGCCATTAGCTAAAGATTTACTCCACCCCCTTCCAGAGGATGAACGGAGGAAGTGCAAGCTAAAAAGGCTTGTACAATTCCCCAACTTCTTCTTCATGGACGTGAAATGCCCCGGTTGCTACAAGATCACAACAGTTTTTAGACATGCTCAAACTGTGGTCCTTTGTGTTGGATACAACACAGTGCTGTGCCAGCCCAGCGAAGGAAAGACAAGACTGACGGAAGGCTGCTCGTTCAGAAAGAAGCAGCATTAAGTATCCAAATGACTGTCAAAAAAAAAAATTAAAACCTTCCAGAAGAATGAAGATGAAAGAAATTTGTTTTGTTAAACAAAAGGCGAATAAAAAAGGTTTCTGGAAGGATACTCTACTTACTGGGATGAAAAATATTTGGAGGGTTTGGCTCAGTGGTGAACCCTCCCAGCGGTTTCACCAATTTAATCCACTAGACCACTTCTTTAGAGCTCAAATACAGTAGAACCACCATGAGAGGACACTCGTATTAGAGGACACCTCTCTACAAAGGACAGTTTTCATTTGTAAAATTACCATTTTTACTATTTAGTAACTCTCTGGTAAGAGGACACCTCTCCCTAAAGGAACTTTGTTTCTGCAATTAGGTGTCCTTTACAGGGAGGTTCTACTGTAGCAATTCTCTGGTAAGAGGACACCTCTCCCTAAAGGACACTTTGTCTCTGCAATTAGGTGTCCTTTACAGGGAGTTTCTACTGTAGCAATTCTCCGGTAAGAGGACACCTCTCCCTAAAGGACACTTTGTCTCTGCAATTAGGTGTCCTTTACAGGGAGTTTCTACTGTAGCAATTCTCCGGTAAGAGGACACCTCTCCCTAAAGGACACTTTGTCTCTGCAAATAGGTGTCCTTTACAGGGAGGTTCTACTGTAGCAATTCTCTGGTAAGAGGACACCTCTCCCTAAAGGACACTTTGTCTCTGCAAATAGGTGTCCTTTACAGGGAGGTTCTACTGTAGCAATTCTCTGGTAAGAGGACACCTCTCCCAAAAGGACACTTTGTCTCTGCAATTAGGTGTCCTTTACAGGGAGGTTCTACTGTAGCAATTCTCTGGTAAGAGGACACTTCTCCCTAAAGGACACTTTGTCTCTGCAATTAGGTGGCCTTTACAGGGAGGTTCTACTGTCTTGTATTGGATCATTCTGTATATATATGCAACAGTGAAAGGTGGAATCTTAGAAACGATGTTTAAGCAAACTATGAGCATAAGCTTTTAAGATATTAGAATTACATTTAAATATTGGTTTGTATTAAGGTTGATACAGTAGAAATACCTCTCTGTAAATGACAACACCTAGTTAAAGAGACAAAGTGTACTTTAGGTAAAGGTGTCCTCTTACTGGAGAGTTAGTTAAGAGTTAAAATTGTAATATTGACAATGAAAACTGTCCTTTGTAGAGAGGTGTCCTCTTACTGTAGAGTTGTTACATAGTAAAAATGGTAATATTGACAATGAAAACTGTCCTTTGTAGAGAGGTGTCCTCTTACTGGAAAGTTGCTACATAGTAAAAATGGTAATTTTGACAATGAAAACTGTCCTTTGTAGAGAGGTGTCCTCTTACTGGAGAGTTGTTACATAGTAAAAATGATCATTTTTGCAATGAAAACTGTCCTTTGTAGAGAGGTGTCCTCTTACTGGAAAGTTGCTACATAGTAAAAATGGTAATATTGACAATGAAAACTGTCCTTTGTAGAGAGGTGTCCTCTTACTGGAAAGTTGCTACATAGTAAAAATGGTAATTTTGACAATGAAAACTGTCCTTTGTAGAGAGGTGTCCTCTTACTGGAGAGTTGTTACATAGTAAAAATGATAATTTTTGCAATGAAAACTGTCCTTTGTAGAGAGGTGTCCTCTTACTGGAGAGTTGTTACATAGTTAAAATTCTCATTTTGGTGATGAAAACTGTCCTTTGTGGTGTCCTCTAGTGAGAGTGTTCTCTCATGGAGGTTCTACTGTTATGAGATGCTAACAAACATAAAAATGAGAATTGTATTGGTAGAAATGTTGTAACCATCCTCTGACGAGATACTTTCTTCAGCATGGCTCATAAATGGAATTAGAGAGCTCTGTGCTGGCCAGGGGACATCTATATATCTATTATAATCTTATTTATCTTCTTCTTTCCTATCTCCACTCAATCATATCAGGGTATCAAGCCTGTAGAGCTTGTTGATAGTGTCTGCTGGAGATGTGTCTTCTTCTTTCTTATTTCCACTCAATCATATCAGGGTATCAAGCCTGTAGAGCTTGTTGATGGTGTCTGCTGGGGATGTGTCTTCTTCTTCTTTCTTATCTCCACTCAATCATATCAGGGTATCAAGCCTGTAGAGCTTGTTGATGGTGATTGCTGGGGATGTCTTCTTCTTCTTTCTTATCTCCACTCAATCATATCATTGTATCAAGCTTGTAGAGCTTGTTGATGGTGTCTGCTGGGGATGTGTCTTCTTCTTTCTTATCTCCAATCAATCATATCAGGGTATCAAGCTTGTAGAGCTTGTTGATGGTGTCTGCTGGGGATGTGTCTTCTTCTTTCTTATCTCCACTCAATCATATCAGGGTATCAAGCTTGTAGAGCTTGTTAATGGTGTCTGTGCTGAGGATGAGTCTCTTCTTTCTTATCTCCACTCAATCATATCAGGGTATCAAGCTTGTAAAGCTTGTTGATGGTGTCTGCTGGGGATGAGTCTTCTTCTTTCTTATCTCCACTCAACAATCATATCAGGGTATCAAGCTTGTAAAGCTTGTTGATGGTTTCTGCTGGGGATGAGTAGAGCTCATCAATGGATGAGTCAATACAGTCAATAATGTGTTTTGGGGTTGCAGGTTGACACTTAGTACATAGTGGGAAAACCCTGCAACCATTCTGGAAAGTCATTGTCCATAGATGACCAGACTAAAGTCTGGAAATCAAAAACTGTTGTTCTCTTGGGAGGACAGAATCGGTGCTTGTCCCTCCTGCTCTGTACCAGATTTTATTTATGGATATCTTTTCTTCTTTTTGGCTAGTACACCATATCCTTTTACCAAGTATACTGTGGGCATGTAGTATATAGTGATATTTCTCATTCTTTTTTTTTTACTTATCCCTAGTACACGTGGTACAGGCCATTATAATCATGGTGGGTAGAAGTTGGCGACTGCTTTTACTGTAAGTACACCACATGTTTACATATGTGAAAATCAGTTCGACTTTTTGCACTTACAAATCTGCCAGAGCCCCATTTGGTTACTTGCACTCGCTGGTGGGGTTGGACTTTTGCATGAATCGGGGGCCATAGGAGCATTTTTTTTTTTTATCAGAAAAAAAGTGACCAATGCCGGAATCGAACCCGGGTCGTAACAGTCGAAAACCAATGGTTTAGACAATCCTTCCACCGAACCCCTTCTCTTCTTTAAATGAGTTATAACATTTTAAGTTCCAAGTTTCACTTTGTTTTAACTATGTATATAACATGGCCACGTGCCCCAAGTGATGTTGTTAAAGCAAGGTTTCACTTCATACACACTTCCTCTATCAAACAATGATGAAACTCCGCCTTTGCCCGTCCCAAGCCTTGATAAAAAAGGAGGAGGGAGAGCAGTAACAAGCTCACTAAAAAACCTGGGCTCAGCTGGCCTGGCTGATAGTACCCTGTAAGGTCTCCAGGGATACAGGATGTACTCCATGTTAGGAGCGGCTGCACATGGCGTCTGTTCCTCATATCTTTTAGAGCGATACCTATTAAAGTGATTTTGGAACAAGAATAAGAATTTTACATTTTTTTTTTTTTTTTTTTTATATGAAAATTTCTAAATTATTATTTAAATTTTATCAAAAAAGTGAAAAGTTTTTATTCTCGATCGATTCATTGGATATATATAAGAGAAATTGAAGATTTATTAAAGCTTACGACATTAAGCTCTGGGACAATTGAAAATTAACATTGTAGAAACCTCACATATGTGGAACATGTTCTATGGAGGAAAAAAACATTTTTTTTATAAATTATCATATTCTCTACCTCCATTAATAACTAATTTATTAACTCCACCTTTACCGGTCCCAAGCCCGGATTAAAAAGGAGAAGGGGGAGCAGTAACAAGCTTACTAAAAACCTGGGCTCAGCTGGCCCGGCTGATAGTACCCTGTAAGGGCTCCAGGGATACAGGATGAGCAGTGTTTGTACTCCATGTTAGGAGCGGCTGCACATTGTGTCTGTTCCTCATGTCAGAGGGCGGTCATTTCTTTTGGAGATAAGTCAGCCTGCTACTGAGTAGTGCTCCCAGTCTTAATGACAAAGGCATTCTGCTTCACCCACACCATCAACTCTACAGGCTTGATATCCTGATATGATTGAGTGTAGATAAGAAAGAAGTAGAAAAACTTGTTTTAACAGTGGATATAACAACATAGCCGGTCCCAAATTGATGTTATTAGAGACAGGTTTCACTTCCCCCTATAATACAATGATGAAGAGGTTTCCTTGTTCACTTTTACCTGTTGGGATAATTTTGTTTCCTCAATTTTCCCCTATAATTATTGGTTTAAAATTTTGTCACGTAGAAAATTAGGAAAGAAAAACTTCAGAATAACACAGCAATTTATTTAATGTGAAAACAATTTAAAACTAATAAAATAGCAGAGAGGCAATGAGAAAATTTCACTGTGTATCAGTATACAAATATTGAAATTAAATAATAAATATTCTGCTACATAGCTCCTTCCCTATGGGCGCTGTGACCTACAACTTGTTGTTGCTACTGACATGGATCTGACGTGTTTCTGCCAAGTATTTCCTCCGAGTCTTGAACCTCTGTCCCTAGTAGCTTTGCGTCCTTTTTCTTGCGGCATGAAGAGCGGCTTTGTCGTCGTATCGTCTATAGGGACATCGTCATCTTGGAAGGAGGTCTTGGCTTTGACACGGTGGTGGAATCCTGGAGCCAGTCTCTGAAAATGTAGATCATAGCAGCCATGTCCTCTAGGTCTTCTTGGAATGTATCAGTTTGTCTTCCCTAATCTACCCAGTATCTCCACCAAAATGTCACATAGAAAATTAGGAAAGACAAACATCAGAATTGAGAGTAAGAGAGAAACACATAAATTTATCTTTAATTAAAAAGGCATATATTGGATCAAAATATTGCCACGTGGAAAATTAGGGAAGACAAAAACTTCAGGAGGAGACAACAATTTATTTCAGGGAAGGACAAACTATGAATGGTAAACAAAAGATAAGCCACGAGGGAAATTTACAGAGTCGCAAGATATAAAAATAAAAATGATCACTCTGTTAATAAAAAAATAATAAAATTAATAAATACTATGTTACAATATTATTTCGTATATTAATATTTCAGTTGGCTGAACACCAACCTTTATCAAGGTGTTATAACCTATTAACACACATTAATATGAAAAAATAGTACAAATGTAATATTGTACTGGGATAAGGTGCATAAATTAAGAAAAAGGCATCTCCTTATCGTGCAACTGAAATGATTTTTCAGGATGCCTTAATGACCAATTTTTTGGTTGTTGAGGTACAGATTGCACCACGCTGATGATGGCCAACAGCCCGAAACGCGTCCGTGGTTAGCTTTTCTTGATTAATCAAGAATGGGTATTTTGCCAATTCTGGAATAATTAGAAATCAACAAGAATAGTTGATATTTATTCCAATAGATGACGCAAGCCATCAGCAACTTTCAGTTGTACGATAAGGAGATGCCTTTTTCTCAACACATTAATTGATAAGGCACAATTTGGATTATAGATTATAAACACAAGGTAATAAGACCAAATCCAAATAAATAGTGTGTGACGTTTCAGTAACAGCGTTGTAAAAGTACTGGATTCAATACTTTTGTCTGAAGATGGTAACAACGCTGTTACAGAAACGTCACACACTATTTATTTATTTGGATTTGGTCTTATTACCTTGTGTTCACCTTGATAAAGGTTGGCGTTCAGCCAACTGAAATATTGGTAGAATAAATAATATTTTGAACCAATATATGCCTTTTTAATTAAAAAAATGTCTACACATGTGAAAAGCAATTCGACTTTTACAATTACAAATGTGTCAGAGCTCCGTTTGATTATTTGCACTCGCTGGTTGGGGTTAGACTTTTTCAAGAATCGGAGGACCAACTCACACTCGCTTTTTTTTAAAACTTAATTCTATTGACGTTATGTGAGTTTGTTGTTAACACACATTAATATGTTATAATACCTTGATAAAAGGTTGGCACGAAAACTAAATTATAAAACGTGGCAACTTTGTCCTTCATTTCCAGCACTAAATAATGAAATATCAAAGAATAGGTATATAGCGGTGGCGATATTTGGATTCCACAGGATTATATCCCGGAAAAAGGACACACGGTGTTCTCCCCATCCCTTGTGAACTGGCGAATCCTGTATAGGGTGAGAGGCCCTAAATAAAGGCTTTGTTGTGGTTGTTGATAAAGGTTGGTGTTCAGCCAACTGAAATATTGTTAAAATAAATAATATTTTGATCCAATATATGCCTTTTTAATTAAAGATTTATTTATGGATTGCTCTATTTTCAAAACATCAATTTATTTAATGTAAAACCAATTTAAAACTAATAAAATATCAGAGAGGCGAAGAGAAAATTTTCACAGTGTATCAAAATACAAATATCGAAATTAAAAATCTTTTCATAGAATAATAAATAATCTGCTACAATATAGTGTGTGGGATTACTCAAAGTGATCCCATTGTGGATGTCATATTGAACAACTGAGGGACCCATGCAGCGTGATCCATTCCTTGGGAAAACATACTTAATGTCTATAAAACACAAAGTAATAAGACCAAATCCAAATATATAAATAGTGTATGAGGTTTCAGTAACAATGCTATTAATGCTAATGCTATAATTAAATCTTTTTACACAAGGTAATGTTTTAATGTCCATCCATAGAGTTCAAAACAACAACTGACTCACCCGTGCAGGCAAGGTCACGCTCCGCTGCGTCACGTGGGAAAACATACGTACATGTTCTCGTACGTTTTCTCAGCACATCCCCCTTTTTAAGATTTGAAATATATATATACATTACAAACTTTAAATGCATAATATAATTAATAATGAAGGCGATCCACAGGTTTAACAATTCGTCCACTCCGGGTTCTTATCTGGCCGTCTTCTGAGTCGTTAGAGGGATAATCCACAACTGGGGTCTTTTCATTTTCAACCAGTTTCTCCCCCGAAAAGGTCGGCGTCGATGGGTCGGCTGGATATTGCACTGTAACTCCTTTTCGTAGATGGAACCTGTTTCGACGTAAAGTCCCAACTGGAGTATCAACCATATATGACCTTGGTGTCGATGCTTTCTGCTTTACAATCCCCCAGGTTCGCATATCTGTAATCCAAACCGTGTCACCTTCGGATAGCTCCTCCATGTCCGTAGCTCCGCAGCGTCGATCATATCTGGATTTCATATCCTTTCTCCTTCTCCCCTCCTTTCTTTTCAGGGTCTGAGAGTCCACCAACTTTGGATTAAGATTCTCTGGTGCAATTGGCAAGGTCGTTCGGAGTTTACGTCCCATGAGAAGCTCAGCAGGGCTGTAACCGTTCTCCAAAGGGGTCGATCGATACTCCAGGAGTCCAAGCGATGGGTCTTGATTTTTCTTGAGGATCAACTTAGCAATTTTCACACCTGCTTCTGCCATCCCATTGCTCTGTGGGAATCGAGGACTTGAAGTGACATGTGTGAATCCGTACTGCCTTGCGAAATTTGCAAATTCACGAGCAGCTCCAAATTGCGTCCCATTATCGCTTACAACAGTTTCTGGTATTCCATGTCGGGCAAATATGGATTTGCAACTACGCACCACCACATTAGCTGTGAGCCGATCCAGCTGAATAATTTCAGGAAAGCGAGAATAATAGTCAATGACGACTAGATTCCACTTATTCTCGAACTTGAACAAATCCATTCCAATCTTTTGCCACGGTCGTGTTGGAAAGTTGGTTGGTATCAAAGGTTCATGTTTTGAGACGGCTTCCTGGATACAGACACTGCACTTTCTGACCGTTTCCGCGATCTCCTCAGAAATTCCAGGCCACCATACCGTCTCACGTGCGCGAAGTCTTGTTTTTGTAATCCCGAAGTGCCCAGCGTGCAACTTATCTAGGATCTCCAGTTTCATACTTGCTGGAATAACAAGACGACAGCTACGCATCAGTAGTCCATTTTGAATGCCGAGTTCATCCTTGACATGCCAATAAGAGAGCAGAGCCGGTGACATCTTCTTCTTATCTGGCCAGCCTTGCTCAAGGTAGTTGACTACTGCTTTCAGGGTCGTATCCTCTTGTTGAGCTTCAAAAATCTTCGTCAACATCTCGTCTTTGTCGGTTATACTCGAGAGAACTGCATTTATATGCGCTGAGGTTTGCCATTCGTTTTCACCTCCCTCGGTTGTAAGAAGTGGTTGTCTGGATAATGCATCGGCGTCGAGCAGCTCCTTTCCAGGGATATGCACTATTTCGAATCCAAACCTCATCATACGCATTCGGAAACGTTGCAGTCTTGGGGTCAGCGAACTCAATTCTTTCGTCGAAAATAGAGGAATGAGAGGCTTATGGTCGGTCTCAATTCGGAAACGCTTTCCAAGCAGGAAATCTTGAAAACGTTCGCAAGCCCATGTAATTGCGAGAGCCTCTTTCTCGATCTGAGCATATCGTTTTTCGGTAGGTGTCATAGTTCTAGAAGAATAAGCAACAGGTCGCCAGATTCCATTCTTACCTTCTTGCTTCAGTACCGCTCCCAAGCCATATGAAGATGCGTCGGATGACACCATAGTTGGTTTCCTGACGTCGTATGCTGCCAAGATGGGTTGAGTCGTGAGCAATTCTTCAACTTTCGGAATGCTCGCTCCTGGCTGCAATCCCAAACGAAGTCTTGACCTTTCACCAACAACTGGTTCAGTGGTGCCACGATTTCAGATAAATTTTCCACAAAGCGTCCCAGATGGTTCACCATGCCAAGAAATCTTCTTACGCCATGAACATCGGTCGGAGCAGGCATCTCCGCCACTGCTTCGATTTTCGCTGGATCTGGTCGGATACCGTCTTCATCCAGTATGTGCCCAAGAAAATTAATTCTTGGCACGCCGAAGACACACTTGGCCTTGTTTAGTGTAACTTTCGCCTCTTTCAGTTTTCGGAGCACTAAACGAAGAATTCGATCGTGAGCCTTGGAGTCGGAGGCAAATATCAGGATATCGTCCAGGTAACACATTACACCGTCCATGCCTTGCAAGATTATTGACATAACTCTCTGAAAATACTCTGGGGCGAGTGAGATTCCAAATGGCATTCTGCAGTATTTATATCTCCCAAAAGGAGTGATGAAGGTCGTTAAATGCTGGCAGTCCGGGCTCAACGGAATCTGGTGAAAGCCACTGTTCGCGTCCAGTTTCAAAAAGAATCTTGCTTCCCCCACAGTTGCCCCAGCATGTGCTCCACCACTGGCATGGGATGCACTTCGCGCTGTACATGTTCGTTCAGCCTTGAGAGATCCACACAGAGTCGTATGTCGCCATTCGGTTTACCAGCAATCACAGTCGGTGCACACCATTCAGTCGCAACGTTAACTTGTGCTATGATTCCCGCCTTCTCGAGCTCTTCCAATCTTGTTTTGAGCTTTTCCATCAAAGGTATTGGTACCCGTCGAGGAGTATGCACAGCATATGGTTTTGCTCCAGGTTTCAATTTGATTTCGTAAGGGTTTCCGATCTGTCCCAGTCCTTCAAATACTTCAGGGAATTCCTTGATTGGGTTAATTCTCGTCGCAACCACTTCAATCCGCCTCGCCAGGTTCAAGAGCTCACATGCCCGGCGACTCAGAAGAGGTTCACTCAAACGACGAATGACATAAATCTTCTCCTTGATTTCATAATTGCCATTTCGCAGCGTTGATATAAACATACCCACAGTCTGAAGTTCGGAGAATTCAGCAGCTCTAATGTTGATATCACTTTCCACTAGTCGTTGCTGTCCCATTATCTTCTTGAAGAGACACAGAGGAACACATGTAACATCCGCCTGGGAGTCGAGCTTGAACTTCACCTGTTTCCCGTTCACTTGGATTTCTGCTGTCCATCGCCTCCTGCACTCGCCTTCATCATCATCGAGATTAGATGAATCCTCCACAGATGAGACCTCCAGGAGAAAACCAATTTTTCTTCATCAAGTTCAGAAACAGCTTTGACTTCCGCAGTCTTCGCCTGCTTATCTGGGCAGCAATTTGCAAAATGGCCTGTTTTTGAACACAGGTTACATTTCTGTCCTTCAGCACGGCAAGCCTGTCCTTCCCTGTGGGTGAAACCTCCGCACTTTGGACATCGTGATCTTGTTTTGGCTGACTTCTCCTTCTTCCTCGAAGGCTGCTGTTGTTGTTTTGGTGATTGCTTCTTCGAGTTGAACTTCACCTGATTGACCTTTTGGCTTGTTGAGGGACGCTGCAGGTCGACTTGCTGCTGTCGAACCATTTTCACCGCCTTTTCCAAAGTCAGTTCGCTGTCCAACTGCATTCTTTCAGATAAAGCTTTGTCCCTCACTCCAACCACTATTCGGTCACGGATCAACTGCTCATGAAGACCCTCAAATTCGCAACTATCAGCCAATTTGTACAATGAAGTGATGAATTCGTCCACTGGCTCCCGATCCTCTTGGATTCTTGAAATAAATTTCGCACGTTCGTAGATAATATTCTTCCCGACACAGAAGTGGCTGTCGAACGCCTTGAGGACGGAATCAATTTTCGTTGCCTCTTCCTCCTTTTCGAACTTGAAGGTCCTGAATATATCATCCGCGCGGTCACCCATCAAGTACATGAACAAATCGATCTTGTCCGCCTCCTCTTTCTTCTTCATTCCACTGACTACGAGGTATCGTTCGAATCTCTTCCTCCATTTGGGCCATTCGTTGGGAGTCGAGAAGTCGAAAGTTTCTGGAGGTTGAATCTGAGCCATGTTGAATTATCTTCCGAGGTACACAAAAATCAATATTTTGCGATATACGGGTTCGTATTTTATCCAGTTATCGCTGCCACCATGTTTTAATGTCCATCCATACAGAGTTCAAAACAACAACTGACTCACCCGTGCAGGCAAGGTCACGCTCCGCTGCGTCACGTGGGAAAACATACGTACATGTTCTTGTACGTTTTCTCAGCACAGGTAATAAGACTAAATCCAAATAAATAAATAAATATTGTGTCTTTATTTGGATTTGGTCTTATTACCTTGTGTTTATAATCTATAATCCAAATTGTGCCTTATCAAAAAGCTTTTTATCTTTTCTAGAGGTCACAAACTTTCATAACTTAACTAAATAAGTACACAGTCAGACTAATTTTGATTCCTTAAAGTGTGCTGTTCTTATTTCTTATCTCCACTCAATCAAATTAGAGTATCAAGCTTGTAGAGCTTGTTGATGGTGTGGGTGAAGTAGAATGTGTCTGTCATTAAGACTGGGAGCACTACTCAGTAGCAGGCCGACTTAACTCCAATATATTAAATGGCCACCTCTGACATAAGGAACAGACACCATGTGAAGCCGTTTCTAACATTGAGTACAAACTCATCCTGTATCCCTGGAGTCCTTACAGGGTACTATCAGCCAGGCCAGATGAGTCCAGGTTTTTCAGTGAGCTTGTTACTGCTCCTCCTTTTTCATCCAGGCTTGGGACCGGCAAGGTGAAGTTTCAGTGATTAGAGAAAGAGCTGACTCCTGCCCAGTGGAGTCAACTTGATAAGGATGGTGACAAGGAAGTCTGGGCTGAGATAGAGACAGATAAAACTTCTCCAACAGAGCAACTTTTACCTCGTGTGTGCACTTTTGTATATCCAGCCAAATATATCTCACTATAACAACATCACTTGAGGCCAAGTTTGTTACAGTAGAACAACCTCAATGAGAGGACACTCCACCTAGAGGACACCTCTCCACAAAGGACAGTTTTCATTGCCAAAATTACCATTTTTACTATGTAACAACTCTCCGGTAAGAGAACACATCTATCTGAAGGACACTTTGGCTCTGTAATTAGGTGTTGTCCTTTACAGGAAGGTTCTACTGCAGCAACTCTCCAGTAAGAGGACACCTCTCTCTAAAGGACACTTTGGCTCTGAAATTAGGTGTCCTTTACAGGGAGGTTCTACTGTAACAACTCTCTGGTAAGAAGGCACCTCTACCTAAAGAACACTTTGGCTCTGCAACTAGGTGTCCTTTACAGGGAGGTTCTACTGTATTTAACAACTCTCTGGTATGAGGACACCTCTCCCTAAAGGACACTTTGGCTCTGCAACTAGGTGTCCTTTACAGGGAGGTTCTACTGTATTTAACAACTCTCTGGTAAGAGGACACCTCTCCCTAAAGGACACTTTGGCTCTGCAACTAGGTGTCCTTTACAGGGAGGTTCTATTATAACCATAGTATGCATTAGGGAGTAAAACAGAATTATGATGTTATAACCCACACACCATGTTGTTATTATTAAAAAGATAACTCCACCTTTGCCGGTCCCAAGCCCGGATGAAAAAGGAGGAGGGGGAGCAGTAACAAGCTCACTAAAAAAACCTGGGCTCAGCTGGCCCGGCTGATAGTACCCTTTAAGGGTTCCTAATCCAGGGATACAGAATGAGCAGCATTTGTACTCCATGTTAGGAGAGGCTGTACATGGCATCTGTTCCTCATGTCAGAGGTGGCCATTTCTTTTGGAGTTAAGTTGGCCTGCCACTGAGTAGTGCTCCCAGTCTTAATGACAAAGGCAGACGCATTCTACTTCACCCAGTCATGATGGTTGTCAAATCTCAAGCATTACAAACTTGATATCCTATTATGATTGAGTGGAGATAAGAAAGAAGAAGAAGAAAAGATTTTGTTATAACATTTCAATGCAGGTTTTTGTATTTGAAAAAAAGTAGTATGTTTATATGTTGACGCTACATCAAAGAGTAACATGGTTATAATATTGATAAAGTAAAATTTGGATTATAGATTATAGCTACAAGAAAATAAGACCAAATCCAAATAAATAAATTTCTGTAAAAGCATTGTAAAAGTAACTATTTAAAATATGCTGTAGTATCATTTCTCATTCAGTACTTTTGTCTGAAGATGATAACAACACTGTTACCGAAACGTCACACACTATTTATATATTTGGTCTTATTTACCTTGGGTTTATAATCCAAATTGTGCCTTATCATGGACTCAGTTATATCCCAAGTCAGTCCAAGGTCAAACTGCCAATGTAAAGATGTTGAGATAACAATCTGAATAAGTAAACGGTATTGATAAAACTACGGGATAAGAGAACCTAGTCTGGCTACAAACTGCTATTTCCCATTGAGGTGGATCACTTATTTTATCAGAATTCAAATTTTCACTCTTTTTTTTTTTTTTTAATTATAGCTAGAAGGTAATAAGACCTAATCCAAATAAATTAATAATGTATGACATTTGGTAACAGCGTTGTTACCATCATCAGTCAAAAAAAAAAAATAACTTTTTAGGTCCATTGAAGTCTATCAGAAGTGATAAGGCACAATTTAGATTAGAGGAAATTAGAAATAAGACCTAATCCAAAAAATTAATAGTGTGTAACCTTTTGGTAACAGCGTTGTTACCATCATCAGTCAAAAGAATAACTTTTTAGGTCCATTGAAGTCTATCAGAAGTGATAAGGCACAATTTAGATTAGAGGAAATTAGAAATAAGACCTAATCCAAAAAATTAATAGTGTGTAACCTTTTGGTAACAGCGTTGTTACCATCATCAGTCAAAAGAATAACTTTTTAGGTCCATTGAAGTCTATCAGAAGTGATAAGGCACAATTTAGATTAGAGGAAATTAGAAATAAGACCTAATCCAAAAAATTAATAGTGTGTAACCTTTTGGTAACAGCGTTGTTACCATCATCAGTCAAAAGAATAAATGGGATAGAGCTTCAGATCCTGAACACTTTAAAATAGAATCCTCAAGTGATGGCATCAACATTGATATTGACTTTGGAATTCTTCAGCTCATAGGAAGAATTAGGTCCATTGAAGTATCAAAAATGATAAAGCACAATTTGGATTATAGATTATAGCTACAAGAAAATAAGACCTAATCCAAATAATTTAATAGTGTGTGACGTTTCAGCAAGAGTGTTATCATCATAAAAAAAAATAATAATAAATCATTTATTCTTTTGTCCGATGGTTGCCTAATAAAAAAAAAGGAGGAGGGGGAGCAGTAACAAGCTCGCTAAAAACCTGGGCTCAGCTGGCCCGGCTGATAGTACCCTGTAAGGGCTCCAGGGTTACAGGATGAGTCTGTACTCCATGTTAGGAGCGGCTGCACATGGTGTCTGTTTCTCATGTCAGAGTTGGCCATTTCATATTAGAGCTAAGTCGGCCTGCCACTGAGTAGTGCTTCCAGTCTTAATGACAAAGGTATTCTACTTTATCCAATCACTATTGCTCTATAAGCTAGATACCTTGATATGATTGAGCGAGGATAAGAAAGAAGGTCCAAATTGTACCTAATCAGAATTAACTATAACTTAATTAATGCTACAAAATTTTATTGTGCGTGGTTTTTCAGATAACAGAAATTTATAATAATGATGAGGGTGTACAAGGGGCAATGTGTTAGAATGTTTATTGAAACCAGATCAAAGAAACGACAGAATACAATTTGGGGAAGAAAGACCCTCTCACCTGTCAATAAGAAAATAAATGTATGGCTGTGTAGATTACGGGCCGGCCTAGAACAACTGATTCAATCATCAAATAGATACCTGAATACGTCAGAAAGGCCTCACAGATATTGCAAATCCCTCACATGATAGGGAACACATGTTCAGTTATATCCACATTGTCTACAATTACTTAAGCCTGATGGTAGAGAAAAAGGCATGACACTTACTAGACTTTCTGGCTTGGGTTTGGGCGAGGTCAACAATTATCCTAATAACATAGCATTCTCTGACGAAGCAAATTTTCATAACCCCAAAGTTAATGTGTGGTGATGTACCAGGATTGATCACATTATTTGATCATCCTTTTTGGCAGAAAAAAAAAAAAACAGTTAATGCTACAACATCATCTAGACTTGGTGGATTTCCATCTGATACCTCAATTAGCTAACTGTGCAACAAAAAAAAAAAGAGGAGGGGGAGCAGTAACAAGCTCGTTAAAAAACCTGAGCTCAGCTGGCCATGCTGATAGTACCCTGTAAGGGCTCTTAATCCAGGGATACAGGATGAGTCTGTACTCCAAGTTAGGAGCAGCTGCACATGGTGTTTTTTCCTCATGTCACTAGCGATCATTTCATATTGGAGCTAAGTCAGCCTGTCATTAAATAGTGCTCCCAGTCTTAATGAAAATTACATTCTACTTCACCCAGTCATGATGGCTATCAAAGCTCTACAAGCTTGATACCCTGATATGATTAAGTGGAGATAAGAAAGAAAGAAGAAGCTGATGGTAAACTGACAAGAGTTTTTTACAGCAAGAAAATGCACCAGCTCTTTGATATAAAACATGTCCTAGATGTTGGAACAGTAGAAGTAGCCTTATATTTCTGGCTCTCCTGAACTTGGACTTTATCTCTCGGAGGTTATGTCAAAGAGTATCTTGCAATGATAAAAGCACAATTTGGATTATAGATACAATAAGACCTAATCCAAATAATTTAATAGTGTGTGACGCTTCGGTAACTGCATTGTTACCATCTTCAGACAAAAGTACTGATATTAGATGAGAGCTTCAGATCCTGAACTCTTTAAAATAGAATCTTCAAGTGATGGCATCAACATTGATATTGACTTTGGAATTCTTCAGCTCATAGGAAGAATAACTTCTTAGGTCCATTGAAGTCTATCAAAAATGATAAAACTTTACAAGCTTGAAACCTTAATATGATTGAGTGGAGATAAGAAAGAAGAAGAAGAAAAATGATAAGGCACAATTTGGATTATAGATAAAAGGAAATAAGACCTAATCCAAATAATTTAATAGTGTGTGACGCTTCGGTAACTGCATTGTCACCATCATCAGACAAAAGAATAAATAATTTATTTAATCTTTTATCTAATGATAATCAGAATATTGTTGAGGGTTCAGGCGAGAATCCTCACGCCTAGCGGTGCCAGTGTGGCGGCGGGAACCGGCCAAGACTGGAACCCGGCAGTTTGGTTTTGGCTGCGAGCGGGAGTTACTCCGCGTCTGGCTATGTGTGATGTTCTCCTTATGTTCCGGCACTGGTTATAAATAAAACCGGTACCAAGGGAGCTCCGACGACTCAGAGTGGATTATTGACAAAACAACAGGCACAACACAACAAATATCATGATGATAATGCTGTTACCGAAACATCACACACTCTTAATTTATTTGGATTAGGTTTTATATCCTTGTAAGTATAATCTATAATACAAATTGTGCTTTATCATTTTTGATAGAGTTCGATGAACCTAAGAAGTTATACTTCCTATGAGCTGAAGAAAAAGAATTCCAAAGTCAATGTTGATGCCAACACTTGGAGATTCTATTTTAAAGTGTTCAGGATCTGAAGCTCTATCCCATTTATTCTTTTGTCTTATGATGGTAACAATGCAGTTACTGAAATGCCAAACACTATTAAATTATTTGGATTAGGTCTTATTTTCTTGTATTCGTATCTTGACATGATATCAATGATTAAAAAACTAGAATCATTGCACATTTTATAGCTATATACCTTTTAACATTTTTATCTGATTTTAAATTATAATATCTTATTCTATTAATATAAACAAAATAATAATAAGCATGTAAAGTTAATGGGCTACCTTATATATATACAGTAGAACCTCTATGAGAGGACACTCCCTCTAGAGGACACCTCTCTATAAAGGACAGTTTTTTCATTTACAAAATTTCAATTTTTCCTATTTAGAAACTCTCCGGTAAGAGGACACCTCTCCATAAAGGACACTTTGGTTCTTCAATTAGGTGTCCTTTACAGGGAGGTTCTACTGTAGCAACTCTCCGGTAAGAGGACACCTCTCCCTAAAGGACACTTTGGTTCTGCAATTAGGTGTCCTTTACAGGGAGGTTCTACTGTAGCAACTCTCCGGTAAGAGGACACCTCTCCCTAAAGGACACTTTGGTTCTTCAATTAGGTGTCCTTTACAGGGAGGTTCTACTGTAGCAACTCTCCGGTAAGAGGACACCTCTCCCTAAAGGACACTTTGGTTCTGCAATTAGGTGTTGTCCTTTACAGGGAGGTTTCACTGTATGTATATATATATACAGGGTGAACTTGTTATAACCCTATGTTGTTACATAAACTACAAAACCTTTTTGATACCTTAAAAATAATATTTATCTAATTTCTTTTTAACTTTGTCCTCACTGTCCCCTGCGGACTTCCCACTCTGCACGCCTTGCCCCTCAACCCCGACTGCTTCCAACTCACTTGTTGGTTTACCTGGGTTTACAACATATATATATATAATTTTAAAATCAATTTAAATTTGCAAAACCTAAAAATGAAGAACAAAGAATCAGCAGATATAAGTAGTGACATAAACAATGAAAGTAATGTGTGGAACAAGATTGTCCACTGTATATTCTATGGAGTTGAGTAATTTGGTTACTTTTTTTTTCTGTTTAAAGGGACATCCCCTAGAATTATAGATTTCAGCTAATACAATAGAACCTCCCTGTAAAGGACACCTAGTTGCAGAGCCAAAGTGTCCTTTAGGGAGAGATGTCCTCTTACCAGAGTTGCTACAGTAGAACCTCCCTGTAAAGGACACCTAGTTGCAGAGCCAAAGTGTCCTTTAGGGAGAGATGTCCTCTTACCGGAGAGTTGCTACAGTAGAACCTCCCTGTAAAGGACACCTAATTACAGAGTCAAAGTGTCCTTTAAGGAGAGGTGTCCTCTTATCGGAGAAGTGCTAGATTGTAAAAATGGTAATTTTGCAAATGAAAACTGTCCTTTATAGAGAGGTGTCCACTAAAGGGAGGTTCTACTGTATATGGAATCATCATCAGTTCATTTTAAAATTTCTAATGATAACTAAAACACCATATACTTTGCTCAATATTATCTGTTAGGCACTGTTATCACTGCTCTAAGAAATTGGAAGCAAAAATTATCAGGGGTTTCATCCAATGATGAGGTTGCAGATAAAAAAAATTGTGTATTATTTTTATTTTAAGCTTTTATATACTCTATATATAAATTTGATAACATTTTTTAAATGAAATTTTGAAAAATCAAAACTTTAAGAAACATATAACAATAGTAACATGCAAATATTTAATTTTTTGGCAAATATCTACTTAGTAGGCAATGTGAAAGATAAATCTTTTGATTGGGCAAAAAATTGTGAAATGTGTTGGGAAAATTTTAAAAATTTTACAAAAATAAATATGTAATGAAACTATTATAATTAAATGGTAAAAAACTTACCTTTAGGTTCATATATTGTTACATATGAAATGCCATGTAGTAAGCACCAAAGTATGATATTTGACAAATCTTCTATTGAAAATATATTATCTTCCAAAAGAGCCATCGCAAAATGTGTGGGTATTTTCTTTAAATTCTTATTATGTAACCTGTATTGGGCTATTATATCATTTTCTAGCCTTATTACATATATCATTTTATTAATAAATTTTCTAGTTTTCCTTACTATACTATAAGAAATATCCCACATGTCTATAAGAGCATGTATCAAAAGATATATTAAATTGCAAATTAATTTCATTTTCGTAATTCGTTATATTAAGATTCTGTTATAAACGAAAAAAAATCTAATCATGATTTATAATGATCTGGCCAATTTAAAAGCCGGCTATTTCAAATGTAAACAGTGCGATTGTGTCTTCCAACAATATTTGGCCACGGCAAAAGATAACACGTTAGTCAAATCATAATAAATTATTGTGTGAATTAAATAATTTCAACAAAAATTTATAAATTGAGTTTAGAAAAATAAATATTCGTTATTTTAATATACATATTCTAGATAATTGAATATGACAATTTTATTTGAAATTCTTGGGTAGTTTTCTAATTACAGATCTATCATGAATGTAAATAAATATTTTTTTTATTAAAAAGAGGTTTATTAATAATTGTGAGAGAGGAGAAATATATTATAAATTACTGTAGGCCACCTTGGGATGTAAATGACTCCCGTGTGTTTTGTTCACCTATCTCTATGTTTCTGTAGAAGTCATTCATAGGCAAAGAAGCGAATATATAGGTTTTGCACATCTAAGACAATAGTATACACCTTTATAACCATGTTTTTTATTTTATTAACACAACTCTCAAACTTTAATAACAACATTTTAAATTTTCATAATATTTTATATTTTATTTAGAATTTTAAAATAATTTCACTATATTTTCAGTTTAAATAGAAATACCTTAACTTTATTTGAAATCGGTCTATTTTAACATTTTTATAGTCGAAAAATAGTACAAAAGTGAAATTGTACTGAGATTAGGTGGTTAAATTAAAAGAAAGGTATCTCCTGATCTGCAACAAAAAAAAAATTGATGGCTTGCGTTATCTGTTGGAATAAATATCAATCGTTGATATTTAATTATTCCAGAGAATTGACCAAATACCTTTCTTGAATAATAAATATATGAGGTTAACTTTTCTATATTAATCAGGAAAGGGTATTTGGCCAATTCTGGAATAATTAAAAATCAACGATTAGTTGATATTTATTCAGAGAAAAGTCGCAATTCATCAACAACTTTTAGTTGTCCAATCGGGAGATGCCTTTCTCTTAATTTTTATATTCATTTTAATCTAGGAAAATGACTACAGCATTTGAGATTTCTTTCAAATAAACCTAATTACTATTTTTAATATGGCTTGGATTTTTCCCTATATTTACGCTACAAGACATTAATCAGCTTCACCTTTATTAATTTTGGATTTTTATAGGTTTAATGAAAATATGAATCAGCATTCCCATCTAGGTATCTTCGATATTCATTTAGGGTACAATTCATATAGAAACGCATACGAAAATTATTAATATACTAGCGGATGTGTGTACCCGGCATCGCCCTGGTTTTATCGAGTGAAAGTTTGCCTAACGAATATTATATATTATGAAGTACAATAAACATTGTTAAAGATTAGTTTTAATTATTAATCAAGATTGTGTGTGAATATGTGAGAAAGATGTAATATCGTTGTTGTTTTCTTGGCCGACTGTTTTACATATGGTGTTATCTTAAAATTGCTTGTTTTGAATATTTTTTTAGATTGAGTTGAATGAATTGCTGAATTTTTTTTTGTATTTATATATAAATGAAATTAACTCTGTTGATTTTTTTTTGTATTTAATCGATAACAGCGAAGTTACGCATGTTAAAGTTAGGAAAAATATTTTGATGTTAAGCAAAACCTGCTCCATCTCGTTTTACATAAATGTTGAAAATTTGGTCGAAATTGATGCATTGTAACGAAAGTTTTTAGCGAACACCACTTATGAAATTTGCATTTTATTAATATATAGATTTAAATTTGAATTATATTAATTAGAACACATTAGATGGGATTTTTTTCTGGAGGAAATTGATCTATAGAAGCATAGGGGGGGGGGGGGGGTGGGACGCCTCTCCCATAAAAATGTCAAAGGTTTGCGGCGACGGTCAATAGATGGCGTCTAGTTTTGACAGGAGAGGCGCCCTATGCTTCTATAGAACACATTAGTTGTTACACCTGCCTCAAAGATATTCTAAATTATATAAACTAAAATGTTAACTCTTGGGCGATGTCCTCATAGTCAACATACCAAAAGCTATATTTAAAAATAATAGTTATGAAAACAGCTAAAGTTGAAGAAACTTGTATCTGTGAACGATGTGAAATTTTGTCTTCTTATCCTACATTTTTTCACTCTAACTCATGGATGTTGGATGTTTAGGGTACAGGTATAAATACAGGATGGATTTCTGGAGTCTCTTGGTGAAACTTAAACTGTGAATGGGGTCATCCAAGACTTCATAATGGAATACAACAAAACATGACATTGTGTATTATGATGCTTAGCAACAGTCTATTGTTGTAATTTATAACGTTCTTTGTTTTTTAAGGTCCTTGAGATGTAGGCAATACGGTTCTCATTTTTAACTTCTAAATAAGTTAAAATAGCCCCTACCTGTATTGTGACTGACGCATCACAAGTTAACACTAAAGGTTTTTGCAAATCAGAGAGAGCTGAGACGCTTCTCAGCGAAAACTCAAACTCACTGGAGATCGGAGACAGCCCTCCTGGAGATCTATGGTGAGAATGGGGGGAAACTGAAGTGGGACCTGATTGAAGACATCAAGTGCTTCTCCATTCCCCACGCTGAAGACGAAGACTACATCGCCAGAGCAAGCCGGTTCCTGAACTCAAAGTGTTTTTGACCTCTTGAAAACATTAACTTCTCTATGTGACCATCTCTAGCTGGCTCTATCATCGAGTAGTTTTTGGAGAGGTTCAAGTATAAATCAGCTCTTTTCTCCTTAAGAATCGCTCAATAAAGTTTAATAATCGGAATTCTCGGTCCACATTGTCAAAGGCGGACTGCAGGTCGGTGGAGATGACTGCTAGCGGCGACTTGTTCTTGAAGGCCAAGTCCACCTCGTCAGACACGCAGGCGATATTCCAGGAGAGACATATCCGGTATGTCTGGCATTCTGGCACCATGGCTGGTAGGTGGCGACAAAGACGACCCAGAAGTATGCCGCTGACGATTCTGTAGTCAGCCGTTGGTAGAGGTATAGGCTGGCAGTCGCTTAGGTCCAGACCACCGTGCGCTTTGGGGACGAGGCAGATGATGTTTCTACTCGAGGATTAAGGCAGAGCCCTACGAAGCTTGGATTCGAGGATGACTCGATGTGTAGCCCCTCTGAAGAAGTCCTCGAAACTCTTGACGAGGTCGCAGGGCATGCTATCCCAACCAGCCGCTTTCCCTTGTGGCAGACGGCTGATTGGCAGCCTCCACCCCAATTAAGGAGATCTCTGCTCGATAAAGCGGGTCACTGTCCTCCAGGGTGATACTTTTCGTAGTTCCTTGCAGGAACCCAGCGAAGGCCTCCGGGCTGCTGGCAGAGCTGTCGAAGCGCTCTCTGAAGGAGTTGAAGACGGTGGGTTTCCTGGGCGTCGAAGACGGCCGCCATTTCCGAACGATGTAGTCGGACGCGCAAAGCGCGCCCAAGCTCAGACAGCGAAGGGTAGTCGGCGTGTACGGTTTCGGCCTCGAGCCTGGAACGCAGGAACCGGCTTGCTCTGGCGATGTAGTCTTCGTCTTCAGTGCGGGGAATGGAGAGGCACTTGATGTCTTCAATCAGGTCCCGCTTCAGTTTCCCCCATTCTCTCCATAGATCTCCAGGAGGGATGTCTCCGATCTCCAGTGAGTTTTCGCCGAGAAGCGTCTCAGCTCTCTCGATGACTGGTGCTGATCGAAAATGGATGGCGCAGATGAAGGGGGATCTCCCACTTGGAGGAGAATGGCACAGTGGTCCGAACAGTGGTATTTGATGGTCCAGTAATGGGTGACGCGTCCGGAGAGTCTTAATGGTATTAGAACTCGATCCAGACGGGCGGCGTCTACCCGGCTTCCGTAACTGGCGACCCTCGTAGGCAGGTGCGCGGCATCGAAAATGGAGGCGGTGTCGACGAAGGAGGTCCGGTCTAGGAGTTCCGCGAAGGCTTCCACGGCTCCAGACCTGATGTCGCTCGAGGATTCCTCGGAGATGTTGAAGTCACCAAGAGCCCACGCATATTCCCTGATGACTTCCTCTGCGATGACCTGCAGTTGGAGATTCCGTTCTTCAGGAGTGTGGAACAGGTGGCAGTTGACGCGGGTTTCGAGACCCCGGACGTTGATGCTAGCGATAGCTATTTTGTCTGGCCACAGGACGCGGTGCCAGAGGACGAGATCCCCTGGGTGTAGATGTTGGTGCCAAGACGGCGCTGTAGCCAGGCATAGGTCCCGGATAACACTGCATAGAAAGATATTTTTTAAAAAAAGTACGCAAGCAACTTGAAAAAAAAAGCAGAACGCTCATTGGTCGCTTAATTGGCCTGGTAATGTTACTTCGCCTCGTATTTATTCCCCATAAAAAAATTTCTTCAAATGAAAAAAATAAATAGCCAAAATACTAATCAAAATGTACCCGAAATTTTCCTCAGGTTTGTAAAAAGCGACATGCAAAATTTGGTACCAATTGGTTCAGTAGTTTTTGAGTTTATCGCGAAACAGACAACAGACATTGACTTATATATATTAGAAGATATTCATTTTATGTGTATTAATACTTACAAATCAATAGAGCTTTTTAAGATAAGAGGTTGTTAAGTAATTTATGGTGAAACTTTAGGGAATTTGTGTCAAATACTGGACATAAATACCTCAGAGTTGTGCTTTAATGTAAAACCTGTAAACTGAGATTAATTTAATAAATAAAAGATCCTTCAAAATTTTTTTAATTGTTTAATAACTTTACCTCTTTCGTGCCTTAAAATTTGATCTATATATTTAATAAAATATAATAATACAGTAGAACCTTTATAAGAGGAAACTCCCGCTAAAGAACACCTCTCTACAAAGGACAGTTTTCATTTGTAAGATGACCATTTTTACTATTTAGCAACTCTCTGATAAGAGGACACCTCTCCCTAAAGGACACTTTGGCTCTGTAATTAGGTGTCTTTTACAGGGAGGTTCTACTGTATTATGTTGTTGAATTCTATTATTAAAGTTTTAAGATTTTATTTTGTTTTCAATAAGTTTGAAAGTTTTTTAAAACTTAAAATACTATAAAAATAATTGTGAATATACCTTGATTCGAGTGATTCAACAAACTGAGAAGATCTCCCACGTGGTCTAGTGTCTAGGATGTCTGGCTCTCACCCAGGAGGCTCGGGTTCGATTCCCGGCGTGGAAATTTTTTTGTGGCACACAGATCGCCGACCATAAATGGCACCTGCACGGCCTTCATCGAGTTGGACTTGGCTTCCTACAAGGCCATTGGAAGACGCGGCAGGATCATTGTGGACCACGTGATCCTGAACTACGAGGAGTCTGTCCGCGTCTGTTACCGCTGCTGTGGCTACGGCCACAACGCCGATAGGTGCACCAAGGCTAAGGTCACCTGCTTCCACTGTGCCTCTGGTGACCACCAAGGCCGAAGCTGTCCAACTCTCGCCAACCCGCGCACGGCCAAGTGCGCCAACTGCTCAGCCAAGGGCCTCTCTGCCGACCACGAGGCAAGATCAATGTCTTGCCCAACTACCAGAGCTAGAGCTGCAAAGTTCTAGTCCCCCCCGCCCTCTTCCTGCCTCCTGACCTCCGCGGACCCAATCCGGCCTAACCTGCTTCTTCCCTGACGGAGATTTTTCCCTAGCCTCCCCAGCCTGGTATCCTTCTGCTGCACCTCCTGGCCTTCCTCAGCTCTCCTCGGTGGATGGCTGATTCCTGGGGTGCTGTTACCGGTGGTTTCCATTAATATGGTTTCCCGACCGGCCCTGCATATGCGATCGCCCCTCACGCTGTCGTGTGATTGTGGCACTGTACCCTGGAACACTGCAACAGAGCATTGCGGTCTGTCTGTTCTCCACGGTCACCTTTGGGATCAAACTCATACTATTGGACCCGTCTCTGGCTCTCCCTGATCTCCGTGGATCACCACCCTGCCCCCCCTGATCCTCTACATTCCGGCTTTCCTGGCCTCAGCCGGCGATGACCCTCTGGCCCCTCCAACAGTGCAATGTATATAGTGCTTTGTATATATTCGGCTTTGAGGATCAAAAATCATCCAATTTGGTTAGCAGCCCCATAAATAAAGATATTTCCAAACAAAGAAGTCGGTTGGACGAGTGGTTAAAATTCTCGATTATCGACAGCCATGAGCCGGGATCGATCTGTATTGTGCAATTTTTTTCCGTGAAGAACCTTTTCTTATTTTCATATTGTAAATAACATAAGCTAGGTTGTTCTTTTTGAGCGGTACCTAGTAAAGTTATGTTGGAACAGGAATCAAAAAACAACAATTCAAATACAAATATGAAAGCTTTGGATGAATATTGCCATCAGTTGAAGAAGTAAATTGATGTTACAGAGTCGTTAACTAGGAAAATTAAAGTTTTGAAGATTTTATTGATCGTTTGATCCGGCGCAGTATGAAATATTTCATTTCTTGAGTGTTTCTTGCATATATAATTTACTCAAAATCAATATTTTCCACGGATAGTTATTCAAATATGTATGATACTCACTTCTTGTGGCTGCAGCAGGTTGATGAAATGGGAGCCATATTTGGCTTACATGTATGTATATAGATGGAAGATATTTGATGGAATATTTACATATCGCTTGTCTCACTGCCATGACGATTGGGATGGCTTATCTCTCAGGTTGTCTTAAGTCTTCGATTGGATCCTGCTAGTTGACGCTGTGAACTTATCTTCGGAGGACGCGCGTATGTACGATTTCCTGAAGACCCTCGTGGAGATGAAATTGAGGAACCTGGTGGCGTAAATGTCTGGTCTCTGGACAGAGATGGAAGATCTATCATGGACGAGGGCTTTGAAGTTATGTTCAAGCTGCTTTGCGAGTCGGTAGTTCTGTAGAATGTCGATTACGCCCCAAAAGAGCAGGAGTCTGTCGCCTGTTGCACTTCTAGCTGGCACTGCGCCCATAGGAACGCCTCTCACTCCAGCATTCCACTTGAGGGTCTCCAGATAGGTGAAAGATTTGAAGATAGAGGTATGCTTCCAGAATCCGTTGGACTCATCTTTCGAACTGCTCCTCTGTTTCATATCATCCATTGCATTAAGACTTTTGCTCTTCTGTAGGAAGCTCGGAGTGGCGCTTCCTCTTCTCGATCTACTTGCAGAGAGTGACAAGGTTTTTATACTTTCTGAATCATCCTCTAACAGTTCCAAGTTGTGAATGGCTACTAACAAACTGTAGTCCATGATCTGGAAACTCTCAAGAACCCTACAGTCCCTCTTTAATACATCCAGAAAATCATCGTATATCCTTGAATCCAAGGTTATCCCTGAGGGATGATGCTCTAAAAAATCCAAATCTTTATATGTTGGATTGGATTTTGCTAATTCCATTTTATTAGCCCTTCTTCCAAATGTTGATCCTTTCAAATCATATTTTTGGTGAATCTTTATAGTGGATGGAACTAGATTGTTCATTGCAATTAATCTAATCGTCTGCTTGTTTGTAGCTTTATAAGTATATAATCCGAAAAATTTAGGTAGCAACGTTTTGGGATTTTGACTTAAATTTAAATAGTAACCAGGAAGCAATCTTTGTAAAAAATGAGCTTCTTTTTGTTTGACAGTTTTGAATACTATCATATCGTCTGTAGTGGTATAAAAAAGACTGCCACTTTGACCTGGATTTGAAAGTTCTCGTAAATTTCCACTGCATACAGATATTAAAAAGTCTTCGGGCTTAATTCCATACAGCTCTCTGAAAAATCTAAAAGCTATTGGAGAATAAGTTGTAAACTTGAAATCTGTAAAATGATGAGCAGGAGTTTCACTAGTCCCAATTTTAGGAAATATTAATGTTTTACATATAGCGAAATCTTGTACTAAAAGATCACGATTTGGTTTAGAACTTAATCTTCCAACGTCGCATCCTATCCCCAATTGAATAGAGTGCATAACCTGAAAATTCTTGATGCTTTTAGATTCATGCTTTTCTCCTTTTTTAGACCTAGTTTTATCAAAAAGGCTTTCAAAGCTTGTATTTTCGCAATGTTCACACACAGTGTTATTAGGCAAAATGCTACATAAAACACAGTCGGGATTTAATACATTAGCTCTGATAGTATCATCTTGTAAATTTCTAGAAGAAATATTTTCTGAACTCATTTTTTCGTATAAACATAATTTTTGGTTAAGGAAAAATGACTATTAATTATTTTCGTGTTAGGTATTTTAGGTTTAAATAATTATATATATAAAAAACGTAAAAGTGTTATTGCAAAATAAAAAGTCTCTAATAAATCGCCATGTTTATTTACAATATTTATTAAGCATAAATGGTCAAATATTTTATTCCCAATCTACATATACTTGAATTTATTTATTTCAGTTTTCATCTAATTTATCCATAATTTGAAAAATGCATTTAGTTTGCTAACTTGAAATTTTTCAGCTAAAATTTTATTTTAAAAATATTGTTTAAAAATATATATATATTTTTGTTTTTGTTTAATCAAATACTTTATATAAAGGTTTTTGAACTTTTAAGACATTTTACACTTGTATATGAACACATTTATACTTTAATAAGAATATTTAACATTTTATGACATTTTTAATTTTGACAACATTTTACACTTTAATAACCACATTTTAGAGTTTAATCTACATTGTTTGATTTTATTTGAAATTATAACCATTATACTATACATTTTTCTAGTTTTAATAAAATAAGTTTAATTTAATTGATATTTGTCCATTTTAAACATTTTTATATTAGTTTTAATCAAGAAAAAATATCCTTTTAGAGATTTCTCAAAAGTTAATTACTGTTTAATATTTGTAACAAATAATTTACTGGCAAACTGTTTCTTTTCAATGACATCATCAAATATTATCTCTACAGACCTTGCTGCAATGATATAAGTTATTGAATGAGAGGGTTTGGCTCATCAGTAGTGAACTCTCTCAGCGGTTTCGCCAAATTAATCTCTAGACCGCTCTAATATTGTATTGGTTTGGGATATACCCTGCATTTTCTATGGAAGGCAGCTTAGAGGTTGTTAGTGAAAGGTAATTTGCGCTGGGCCTCACGTGGTCTGCGAGAGGCAAGGCACGCCCGCGCGAGAAGAAAAGGAAACAGTTTGAACGACCTTTCAGCCGCCACCATCCTGACGGCGGTGACGCCAAGGTCGGCGCGCATGCGCGGCGGCGGCGGTCACGTGGGAAGCACGGGCGGTGGCACGTTCGAAAAACTGACGGCCATCACGACGGACGTTCTTTCCCATCCATCCATTTGAATCAAACAATTTACAACTTCCTTTTTACAAAATATTTAATTTGTAACATTATATTAATATTTATATTTTATCCTTAATAAATTAAATACCACAAATAAATAATTGAATCATTTTTTTCAAAATCAAACGAACCACCCCAATATAAAGTTGATCCTCTTTAAATATATTATCACCTTTGCTTGAGACCATTTTAATCCAAAACGAACCTACATCATAGTGTACCAATCAAAAAGTGTACCGAACAGAGGTGTTTAATGAACCTATGGACATAGGCTTATATGTCTGTAGAGGTATATAATTTCAAGGTATTTTGCTATGATGTTTTCATTTGATATTTGTATTTCTCCTTGTGAACACTCTGTAGCCACTATGTCCCGTTCCATAGGGTTGGGATCCTTTGTAACGCGCTTTCGCCGCTTCCTCCCACTCGCGCGACGGGGCTGTAGATCGTCGATGTTTACAGTGGATGCGTCCAACTGATCCACGCTGTCTATATCGTAGGAGTCCAGCACGTAATTGACCTTGTTAGTCTCGCAGAGCTTTCTTCTTCTAGAACCTCTAGACCTGGACTTCTTCACGCCCATTCTGCACTGAGCTGTAAACTTCGCAAAACTTTTGGAAACAACGGTAGAACTTTTTCTAGACGGTGGCTGCTTGATCTGCACCTTGTCGTGCGAAGGTGATGGATACACACTCTTGGCACATCTTTTTAGCTTGTATCGCAGACGACGGCGCTGACACATTGCGTGCGACTTCCGCGTCAGACATTGTCGTCGGACTTCCACAGAGCGTCCAATGCTCTATCCCGTTCAGTCGGGTCGACGGTTCCAACTTCGGGGTGCTTCGACCATCTAGCCTTGTCGCACTTCCACGGAGCACCCAGCTCCGTCCCGTCCAGTTGGATCGCCGCTGTAGTCCCTTACAGTCTGTCACTGTCGCAGAAGTTAGCCACGCCGTCATTTTGCAGCTCGCCAAGATCGTTGTTGTTCTCATGGGGTATTTCAGAAAGAATCCAAAGGGTTGAATTTCCACACCGTATATCACCTGGAGGGCACTCTCCTTTCGTCCGCTTGATTTGGTTCAAAACACTCTTGCCGCAGCCGTTGTCGGAGGCGATCAGCTCGCCCTACTTCGTCCGCTACACAACCAGTCTGGATAATTTCCTGCTGTGGACACTCTGCGGACTTCTGGATCACGGGAGCATCTTCAAGCGTAGATTCTGACAATCCACTTACGACGTCTCCCGACGTGATGGTCTTTGTTATGATGGCCTGGCAGGGATCTTCATCACCTGGACTCGTCTTTTGTCCCTTCAGGCATTGAGTACGTGGGCTATTGGTTGCTGTGATTGTTTTTGAAAAGCCATCAGGATTTTCTGTCTTGCGTACATCGACCTTAACTTCGCAAGATATGGGTGTGGCAGAACGTTTGACCTTCCGATTATGCTCGAGTCGGCTCAAAAGAGATTCCAATGGAATGAAGAACGCATATATTTTCTGGTTCATCTGGCCCAAGAGGTTTCTGATCAATTTCTTGCATTATTCATTCTCGAGGTTGGTTATTACTTCCACCTTGTTTTTAAATTAGCGCAAAAACAAAATCTTCAATTAAAATTAACTAAGCTGCATCCCACTTCTAAAACACCAAATGTTACGTCGTACCCAGACGCTGTTCGTGTTCTTTGTTGTGATCAGGATGCCACAAATATACACAAGTGAGTTCGTGAGGATGCAGCAAAATTTATCACTTTATTATATGTTGTTAAAAATAGATAATTTATAACTGTATGCTTTATAGATTTTCCTCTATTATTATTATGTATATATATTTTTATTTTATTTTTGTTGCCTCTTTCTCTTAATGGGTGGAAAGGAATAAAAAATGGAAAGAGCAAGATTTGTAAACAAACAAGACATCGCCCCCCATCCCATGCGCGAGCACCTATGCGCGGTGACGGGGAGAAAAAAGAAGAAAAGGACAACCGGCAGCGCTGGTGTATAGGCTCGGGGAAATATGAGCTCCCGGGAAATATGAGCTCCCGGGAAATATGAGCTCCCGCCAAATATGAGCTCCCGCCTCAGAAGGAATGAGTAACCACGTGTGAATGAAACAAAGAAGATAACGAGAAGACAGTTGATATAGAATTGCGCACCAATTAAGTGGGTTGCGATATAATTTCCTGTTAAGGAATAGAAGAATTAATCTGGAAAATTATCTCAAGTGAAGAATTATTTCAAGTGAACTCAAGATCAAATTTATCAACAGAATCGAAAACAAGATTTGTTTTTTATAAACAGAAGCTTAGATAAGTATTTTTAAACTTTGATTGAAAAAGATTTTGCCTTTCCAACCCAAGTTATTTTGCTCTCTACATTATTTGTTTGTATGTATATTTAACTTGTATCACTTGTTTTGTTTATTCTAATTTTAAATATATCTAACCTTTTGGCCAATTTGATTTTATCACCCTTTTTATCTGTTTATTTATTTTTATTGCCCAGTCATTGTTGATAAGCAAAATAAAATATATCTTTAGGCCATTTTTGTTAAATTTTATTTCTACAACTTGTGCAAACACAACTGGTGAATCTCTATTTTCAATCTGGGTAAGATTGACCTTCCCCACATTTATTTTTTTTTTTCAAATTCAACATTTTTGGTGAGCCGGACGTGATTTCACCTTGTGGTGTTTATACAATTTGTGGAGATGGATAAGCTTAAAAGAGAAAGAACTCCCTTAAGGAATACTATCACTCGTACCACAAATGAAATAAAATCAGGTCTAAGTCTAGAGGAAGTGGATATAATTTTAATAAGGGCCAAATTTGAAAGGTTAACCATTCTTAGTGAGAGACTGATATTGATTGATGATAAAATAAAAGAGATCTTATTGGATGATCCGATGTCCACAGAAGCTCAAATCAATGATGAGATGGAACAATGTGAGACTTATAGCCTACAAGTAGGAATTGTCGCACAGAAGGTGAAAGAATATGAGTCTAAATTGGCAGCACCCTGTGATGATAAAATGTCACAATCTAGCACTTCAGATGTTAAAAGACAAATCAAACTTCCAAAATTTGAACTAAAAAAGTATACAGGTGAGCTAGAGGAATGGCTATCATGGTGGAGTCATTTTGAAAAAATACATTTAGATGAGTCACTGTCTGATGTTGATAAATTTGAATACTTAATACAATCCATGGTTGTTGGGTCAAAGGCCCACAGACTTGTGACTAGCTTCCCTCTTACCCAAAAGAATTACAACAAAGTCATTGAAGATTTGAAAGATCGGTTTGGGGACAGAGATATGCTGACTGAATTGTATGTGCGCAAGCTTTTAAAGTTGGTCATTGCCAGTGCCAGGTCTGAAAAAAGAACCTTGGCTCAACTTTATGATGATTTGGTTGCACATCTACATTCTTTGGGATCTCTGGGAGTGGATACTAAGTCTGGGGGTGGTGCGTTCTTGTACCCGTTGGTGGAATCAAGTTTGCCACTTGAACTTATCAAAATATGGCAACGTTCCCGTACACCGTACATTGAAGCGGGAATTGAACCTTGTGGGTCTAAAGCTTTTGATAAATTAGAGGGTCTGATAGAATTTTTAAAGCAAGAAGTTAAAAATGCAGAACGCATTTCCTTTGTTGCTGAAGGATTTGAACCTTCCCTTCCTCTAAAACAGGGAAAGAGAGAAAATAATCCCCCTAAGATCCACACAGCGTCTGCGTTATTTGTTGGAAAGACCAACTTACCGTGTTTATTTTGTGACAAAGATAACCATCTTAGCCAAAACTGTTTTAAGGCAGCCAAGATGTTGGAATCAGACAGATTAAAGAGGGTACAGGATGCGAAAGTTTGCTTTAAATGCTTGAGAAAGAATCATTTGAAGAAGGATTGTAGATCTTTTGTAAGATGCAAGCGTTGCCAAGGACCTCATTTTGAGATAATGTGCAGAGGAACCTCGCATAGTCAGGAAGATTTAAATTGGAGGTCAGATAACAGATCTCACAATAGTTCAGCAGAGCAGAATGAGGGGAACAATGAGCCTGTAACAGCAATGGCGAATCAAGTATGCACAAATAATATCTCTTTAATGACTCTCATTGTAAAAATTAAAGGGCCGAAACATTCCAAAATGGTAAGAGTGCTTTTAGACTCTGGTAGTCAAAAATCTTACATCAGAAGGTCTCTAGCTAAGGAGTTAGACTTACCCAAGGTGGGAGAAGTCAAATTGAATAAATTTTTGTTTGGAGGGCAAACCACAGGAGAAAAGGCTCATTCAATATTTTATTTCCAGTTGGACAATGTTGATGAGGGAAAGGCTTTCAAAATGGAAGCGTTAGAGGAAACAATAATTTGTGGCAATATTTCACCCGTTGAAACAGGACCCAGGCAATGGGAATTGGATAAGAAAGGAATCACTTTGACCAAGGTAGACAATAATAAAACCGAAATAGACATCCTGATCGGTGGAGACTATTATGGGCAACTTCTCACAGGAAAAATTGAACAGCTGGCAGGAGGATTGACCGCAATTCAAACAGTTCTTGGTTGGACTTTAATAGGTAATACCTCATCAGAGAGACCAGAGACAAGTGCTCAAATGGTTATCACCTTACTTACAACCCAACAGAGAGTAGCGTCCTTATGGGAATTAGAAACAATAGGGATACGAGATCCTACAGAGGTCATCTCTGTGAAAGAGAAAAATGTTCTCAGGCAAGAAAAGTTTCGTGAGAAAATCTGTCGAGGCCATGATGGACGTTATCTTGTATCTCTTCCATGGAAGGAAGGAATTGGGACGATACCTAATAACTTGGAAATAGCCAAAAGGCGCTTGGAGGCCATGACTCAAAAGTTGACACAAAAGGGTCAGTTTGTTCCTTATGATGAAGTCTTCCGATCCTGGTTCAGGGAAAACCTTATAGAAGAAGTTGACAGGGAAGACATCAAACCTATTGGACATTATCTACCACATTGCCCGATATATAAGGTTCAGAGTGAGACTACTCCTATTCGACCCGTTTACGATGCATCATGTAAAGCAAGTAAGAGAAGTTTGTCTCTAAATGAATGTTTAGAGACTGGACCTAATCTGATTGAACTTTTACCTGAAATCCTGATAAGATTAAGGGAAAAGAAAATAGGAGCCATCGCTGACATCCGCAAAGCTTTTCAGACCGTAGGTATAGATGAGAAGGAAAGATTCCACAAGGAATACCTCGCCATGCTCGTACAAAAGAGGAATGAAACAGAGGGTAGAAGGTTTCTTCCAGGCGAAGTTGTGCTGATTGGTCGAGATGATCAAAAAATAATATTCTGGCCACTTGGCAGAATCTTGGAACAGTACCCTGGGAAGGATGGCAGAGAACGTGTAGCTAGAGTTAGGACTGCTACGGGTGAATTTGTAAGACCGTTAAAGAGACTTTTCTCTTTGGAACTTGGTTCTGATATTTCCAGGGAGGTGAGATTACCTAAGACAGAAGGGATCAAAGCCCAGGAGATTCCAACAGATGGAGAACAGTCAATTTTTACTAGGTCTGGAAGAGAAGTGAAAAAACCTACGAGATTGGGGGTGTACACCAATAATCTTTCCTAATTAAGATTTTTTTTTGTATTCCCATACAAAAAGGTGGGAGTATGTTAAAAATAGATAATTTATAACTGTATGCTTTATAGATTTTCCTCTATTATTATTATGTATATATATTTTTATTTTATTTTTGTTGCCTCTTTCTCTTAATGGGTGGAAAGGAATAAAAAATGGAAAGAGCAAGATTTGTAAACAAACAAGACATCGCCCCCCATCCCATGCGCGAGCACCTATGCGCGGTGACGGGGAGAAAAAAGAAGAAAAGGACAACCGGCAGCGCTGGTGTATAGGCTCGGGGAAATATGAGCTCCCGGGAAATATGAGCTCCCGGGAAATATGAGCTCCCGCCAAATATGAGCTCCCGCCTCAGAAGGAATGAGTAACCACGTGTGAATGAAACAAAGAAGATAACGAGAAGACAGTTGATATAGAATTGCGCACCAATTAAGTGGGTTGCGATATAATTTCCTGTTAAGGAATAGAAGAATTAATCTGGAAAATTATCTCAAGTGAAGAATTATTTCAAGTGAACTCAAGATCAAATTTATCAACAGAATCGAAAACAAGATTTGTTTTTTATAAACAGAAGCTTAGATAAGTATTTTTAAACTTTGATTGAAAAAGATTTTGCCTTTCCAACCCAAGTTATTTTGCTCTCTACATTATTTGTTTGTATGTATATTTAACTTGTATCACTTGTTTTGTTTATTCTAATTTTAAATATATCTAACCTTTTGGCCAATTTGATTATCACCCTTTTTATCTGTTTATTTATTTTTATTGCCCAGTCATTGTTGATAAGCAAAATAAAATATATCTTTAGGCCATTTTTGTTAAATTTTATTTCTACAACTTGTGCAAACACAACTGGTGAATCTCTATTTTCAATCTGGGTAAGATTGACCTTCCCCACATTTATTTTTTTTTTTCAAATTCAACAATATGTGGCACTGAACAGAAGGAGTACAATCAGTGGGACTTGTCTTCAACCTCCCCGTCAAAAGAATCCGCCGTGGATATCACTCTTGTGTCCCGCTCCACACTGTACATGTCCAGCCTGGACTACACCGTCTTGTAGGCCGCTCCGATGTCAGTCTCTCCTGGCACCGTCTTGCAGGATCATCCACACACCCGGAGGCAAGTCGCCATGTCTTATCCCCCACCCCCCACACAGGAATGCTGTTTTTGACGCCTGCCACATGGCAGCAGGGGCAGGTGGAGTCCGCCCCTCTTTACCCAACTTTACTCTGGAATCTTGGCCTTGCCATCCATTTTACAATACCTAATGAACTATTAAAGCAACTACCAGAACCTATTTTAATAAAACTAAGAAATATATTCATCAAAGTTATAAGCTCGGAGAAATACGCAGAGACCTGGACAAAATCTATAATACATCCTAAACACAAAAACGGTTATTGCAACAATCCAGAAAACTATAGAGGAATAGCACTTTGCGGCAATGTTTCCAAATTAATATTTACTACAATAATAATAATAATAATAAAATAATTAAAAAAAACAAACAGACTAACTAAATGGATCAATGAAAGACAATGTATACCTGAAAATCAAGCAGGATTTCGGAAAAGTCGTTCATGAATGGACCATATATTCAAACTAAATACACTGACCCAATTATCGCTAAGAAGGAAACTAGGTAAACTATGTTTTCTTGGTCGATCTAACCAAAGCATTAGATACAGTCCCACACTCTGGCAGAAACTGGGCTTAAGAGTACCAAATTTATATCGTTAGTAAAAAATTATTACGAAGCAATAGAGGTTATGATTAGATGGAAATACTTTAAATATTTAAAAATCAATGGGGGAGAAAACCACTTTCACCTATCTTATTTATACTCTTTATGGCTGTGGAGCTGATAGATTTTACAACAATTCATCACTTTCAGGATTCTACTTACCGGACTTTGGAAATCTACATCTACTCATGTAGGCTGACGATATTACTATCATAGAAGAATCAAATATCAATTTACAAGGCAAAATCAATTTACTCAAGTAGTATCTGTAATATAATCAATTGGTTCTAAATAACCTGGACACAAAATACCTGAATTAAAACTATAAAGATTGCAATAGTCCAGAGGTCGGCAAACTGCGGCTCTGTGGATGTGAAGCTGCGGCTCTTTAGTTCCATACGCAAATATTGTTTATGCGAGTACTAATTATTGTTGACAAGAAAAAAAAAAAGTTGTGGCTCTTTATAAACTTTGAAATTTTGTAAATTTAAATTTTTGACTCTTCCGACTCAAAAGTTCGCCGACTCCTACTATTGGATAGTCTATTCAATATATTTTATTCTTTTGTGCGTGTGATTATATAGTATCTTGTATTGCTTAAGATGTTTATTTTAACAATTATATTTGTTGTGTCGCCTCCCAGTATTAGTCACGACACGCAGCCTATATTTAGTGGTCAATTTCTCTTTAATTGCACCGTTAATGTCCTATATATATATATATACAAATATATATTTACATATTAATAATAAAAAATATGCAAAATACATACAGATATTTACCAATTTACATACACAACACATCTCCCCTCTTAATAGTAGTGCAGCCGGTCTGGCGGTCTTCTGGATCGCTGCGGTCTTGGACTGCGCACAGGGACAGGGACAGCCGCAGCAGCAGGGCCTGGTTCTGGAGTGTCCTCTTGTGCTGAAGACTCCGCTCCTTTCAATTCTTCGTCCACCTCCGGGGCTTCTTCCATTGTCTTCTCCTGTCCTCCAAGCCTAGGGTGATCTCGAGAAGTGCCAGGCAGTATAAAATCTCTTGATGTACCCGGCAATACCAAATCTCTCACTTCAGGAACTTCTTTCTTGATAACTGGCCTTAGTTGATTTATGTGTCTTTTCACATAACGGCCTTCGTCTTCTATAAGGTAATGTCGGCTGCTCAGTAGTGCAATGACCCTGCCCCTTTTCCATTTTGGTCCGTTAGCAAAACTCCGGAAATACACATCAGAGCCGACCGCAAAATGCTCTTGCTTCCTCATGGCATCATGGTACACCTCTCCTACCTTCGCCATTTTCGGAATCAAATTTGAAAATCTTGATCTTAGACTTCTTTTCATTAAAAGTTCCGCGGGAGACTCCTTTAATACCGTTTGAGGAAAAGCTCTATGGGTGAATAAAAATCGCTGTAGATTGATTTCTATACTGTCCTTTCCTTGGTTCTTTCGTAAAGAGTTTTTAAATTCACGTACATATCGCTCAGCTAAGCCATTAGTGCTGGGATTGTACGGACTCGTTTTTGTGTGTCTTATACCATTTATTTTTGTAAATTCCTCAAATTTACTTGAGACAAATTGTCTGCCATTATCGGTTACCAAAAGTTCAGGTAATCCAAATCTGGCAAAGATCTCCCTAAGATGTCCCATGATAGTCCTGCTCGTAATGTCCTTTATGATGACAATCTCCAGCCATTTGGTGTACGCGTCTACAAGGACCATAAACATTCGTCCCATAAAGGGACCTGCTAGATCTAAGTGTAGACGGTGCCACGGCTTCTCAGGCCAAGTCCACTCTGAAATGCTAGACGGCGGCATACTTGCAGATTCTTGGCATATTCTACAATCTCTAGCCAACTCTTCAATGTTCTTATCTATGCCTGGCCACCAAAAATACCGTCTAGCAATCATTTTCATTTTTACCATCCCTAGGTGCATCTCATGTAAATCGTTCAAAATTAAGGATCTTAATTTCTGGGGAATTACTACTCTTTCACGCCATTGAAGACACCCAAACTCACAACTTAATTCGTCTTTTATCCTATAATAGGAATAAAGTGGATTTTCCTGCGATACTTTTGGAATTTGCCAATTATTTTCCCTAACATTTCTCAACACAATCGATAGTAATTTATCCCGGCGTGTCTCAACTGCCACATCCTGGAATGAGAAGGGGACCTCACTCATTTTCCGAAGGAGAAGCACCTGATCCTCATCCAAAGATTCCGTGGTCTTTGAGACTAAAGGTAATCGTGATAACGCGTCTGCATTGCCATTATCATCAGTTTTTCGAAACTCCACAGTGTATTTAAATGCAGATAATTTTAAAGACCACCTCTTAATTCTTGATGCAGCACATATGGGGATCGGTTTCTGGGGTGAAAAAATGTGCATTAAAGGTCGGTTGTCTGTGATCAACACAAATTCACGTCCCAATAGATATTGTCGGAATTTCTCACAACCAAAAATGATGCTTAAGGCTTCTTTTTCTAATTGCGAATACCGCCTTTCCGCTTCAGTTAGCGTTCTTGAAGCAAAGGCTGAAGGAGTTTCTTCCTTTCTATCGTTCCTGTGACTCAGAACCACTCCTAAACCATAGCTAGAGGCGTCACATGCAAGGACTAGTTCCCTAGTTGCATCATAATGTGCCAGCACGGACTCGTTAGTTAGCAATGCTTTGCATTTTGCAAATAATATACGGTGTTCGCTAGTCCAGTTCCATTTGGAATTCTTTTTAAGAGGTGATAGAAGGGCGCTAAAATATCTGCAATATTTCTTATAAACCTAGAGTAATATATAAGGAGACCTATAAAAGATCTCAATTGAGAAACGTTTGTAGGTTCAGGCGCCTCTACCACTGCTTCTATTTTATTACTTATGGGATGCAGTCCTTTTTTAAAATCTATTTTAAACCCTAAATATTCAACAGCATTTACTGCGAATTTGCATTTATCCTTGTTTAATCTTAAACCTTTTTCTTGCAGCCTTTTAAAGACCAATTCCAGCTTTTGCTCGTGATTCCTATGATCCTTTCCGGCTACCAGGATGTCATCGATGTAGCAAGCCACTCCCGACATATCTGCAAATAGATTGTCCATTTCTCTTTGGAACTTATTTGGTGCTACAGCTACTCCATAGGGTAGCCTTTTAAAGGCAAATAACCCCTTCGTAGTATTAATGTTCACCACTCTTTTGGCCTCTTCAGATAACCTAACCTGCAAATAAGCTCTGGATAAGTCCAATGACGAAAACACTGTATTTCCAGACAATTTTGAAAATATTTCGTCTATTGATGGAAGCGGGTACTTATCCAATTCTATGGCCTTATTTGCGGTGCATCTGAAATCGCCGCAAATTCTAAGGCTTCCATCTTTCTTCAGTACTGGTACTATAGGTGCGGCCCAGTTTGCATACTCAATAGGTTGTAAAATTCCCTCGTTAACCATACCATCGATTTCATTTTCTACTTTTTTCTTCAAAGAAAAAGGCAAACTTCTCGCCTTACAAAATACAGGAGTCGTATTTTTTTTTTAAATAAAAATCAATATGGACGTTTTTTAAGCAACCTAATTCTTTGCTAAATAAATTAGCATACTTATTTATTATAACTTTGATATCGGACTCGCTTACTTGTCAAATGTTCAATAACCTAGAAAAATCAAGATTTAAACCTTTTAGCCATTCTCGTCCCAACAAAACTATCGAAATATCTTCATCTACAACTATCAACCGCAAAGCTTGATTTGCCTCCTTCACAAAAACTCTTCTCTCACCAATAATTTTTATTGGTTTTCCGCAAAAGGACCTCAATCTTAAATAAGATGGAGATAATTTATTATCTTTCCAGTATTTTTTTCATAAATTGTTTTCGGTATCAGTGTGACGGGACTCCCGTGTCCACCACAAAACACAACTGATACTCGTCAACATGTAGATTTATTTTTGCATAACTATCACCTTGTACCGAATAAATAAATTCGTCCTGCACATATCTGCAGTCTGGCAATGATTTACCCGTTTTGCACACCCTGCTCAAATGTCCAATTCTTTTGCATTTAAAACAGGGTTTTGTTTTATGTGGACATGCAGGTGCCAGGTGAGAGGTTTTTTCGCCGCATCGGAAACAAATTGTCTCCCTTCTTTGCATACCGGGCCCATGCTGCCATCCTCTACGAGCTTCATTCTTTCTATTTCCTCCCGGAACAATATCCATCTTAGCCACTAGTCCATCCTGCAGCTCCTTAGCATTTTGTTCAGCTAGCTCAAACGAGACTGCTATAGAAAATACCCTGTCCAAGGTGACATCGTCATCCTCCTGTAACAATTTCTTCTGAAGGCTTTCCGATTTTATACCAGCCACAAAACGGTCTCGTAACATGACCTCCAACATTTCACCAAAGGTGCAATCCATAGCCAAATGCCTGAGCTCACGCAGGTATTCTGAAATGGATTCATTCTCTAGTTGTATTCTCTTCAAGAACCTGCATCGTTGAGGAATCACCTTCTTTCTTGGAGCTAGATGTAGCTTTATTCTTTGTACTAGCGGATGTGCCCGGCTTCGCCCGGGTTTTACCCGAGTAAAGGTTTGTATAACAAACATTTGTTAAAACAATTCTCTATAAACATATAAAAAAAGAAAGATATATTTTGATGATTTGAAACTCGTAAATATGAATCTCTCGATAAAGTGATCATTTTTTCCCGGTCCCTTGTGCCGTGTCATCCTGAATTTTGTATTTCCTAATTTTCTAATTTTCAATAAAGAAACTCACCACGTTCCTCTTAATCTCTCTTTCTAATTTTCTATATTACAAAATAATCGTTTTATCTAGTGAACATATTTTCCCGGTCCCTTGAAAAATACTCGATAAGTTGAATAAAATCATGGTCGTGAATCTCTCGATAAGGTGATCATTTTTTCCCGGTCCCTGTATGCCGTGTCATCCCGAATTTGTATTTCCTCGATAAAGTGAAATTTTTTTTACCGTTCCCTGTGAGCCGTGTCATCCTGAATTTTGTCTTTCCTAATTCTATACATTACAAAATCATCGACACGGGATATCATTTAATGTTGTCTAAAGGGGGTTAAGAGAGCAGTCTCTTTCAAATGAAAAATGCTTTAATTAAGCAGATGTTTAAAGTATAATATATGAGAGAGGCAATCTTACAGGTTGTCGACGCTGTAAAATCCCCAGAGAGAGTGTTTTTGTAGCATCATGCTGTGACTCACTCGATGACCCAAGGTCATCAGGAGCAGCAAACTAAGCCTATCTCCGTCTCAATGGTAGCGCTGCTTGCGAGTTAAATATACAAATCTGCAAATAACTCTAAGGATATTCAAGATATTCAAGAAATTTTTTTCGTAAACCTTTCCGGGGATACACCTCATAATATCCCAAAATTTCACGGCGATTGGATGTATGATTTTTGAATCCATAGAGGACACACACACACACACACAGACAGACATTCATTTTTATATATATAGACTAGCGGACGTACCCAGCTTCGCCCGAGGTTTTACCCGAGTAAAGGTTTGTCTAACGAACATTTGCCCGTGTTTTACCCGAGTAAAGGTTTGTCTAACGAATCTCTCGATAAAGTGAACATTTTTTCCCGGTCCCTTGAAAAATACTCGATAAGTTGAATAAAATCAATATTAATCGGTACCCGAGTAAAGGTCTGTCTAACGAACATTTGTTAAAACAATTCTCTATAGACTTATAAAAAGAAATAGATATATTTTGATAATTTGAAACTGATAAAGTGATCATTTTTCCCGGTCCCTGTGTGCCGTGTCATTCTGAATTTTGTCTTTCCTAATTTTCTACATTACAAAATCATCGTTTTATCTAGTGAACATTTTTTCCCGGTCCCTTGAAAAATACTCGATAAGGTTGAATAAATTCATGGTCGTTTATGGAAGATGGACGAAGTTCCCGGAGGTCATCTTGGGCAAGCTCCCGCGAGGCTTTTTTTCTTGTCTACTTGGCATAGCTGTGTCACCAACTCTGCCCTGATTGGTCGGTGGGTACTTTGACTGTCGGCCGGGCGAATCCATTCTCGCACGGGGTCTGCCCCACTCCAAACTTTTGGCAAAGCACTTTCTAATATTAAAGATTATTGTCTTAAATAATCTTTAAGAACAAAAAGTATAATAATTGAACGATAGGAAATTATAGTAAATAATTATACTAAACTAAATGATGTAAAAATAATTATACATGAAATTTGAAATAAGTTTTAGAAAAGTTATCGTTAAGTCCACGGGAAAAGATGTAGCCAAAACAAATAGGTTTTTAACAGTGACACGTGAGCACCCGCCTCGAGACGCGCTCCTCTCTCCTAACATTACTCCCCCTCTTGAAAAAGCCTATCTCCGTCTCAATGGTGGCGCTGCTTGCGAGTTAAAGCTACAAATAACTCTAAGGATATTCAAGATATTAAAGAAATTATTTTTCGTAAACCTTTCCGGGGATATACCTAATAATATCCCAAAATTTCACGGCGATTGGATGTATGGTTTTTCAATCCATAGAGGACACACACACAGACAGACACACAGACATTCATTTTTATATATATATAGACTAGCGGACGTACCCAGCTTCGCCCGAGGTTTTACCCGAGTAAAGGTTTGTCTAACGAACATTTGCCCGTGTTTTACCCGAGTAAAGGTTTGTCTAACGAATCTCTCGATAAAGTGAACATTTTTTCCCGGTCCCTTGAAAAATACTCGATAAGTTGAATAAATTCAATATTAATCGGTACCCGAGTAAAGGTCTGTCTAACGAACATTTGTTAAAACAATTCTCTATAGACTTATAAAAAGAAATAGATATATTTTGATAATTTGAAACTGATAAAGTGATCATTTTTTCCCGGTCCCTGTGTGCCGTGTCATTCTGAATTTTGTCTTTCCTAATTTTCTACATTACAAAATCATCGTTTTATCTAGTGAACATTTTTTCCCGGTCCCTTGAAAAATACTCGATAAGGTTGAATAAATTCATGGTCGTTTATGGAAGATGGACGAAGTTCCCGGAGGTCATCTTGGGCAAGCTCCCGCGAGGCTTTTTTTCTTGTCTACTTGGCATAGCTGTGTCACCAACTCTGCCCTGATTGGTCGGTGGGTACTTTGACTGTCGGCCGGGGGCCGGGCGAATCCATTCTCGCACGGGGTCTGCCTACTCCAAACTTTTGGCAAAGCACTTTCTAATTAAAGATTATTGTCTTAAATAATCTTTAAGAACAAAAAGTATAATAATTGAACGATAGGAAATTATAGTAAATAATTATACTAAATGATACGTTTCTATTAATTGTTAAATATTAATGGTGAAAATTATTTTGTAAGAAATCGCACTTTATATATATATATAAAGATAAATAAAAGATACACTATTTTTAAGCTACTATAATTATTTTATTCTATTTACAATTCTTACACTCGTGCACATTCTATTGCACGTATCTTGTTGTTTACAAGATGATGATAAAATGATACAGAGTAGAGTAATAATATATCACAGATCATTCCTCCTTCCTTATATTGTTCATAGTTGGAGAAAACCGGCAAGGAGGGCATCGAGGTCGGGTAGATCTCCTAGGCGGAGGTGATGTGGAAATTTGAGGGTCTTGTTCCAGTCGGTGAGGTCCTGCTCCAGCGTTGTCCAAGGTCCAATCAGAATCTTCAGCATATTTGGTATCTGAACCTGTCCTCATCTGATTGACATGCACTTTAAATGTGCCTTTAGGTTCTTTACTAGATAAACATTGTAACCTAGTCGTCGTATCACCTGGGCCTTGAACCATTTGCGCCTATTTTGTATTACTCTTGTAAACAGCACTTTATCTCCAACTTGAAAATGTCGCCTTCCACACTCATTTCTCCCAAAAGTCTTCTGGATAAATTCAGAGTTCAAGCAATTTACAAATGTTCTAGGCACATAACTTAGGAGACGTTCTACAGGAGGCTTATCTAAAGAGGTAGGCGTATTTCTATAATTAAACAGAACATTTTGTAAAATACAGTCCATATTTGAGTTTGGAGATTCTTCTAACGACTTTTCCAGAGATTTTTTTTATTATTCTTACCGAAACTTCAGCAATTCCGTTAGACGAGGGATTATATGCTGGCGAGGTTAAGTGGTATACATTATTTTTCCGTAAGAACTCCTTAAATTCAATCGAATTGAAGGGGGGGGGCCATTGTCAGACACTAAGCATTGCGGTAATCCATACCTGGCGAAACACTCCCGTAGAAGCTTAATATTTTCTTGCGAAGTAGTACCTCTAACTGGGAATACTTCAATCCAATTTGAATTTGCATCTACTACTAATAAATAACAATCACCTCTGAAATAGAAATGGTCAACATGAACTCGCTGCCACGGTTGGTTAGTCCTGGGCCAAGGTGTGTTCTCAGCAGGAGGAGCTGTCTGATGATGCATACAGGGAGAACATTCCTTCACAAACTCTTCAATTTGACTATCCATTTTCGGCCACCAAACCGAAGATCTGGCTAGAGATTTCATGCGATTGATTCCTATATGACTTTGATGAAGTAACTTCAACATTTGATCTTGACAGGTTCTTGGAATCACTGCCCTAGAATCAACAAAAATGCATCCCTGCAGTACAGAAAAATTTTCCAATTTTGAAAGGAATGGTTTCATTGTTTCATCCTTTTTTGCTAACTGAGGGTCTTCTAATAAATATTCCTTGAGCTTATTTAAAACCGGATCTTTATTGGTTTCTTCTTCAATAATGAGGTGGTCCAATGGAGTTACATTTAAAAATGATATATCATGTGTCACCAAATCAATGTTGTCTTCCCTTGAATTTATTTCCTCAAGTGGAAGTCTTGAAAATGCATCCGCACAGAGCATGGTATCTTTATTTGTATATCTAATATCGAAATCGAAATTTGACAACTCTAAAGCCCACCTATGCAAGCGATTTGCAATTAAAGGCGGAAGAAGTCTTTTGTTTCCAAAAACAGTCGTTAAAGCTTTATGATCACTCTTTAACACAAATTTTCTCCCAAACAAGTATTGTCTCAGTTTGGAAGTTGCAAACACAATAGCAAGTGCTTCTTTCTCAGTCTGAGAGTATTTGACTTCTGCACTTGACAATGTTCTGGAAACAAAGGTGATTGGCTTCTCTTCCCCTTCCACAATATGACACAAGACCCCACTTATGCCATAGGCAGATGCGTCGCAGGTTAAAGTTAATGGAAGCTTCATTGAATAGTGAATAAGCGCCTGGGAATTTAATAGAGTTAACTTCAAATTCAGAAATGCCTTTTCGCATTGGCTAGACCATTTCCAACGATTGTCCTTCTTTAGGAGTTGATAAAGAGGACCAGCCAAGGTTGACATATTAGGTATGTATTTTGAATAGAAGCTCAACATCCCTAGAAAACTCTTCAATGATGTTTTGTCGAAAGGCTTTTTACACCTTTCTAATGCTTCCAATTTCTTTGAATCTGGTCTAACACCATCTTCATTTATAATATGACCTAGAAAACAAATGTATTTTTTTAAAAATAAGCATTTTTCTTTATTAAGGGGGAAATTTAGCTCTTTCAATTTATCGAAGATCATTTTTAGAATTCTGTAATGTTCTTGTTCATCTTTAGAACCAATGAAAATATCATCTAAGTATATCACCGTGTTGGGAACATCATGAAAAGGCTGTCCATACACCTCTGGAAAATGGCTGAAGCTGGACTGATGCCAAAAGGCAATCTATTATATCGGTAAAGTCCTCTATGGGTAGATACCACTAGCAGATTTTTTGATGCTTCATCCATTTCAATTTGATGATATGCGGAGGAGAGATCCAATTTGGTAAAAATCTTGTTTCCTCCTAGATTTCCCAACATAGTTTCTATAGTAGGTAATGGATATTTCTCATCTTCAATGCAATTATTCAAAGTATTTTTAAAATCACCACACAAACGTAGTTCTCCATTTGACTTTATTACCGTTACTAAAGGCGTAGACCAATCACTAGCATTAACTTTTTCAATTATTTGACTTTTTTCAAGTCTGTCTAGTTCTTTGTCTATCTTCTCTTTAATGGAAAAGGGTACTGGTCTAAATTTAAAAAATTTGGGCTTTGCATTTGGCCTCAATGATATTGAACCTTTAATGCCCTGAATTGGTAAATCTTTATTTTCAAATACTCTCTTATATACTTCTAAAAACAGTTCTAAATTTGAAATTACATTTATATTATTACAGATATCAAAAACGCAATTGGGCCAATCAGCTTTTAAAATTCTTATCCAATTTCTGCCCAGTAACGGCGTTTGGTTATTAAACTGGCCTGTCACAATTAGGGGTAGTTTTTCCTGATAGTTTTTGTAACTAACATTTACCAAGCATTTTCCAAAAACTGGAATCAAATTTCCTGAAAAACTTTTCAAATGTCCACTGTATTTCTCTAGAGTGACATTTTTGAGATTTGTAAGAAAAAATTTCTTTGAAACTACAGACACGTCTGCACCAGTGTCAACCTCCATTATAGTGTCTGCATCTTCAATTTTAACGTTTACCATTATTTTTGGTGCGTTTTCTAATGTGTTGCACTGAATAGTATTCAATTTATTCTGATTGGGTTTATTCATTCCAGAATTTTGGGCCGATTTTTTATTCCAACATACTGGAGCAATGTGCCCTTTCTTATTGCAAATATAACATTGAGCATTTTTAAATTTGCATAACTTCGTATCGTGGTTAGATTTTCCACAAATTTTGCAAGGATTATTGTATTTACATGGGAATTTAAAATTTTTAGATCTGGCTTTCAACTTATCAATATCATGACCAGGATTTTTCATCAAATTTACTTGTGACTTCGCTGCCTCTACAGAATTTGCAATATTTATTGCACTATCAAACGTTAAAAAAGGTTCACTTAGCAGCCTTTTAAGCGTAGCTTCATCGAAGCAACCACTTACAAATTGATCACACAAATTTTCATTTATGTCAGTAAATTTGCACTTGTCTGCCTGAGATTTAAGCCTCAAAACAAATTTTCCCACAGGCTCATTTTCTTTTTGTACAATCTTGTGAAATAAATATCTTTCATAGTGCTTATTTTTTATTGGATATAAATGGTTGGTTAAAACCTCTACTAAATCTTTATATTTAAGGTCACTTGGCCTTCTGGGTACCAACAAATCGCGCAAAGTCTTATAAACATTAACATCAATAGACGTTAATAACACAGATACTTTGTCTGCTTCTAATGTTTTGTTCAATTTAAAACATTCTTCTAATTGTTCCAAATAACAATTTAGATCTTCACCTTCACGAAACCTTGGATAATTTAAATTAGTGGTAGCCATACTTGCGTTAATTCTTCGTCGCCATTTGATACGTTTCTATTAATTGTTAAATATTAATGGTGAAAATTATTTTGTAAGAAATCGCACTTTATATATATATAAAGATAAATAAAAGATACACTATTTTTAAGCTACTATAATTATTTTATTCTATTTACAATTCTTACACTCGTGCACATTCTATTGCACGTATCTTGTTGTTTACAAGATGATGATAAAATGATACAGAGTAGAGTAATAATATATCACAGATCACTAAACTAAATGATGTAAAAATAATTATACATGAAATTTGAAATAAGTTTTAGAAAAGTTATCGTTAAGTCCACGGGAAAAGATGTAGCCAAAACAAATAGGTTTTTAACAGTGACACGTGAGCACCCGCCTCGAGACGCGCTCCTCTCTCCTAACATTACTCCCCCTCTTGAAAAAGCCTATCTCCGTCTCAATGGTGGCGCTGCTTGCGAGTTAAAGCTACAAATTTGCAAATAACTCTAAGGATATTAAAGATATTCAAGATATTATTTTTCGTAAACCTTTCCGGGGATACGCCTAATAATATCCCAAAATTTCACGGCGATTGGATGTATGGTTTTCGAATCCATAAAGGACACACACACAGACACACACACAGACATTCAATTTTATATATATAGATTAACCGTTCATAAGGCTGTTCTTTCATTGTACTCGGGAAAAACAAATCATTGCCCAGCTTCAACATTTCCGAATCCAGCAGAGAAACAAAGATGGGCATTCTTTTTCCTTCTTCCAATGCATTTGCCTCAAAAGCTGCTTCAAACCTCTGAACGAAAATCTCAAAGGATTCTTCCCCTGGCCTGAAGAAACAGAACGGTACAATCATTGGACACCCAGACATACTGTTGGCTTCTCGTTCGCTTTATATTTCTGTTTTCCTCCACCTGTGAAAGAGCACTTGAACCGGTTCCCACACACTCGTCGCCAGTTGTTGTGTCGCCTCCCAGTATTAGTTACGACACGCAGCCTATATTTACTGGTCAATTTCTCTTTAATTGCACCGTTAATGTCCTATATATATATACAAATATATATTTACATATTAATAATAAAAACATGCAAAATACATACAGATATTTACCAATTTACATACACAACAATATTTAAAACAACTTTTCAGTATTTATTTCTTGATCGTTGTGTATGTGATTTAGAAAACCGGATTGCATTCGACCCTTCTTTATTGGTTCTCCGCTTCCTCGCCGTTGACCGCTTCTCCGCCTCCTTGAAGTGCTCGCTTCTCCGCTTCTTCGAAGTGGCCGCTTCCTCGAAGTGTCTGTTTCTCCGCTTCCTCGCAGTGCTCACTTCTCCGCTTCCTCGCAGTGCTCACTTCTCCGCTTCCTCGAAGTGCCCGCTTCTCCGCTTCCTCGAAGTGCCCGCTTCTCCGCTTCCTCGAAGTGCCCGCTTCTCCGCTTCCACGCAGTGCTCGCTTCTCCGCTTCCTCGAAGTGCCCGCATCTCCGCCTCCTCGCAGTGCCCGCTTCTCCGCCTCCTAGAAGTGCCCGCTTCTCCGCTTTCTCGCAGTGCCCGCTTCTCCGCTTCCTCGCAGTGCCCGCTTCTCCGCCTCCTTGCAGTGCCCGCTTCTCCGCTTCATCGCAGTGCCCGCTTCCTCGAAGTGCCCGCTTCTCCGCTTCCTCGCAGTGCCCGCTTCTCCGCTTCCTCGAAGTGCCCGCTTCTCCGCCTCCTCGCAGTGCCCGCTTCTCCGCCTCCTCGCAGTGCTTGTTTCTCCGCTTCCTCGCAGTGCCAGCTTCTCTGCCTCCTCGCAGTGCTTGTTTCTCCACTTCCTCGAAGTGCCAGCTTCTCCGCCTCCTCGCAGTGCTTGTTTCTCCGCTTCCTAGCAGTGCCCGCTTCTCCGCCTCCTCGCAGTGCTTGTTTCTCCGCTTCCTCGAAGTGCCCGCTTCTCCGCCTCCTCGCAGTGCTTGTTTCTCCGCTTCCTCGCAGTGCCTGCTTCTCGCCGTTGCTCGCTTCTCCGCTTCCTCGAAGTGCTCGCTTCTCTGCCTCCTCAAAGTGCCCGCTTCTCCGCTCCCTCGCTGTTGCCCGCTTCCTCGAAGTGCCCGCTTCTCTGCCTCCTCAAAGTGCCCGCTTCTCCGCCTCCTCGCAGTGCCCGCTTCTCGCCGTTGCAAGATGCTCAGCTTCCTCGACGACGGCCCTGTAGGAGTGCTACCTACTGCCTGGCTCATTCACGATTGTACTATGTATAAAACTGATTCTGGAATGCCAATTCCTTTCCACTTCTTTGTTCCATTGTTGTTATGGCTTTTCAGATATTCCGTAACCAGGCCAACTATTGGTACTCTTTCTTAGTCTCTTTTTTCTTTTGACCGAGAATCTTCATGTTACCTTCTTTTACCAGGATATCAGCATTAGACACTAGACTAATATCCTAGCTAATACTCTAGCAAATATTGAACAAGAAGGCAATAGTCTTCTATTTCTCCACACACAGCAATTTAAATTTTCTTAGTCTACCTTTGTCAAACTCTCTCCTTGAAACATTTAAGTCCTTTTTTAATATTAATTTTAATCAATTTTATTTTTGCATAATTAAAAATACTCCAGGGTTATTTAATACAGTTAAACCTGTCTATAGCGCCCCCTCTTGGGACTCACCAAAATCGGGTACTATAGACAGGTCACTTTTAATATAAAATGTTTACATTTTAATGTTTAAAATCGGGCGCTATAGAGAGGTAGGTGCTATTTAGAGGAGATGCTATAGACAGGCTTAACTGTATCTGGTAAAAGCACTAGTAACAAAGTGTTTATTGTTATATTACGTTAGAAGTATTCAATACACTACATTATATCTACAGTTAGAACATTTTACAGTACATAGTATTTAGCTCTGAAAATAGAGCAATCCATACTTAAATCATTAGATAATAAAAAAGGTATAAATTAACACAAAGCAATAACGCGCCATCTATACACATAAAATGAAAGGATTTAAAAGCACGAATGTTTCTTTTATACATAATACACACTTCTACTGTCCTTACTGCGATGAAAAAATATATTGGGAGGGCTTGGCTCATCAGTGGTGAACTCTCCCAGCGGTTTCGCCAATTTAATCCACCAGACAGCTAAAAGGTATAAATTGGATTGAATAAAAGATTTAATTTGCCAATATTTAATATGTGGAATAGTTACATGCGTGTTGGTGTGGCTTGTGGAAAGGCTGCTGATAAAATTATAATTATTTTTATAAAATAAATTAATTTATTTAAAGCCCCGAAAAAAATAGAGAGGAAAGAAGCAACGGCCCCTGGAAGCAAGCCTTGTTGTTCGAATGAAGCGCGTGGCAAGAGTCCCAGATGCTGCATGCGTAGTGAGATGTTCTCCCAGCTCGTGCTTGCCGAGGTGTAGTGAGGCCGCCACACTACTGCCCGTATGTGTAGTGAAGCTTTGTCCAGTTGACAGCATCAAACAACACTAACAAGATTTAGAACTGACCCTATCAAGCCATTGAAGATAGAAAATATAGTAAAACCTCCAAGAGAGGACATTCCTGTTAGAAAACACCTCTCTTCAAAGGACAGTTTCCATCACTATAATTACCATTTTAACTATTTAACAACTCTCCAGTAAGAGGAAACCTCTCCCTAAAGAACACCTTTTCTCTGCAACTATGTGCCTTTCACAGAAAGGTTCTACTGTAATAACAAAATCTACCCCACTTGCCCAAAATGTAGCTTGGTACTTACAGCTCCAGAACACATTTTGGCTTGCATTAGATGTACTAAACAGGACCTTTGTAAGAGGTCGCTGTTTATCATAAAACACTTCGAGAAGCATGAACTCATGGAATTTGTGTAATCTTTACACAAGGGGATAAGAAACAACAACAACACTTACAAGATTTAGAACAGACCATCTCAAGCCATTGAAGATAGAAAATAACAACAAAATCTACCCCACTTGCCCAAAATGTAGCCTGGCCCCTGCAGCTCCAGAACACATCTTGGCTTGCATTAGATGTACTAAACAGGACCTTTGGGAGAGGCTGCTGCTTATCATAAAACAGCTCTTCCTTTTTCTCATTTCCACTCAATCATATTAAGGTATCAAGAACTCCGCCTTTGCCGGTCCCAAGCCCGGATGAAAAAGGAGGAGGGGGAGCAGTAACAAGCTCGCTAAAAAACCTGGGCTCAGCTGGCCCGGCTGATAGTACCCTGTAAGGGCTCCTAATCCAGGGATACAGGATGAGCAGCGTTTGTACTCCATGTTAGGAGCAGCTGCACATGGCGTCTGTTCCTCATGTCAGAGGCGGCCATTTCTTTTGGAGCTAAGTCGGCCTGCCACTGAGTAGTGCTCCCAGTCTTGATGACAAAGGCAGACGCATTCTACTTCACCCAATCATGATGGATGTCATGCTTTCAAGCTTGATACCTTAGTGTGATTGAGTGGAGATAAGAAAGAAGAAGAAGAAGAAGTAGTTATCAAGCTTGTAGAGCTTGTTGATGGTGTCTGCTGGGGTTGAGTAGAGCTCATCAATGGATGAGTCAATACAGTCAATAATGTATTCTTCTTTCTTATCTCCACTCAATCATATCAGGTTATCAAGCTTGTAGAGCTTGTTGATGGTGTCTGCTGGGGATGAGTAGAGCTCATCAATGGATGAGTCAATACAGTCAATAATGTGTTTTGGGGTTGCAGGTTGACACTTAGTACATAGTGTGAAAACCTTACAACCATTCAGGAAAGTCATTGTCCGTAGATGACCAAACTTAAGTCTGGAAATCAAAGACTGTTGTTCTCTTAGGAGGATAGAACCAGTGCTTGTCTCTTCTGCTCTGTACAGCTCGAAAAACATGAACTCATGGAATTTGTGTAATCTTTACACAAGGGGATAAGAAACAACAACAAAGAAATTCTATTCGTTGGGTAGTCCCTCTGGGATGAGTCACTCATGAGAGACACACTACAGCATATACACAAAATAGATTATAAAACACAAGGTATAATAAGACTAAATCCAAATTAATAATGTGATTATGGTCTTGTGTTTCTAATCATTAATCCAAAAATTGCACATTATCAGAACAAATTATAGAAAGGAAAATACACATATATTAAAAATGTTTGTAGGGGGGTCGGTGGAAGGGTGATC
>CP092864.1:153221414-153350602 GCA_030710605.1 Cordylochernes scorpioides
CTGGCACATGTGTAGACATGTGGTGCATTTACATTAAAAGCAGTCGCCTACTTTTACCCACCATGATTATCATGGCCTGTACCACGTGTACTAGGGATGATAATAATAATAAAAAGATTGTTTGATGTACAAAATTTATTCATGATATACACAAGATAATCAAATGCTCCAATGGCCCCCGATTCTTGTAAAAATCCAACCCCACCAGCGAGTGCAAGTAACCAAACTGGGCACATTTGTAATTTCAAAAGTCGAACTGCTTTTCACATGTGTAGACATGTGGTGTACTTATAGTAAAAGCAGTTGCCTACTTCTACCCATCATGATTATTAATGGCCTGTACCATGTGTAGTAGGGATAATTCATAATACAATATAATGCGGCTTATGATTGTAGAACGACATTTGAAAATTATCCCGCATGTTTTTTTTTTTGCTTATCCCTAGTACACGTGGTACAGGCCATGATAATCATGGTGGGTAGTTAGCGACTGCTTTTTACTGTAAGCGCACCACATGTCTACATATGTGAAAGCAGTTCGACTTTGCACTTACAAATGTGCCAGAGCCTCGTTTGGTTACTTGCACTCGCTGGTGGGGTTGGACTTTTGCAAGAATCGGGGGGCCATTGGAGCATATATTTTTTTTAAACAGAAAAAAGTGTCCAATGCGGGGATCGAACCCGGGTCGTAGTGGTCGTAAACCAAACGGTTTAACCAGCCTTCCACCGAACCCCCCATCCCGCATGTGTTTCTTTTGAATGAAAAATCGAAATTTATTTTAAGGAGAAATAACGATTATTTCTAACCTTAGGGATGAAGTATGAAAGGATGAATTGTGAAGAGTAATGATGAATGGACAAATAAAAGTGTCCAGGGATAGGAATAATAATTTTAAAAAAAGTGTGTGATGTACAAAATTTATTCATTTAAAGAGACAAAGGTCGCCTCTCCTGTCAAAATAGACGTCAAAACTAGACACCATCTATTGACCATCTTCACAAACTAGCGGCCTCGGGTTGGTGACAAAGCCACAACACCAACTTTGGCAAACTGAATAGCGTCCACACAGAGACCATGGTTTCTGGCTAATGGCCCTCGTCAGTCTAGGGCGGACTTTATTCCATGAGATCCACACGGGATCTAATGGAATCTTGACAATCTGCCAAAGAGGTGTTTAGCTGGCAAAGTGGCTGGGCCAAATCTATGGCTAGAATATAGATGGAAATTTTGCCGGGAGGATATTGATTTGAAGAGACATGATATACACAAGGTATAATCCAAAATATGCTTTATCATTCATGATGAGATATATAAATAGGTTATTTACAATAAAAGTTGTTTCTGTCTGGTGAAGTTCATTGTTCCTCACTTTCACTTCCAATGTTCTCCTCCTCGTCGTAGGAATCTCCCTCATCATCAGAGTCGAGGGCTCTGCTGAGTTTGTTCATGTCCGTCAATGGTCCAGACACATCTTTCCCACTTGCCATGTATCTCAAAAGAGTCCCTAGAACACATATGTAAATAAAACACTAAATAAAAATATGCAACAAGCTTTTAATTAAACATTTTTTTTTTAAACTTCGTCTTTGCCGGTACCAAGCTTGGATGAAAAAGGAGGAGGGGGAGCAGTAACAAGCTCACTAACAAACCTGGGCTCAGCTAGCCTGGCTGATAGTACCCTGTAAGGACTCCAGGGATACAGGATGAGTTTGTACTCCATATTAGGAGCAGCTGCACATGGTGTCTGTTCCTAATGTCAGAGGCGGCCATTTCTTTTGGAGCTAAGTCGGCCTGCCACTGAGTAGTGCTCCCAGTCTTAATGACAAAGGCAGACACATTCTACTTCACCCAGTCATGATGGTTGTCAAATCTCAAGCTTTACAAGCTTGATACCCTGATATGATTGAGTGGAGATAAGAAAGAAGAAGAGATTATTTATTATCCCTAAGTACACACAGGGTTGTCGGTGGAAGGATGGTCTAAACCGTTGGTTTTCAACCGCTACGACCCAGGTTCGATTCCCGCATTGGAGCATTTTTTTTTTTAATTATAAAAAAAGTGCCTAATGCAGGATTCAATCCTGGTTCATAGCAGTCGAAAACCAACAGTTTAGACCATCCTTCCATCGACCCCCTAATTAAAGAGGCAGTGAGCTAAACTGGTATTCTTGGCACCAGATTCAAAACTCACATAAAAAAAAAAAATGTTTGAAGACACCCTTGTTTCTTGACCAAGTCCAATCTCACAAGTGAATGCAAGTAAACAAATGGGGACCTGACAGCTTGTAAGTGTAAAAGTGCTTTCTATGTAAGAAGAGAAACATACGGTGCAACTAAGAATATACACTCCTGTACATAACTCCACCTTTGCCGGTCCCAAGCCCGGATGAAAAAGGAGGAGGGAGAGCAGTAACAAGCTCACTAAAAAACCTGGGCTCAGCTGGCCCGGCTGATAGTACCCTGTAAGGGCTCCAGGGATACAGGATGAGTTTGTACTCCATGTTAGTAGTGGCTGTACATGGTGTCTGTTCCTCATGTCAGAGGCGGCCATTTCTTTTAAGCTAAGTCGGCCTGCCACTGATTAGTGCTCCCAGTCTTGATGACAAAAACATTCTACTTCACCCACACCATCAACAAGCTTTACAAGCTTGATACTATAATATAATTGAGTGGAGATAAGAAAGAAGAAGAAGAAGAATCTTCTACCAAGGTTGAAGTTAACATTGTACAATGTTAACATTAGTTATGAGAAATTTCAACTATTTTTGACGCATATGTTTATTTTTCAAATAAAACAATTAATGCAATGTATACTGGGGATAAAGATCAGCATACAATGGTTGGTTATCATGTATTGGAATATTTTCAATAGAACATTCAAAAGTGATATGGGGAATTGAAAAGAGGATAAGAAACAACAAGATATGATTATTGTGGGGATAATATTTTAACCCCTTATCACATAAATTTAAAGGAACTTACTCCTCTTGCGTTCAGGGAGCTGTTTAATCTCAGCCTCCACCTGGGCTTGCTCCAAAGCTTTCTCAGCTTCAGATGGCTGGGGCCTGCATCAGAGCTATGTTAGAACACAGTGTGGAAGTTCCTTAGTGGAATTCTTCTAAATCTGGGGGGTCGGTGGAAGGGATGGTCTAAACCGCTAGTTTTCAACCCCTATGACACAGGTTCGATTCCCGCATTGGGCACTTTTTTCTGATTTAAGAAAAAAAAAAAATGCTCCAATGGCCCCTGATTCTTGCAAAAAGTCCAACCTCAAAAGCGAGTGCAAGTAACCAAATGGGGCTCTGGTACATTTGTAAGTGAAAAGTCGAAACTGCTTTTGACATGTGTAGACATGTGGTGCACTTACAGTAAAAGCAGTCGCCTACTTCTACCCAGCATGATTATCATGGCCTGTACCACGTGTACTAGGGATAAGTAAAAAAAAAAATAAATACTTACTTCTCGACAAATTCTTCTTTCCCACATTTTCCACATTTGTTATCCTTGAGAGAACATGGCTGACAGAGGATATGGTAGGCTTGTTTAACTGTCTTCTGTTGGCAGGTGGTACTGGAAACACAGAGATTATACAATATACAAGTCTCTCACAAGATATTGTAAAATCTGGTTAAGGCACAATTTTGATAATGGATTATAAACACAAGGTAATAAGACAAAATCCAAATACAATTAAACCTGTCTATAGCGCCCCCTCTAAATAGCGCATTCCTCTCTAGAGCGCTCGATTTTAAATACGTAGTACAATGCGATTTACATTAAAAGTGACCTGTCTATAGCACCCCCTCTCTATAGCACTCTATTTTGGTAAGTCCCAAGAGGGGCGCTATAGGCAGGTTTAACTGTATATTTAAATAGTGTTATAAATTGTGTCATATCAATTAACCTGAATTATAAAACTCTCTCACAAGATACAATAGCAAAATTCATGACACAAACCAAAAGCCCATATGCAACCTCAAAAATAACAGAGAATTAACAACAACAATCTCAAGAATCAGAATAGGACATTTTAAAGGAATGAAGATAAACCCAGACATGACTAGATCCTACAGGAACTGCAATAACTGTTAAAACACCCAACTCACTCTGGACCATATATACCCGGCCATCTTTGCAGTCCTCTATATGGCAGACATCAATCCAGAAGAGGACATTTTAAAAGAATGAAGATAAACCCAGACATGACTAGATCCTACAGGAACTGCAATAACTGTTAAAACACCCAACTCACTCTGGACCATATATACCCGGTCATCTTTGCAGTCCTCTATATGGCAGACATCAATCCAGAAGAGGACATTTTAAAAGAATGAAGATAAACCCAGACATGACTAGATCCTACAGGAACTGCAATAACTGTTAAAACACCCAACTCACTCTGGACCATATATACCCGGTCATCTTTGCAGTCCTCTATATGGCAGACATCAATCCAGAAGAGGACATTTTAAAAGAATGAAGATAAACCCAGACATGACTAGATCCTACAGGAACTGCAATAACTGTTTAAACACCCAACTTACTCTGGACCATATATACCCGGCCATCCTTGCAGCCCTCTATATGGCAGACATCAATCCAGAAGAGGACATCCATACGGCACCTCAGTTGGCCGGTATATACAAAGGACAGTTTTATCTCCAAAAATGCCAATTTACTATTTAGCAACTCTCCGGTAAGAAGACACCTCTCCCTAAAGGACACTTTGGCTCTGCAATTAGGTGTTGACCTTTACAGGGAGGTTCTACTGTAACAATAAGCCGACAAAATATAACATGATAGCAATTAAAAATTAGAGTTAAAACAATATTATCTTGGTTCAAACATTCACATAGGAAGAACTTTGGCAAAACCAGGTAATTCAGCTAGAAAATAAAAAAGGGGGAGCAGTAACAAGCTTGCTAAAAAACCTGGGTTCAGTTGGCCCGGCTGATAGTACCCTGTAAGGGCTCCAGGGATACAGGATGAGCAGCATTTGTACTTCATGTTAGGAGCGGCTGCACATGGTGTCTGTTCCTCATGTCAGGCGGCCATTTCTTTTGGAGCTAAGTCAGTGGCCTGCCACTGAGTAGTGCTCCCAGTCTTAATGACAAAGGCAGACACATTCTACTTCACCCAATCATGATGGTTGTCAATCTCATCCATTGATGAGCTCTACTCTTCCCCGGCAGACACCATCAAAAATCTCAGGCTTTACAAGCTTGATACCTTAGTGTGATTGAGTGGAGATAAGAAAGAATAAGAAGATGATGGTTGTCCTACCGTAATATGATTGAGTGGAGATAAGAAAGAAGAAGATGATGGTTGTCCTACCGTAATATGATTGAGTGGAGATAAGAAAGAAGAAGATGATGGTTGTCCTACCATAATATGATTGAGTGGAGATAAGAAAGAAGAAGATGATGGTTGTCCTACCGTAATATGATTGAGTGGAGATAAGAAAGAAGAAGATGATGGTTGTCCTACCGTAATATGATTGAGTGGAGATAAGAAAGAAGATGATGGTTGTCCTACCATAATATGATTGAGTGGAGATAAGAAAGAAGATGATGGTTGTCCTACCGTAATATGATTGAGTGGAGATAAGAAAGAAGAAGATGATGGTTGTCCTACCGTAATATGATTGAGTGGAGATAAGAAAGAAGAAGAAGATGATGGTTGTCCTACCGTAATATGATTGAGTGGAGATAAGAAAGAAGAAGATGATGGTTGTCCTACCGTAATATGATTGAGTGGAGATAAGAAAGAAGAAGATGATGGTTGTCCTACCGTAATATGATTGAGTGGAGATAAGAAAGAAGAAGTTGATGGTTGTCCTACCGTAATATGATTGAGTGGAGATAAGAAAGAAGAAGATGATGGTTGTCCTACCATAATATAATTGAGTGAAGATAAGAAAGAAGAAGATGATGATTGTCCTACCGTAATATGATTGAATGGAGATAAGAAAGAAGAAGATGATGGTTGTCCTACCGTAATATGATTGAGTGGAGATAAGAAAGAAGAAGATGATGATTGTCCTACCGTAATATGATTGAATGGAGATAAGAAAGAAGAAGATGATGATTGTCCTACCGTAATATGATTGAGTGGAGATAAGAAAGAAGAAGATGATGGTTGTCCTACCGTAATATGATTGAATGGAGATAAGAAAGAAGAAGATGATGATTGTCCTACCATAATATGATTGAGTGGAGATAAGAAAGAAGAAGATGATGATTGTCCTACCGTAATATGATTGAGTGGAGATAAGAAAGAAGAAGAAGCTAGAAGATAGGGATAAAAAAGAGGATGAGAAGGTAACTTACCATTTCTTAGGTTGAGTGAGAGGTTTGTATTTCTTGTACTTTATCTTCCACTCAAGGACTTCCTTACATCTCTGGCAGCAACCTGCGATCTGGAGGCTGTTGATGAGTCTTGTCTTCACTGTCTTATCATACAGGTTGTTTTTGAAGGTCGTGTCGTTCTTGTGTTTCTGGCTGCGGGTCCTGGAGGTGTTCCCTTTCTGGCTGCTCATGGTGACTGTGGAACACAAGTACAGTTAGCTAGAGTCTGCACAATCATATACAGTTAAACCTGTCTATAGCGCCCCCTCTAAATAACGCCTTCCTCTCTATAGTAGCTGATTTCAAATATTAAAATGTAAACATTTTACATTAAAAGTGACCTGTCTATAGCACCTCCTCTAAATAGCGCCTGATTTTAAACGTTAAAATGTAAACATTTTACATCAAAAGTGACCTGTCTATAGCGCCCCCTCTAAATAGCGCCCGATTTTAAACATTAAAATGTAAACATTTTACATTAAAAGTGACCTGTCTATAGCACCCTATTTTGGTGAGTCCCAAGAGGGGGCACTATAGACAGGTTTAACTGTATATATATCAATATTCAGTCCATAAGTCTCCAAGATGGAGAGCTGCTGTCGTTGGTTGGCTATATACCACATGACAGTCAGACTTTGTCCCCCTTGGGAGCCTCAAGACAAGACTATATTCCAACCCTACCAAGATTATGAATTTTATCTATGAATATATTATAATATCCATGACCTTGTATAATTATACAATGGGATAATAATAAATATATACAGTAAAACCTGTCTATAGCGCCCCCTATAAAGTCCAACCCCACCAGCGAAGTGAAACCACATGAAATCATCAAACGTTGTACTGTACGTATTACATCCCAAACACGACCATCTCTGTCTTGAGCTCGATGTACCATCTCAAAAAATAGTTACTATATATAATTCATTTTATTCACAATCGAACGTTGTACTGTACGTATTACATCCCAAACACGACACCAGCCATCTCTGTCTTGAGCTCGATGTACCATCTCAAAATAGTTACTATATATAATTCATTTTATTCACAATCGAACGTTGTACTGTACGTATTACATCCCAAACACGACACCAGCCATCTCTGTCTTGAGCTCGATGTACCATCTCAAAATAGTTACTATATATAATTCATTTTATTCACAATCGAACGTTGTACTGTACGTATTACATCCCAAACACGACACCAGCCATCTCTGTCTTGAGCTCGATGTACCATCTCAAAATAGTTACTATATATAATTCATTTTATTCACAATCGAACGTTGTACTGTACGTATTACATCCCAAACACGATGACAGCCATCTCTGTCTTGAGCTCGATGTACCATCTCGGTGACCGTTAAACCAGTGAGTTCATTTACTGATAGTAATATCATTTTATTCACCACCGAACGTTGTACTGTACATATTACATCCCAAACACAACACCAGCCATCTCTGTCTTGAGCTCGATGTACCATCTCGGTGACCGTTAAACCAGTGAGTTCATTTACTGATAGTAATATCATTTTATTCACGATCGAACGTTGTACTGTACATATTACATCCCAAACACGACCATCTCTGTCTTGAGCTCGATGTACCATCTCGGTGACCGTTAAACCAGTGAGTTCATTTACTGATAGTAATATCATTTTATTCACGATCGAACGTTGTACTGTACATATTACATCCCAAACACGACCATCTCTGTCTTGAGCTCGATGTACCATCTCAGTGACCGTTAAACCAGTGAGTTCCTTTAATTGGTCCACGGCGGACGTCGCCCAGACATCAGTCAGTCTGGTGTACTGATGTGACCAAACAATTCCGTTGTACAGAAGGCTGTCATCTTCCGATAGTTGTGACAGTATCGATGTCCAAGGTATACTTCACCAACATCTCGAATGTATCGATTCTCTTCTCTAGTGATGATATAGTCCAAGACTCTGAAGCATAAGTAAGAGTTTAGTGAAGAGGGATTTTACTGTATATACTGGAAAACTACTGCTGCACATGACTGGTACAGAGCAGGAGGGACAAGTTCTGTCCTCCCAGGAGAACAACAGTCTTTGTTTTCCAGACTTAAGTCTGGTCATCTACGGACAATGACTTTCCAGAATGGTTGCAAGGTACTATGTACTAGGTGTCAACCTTCAACCCCAAAACACATTATTGACTGTATTGACTCATCCATTGATGAGCTCTACACATCCCCAACAGACACCATCAACAAGCTTGATACCTTGATATGATTGTGTGGAGATAATAAAGAAGAGACTCATCCCCAGCAGACACCATCAACAAGCTCTACAAGCTTGATACCCTGATATGATTGAGTGGAGATAAGAAAGAAGAAGACTATATATGAATGAGATACTTATTCCTAAGGCTGTATGAAAACATGACACTGATTGCATTATTCTACGCATTGTTCCTACGCATCATTCCATAATCCAAATTCTATCAAGGTAAGGTGAGCCTATAACTTTTCAGTTTGCAAATTTCAAATTTATTTACAAATCAATTTGATCAAATACATTATCATGCAGTTTAATTTCCAATACAGTAGAACCTCCATGAGAGGACACTCCTGCAAGAGGACACATCTCATCTCTACAAATGACAGTTTTATTGTCAAAATTACCATTTTTACTATTTAGTAACTCTCTGGTAAGAGGACACCTCTCCCATAAGGATACTTTGGCTTTGCAATTAGGTGTCCTTTACAGGGAGGTTCTACTGTATGTGAAATGTATTCAAAATCATTAACTTTTTTGGCGTGAATGCTTCTTTTTTTGAATGAAATATAACTGTTCCTAAAAATGCAATGAGAAAAATATAGGGAGGGACTGGCTCATTGTGTTATTATATATTTTTTGGTTGTATTGTGAATAGTGGGCTATTGTTTATTTAAAATGAAAAATACGTGCCAAAATATGTTTATCATTTTGAATAATGATGGCAAACTTATATCATGAATATGCTGAGAATATATACGTGAAACAAATATAAAGGAAAATACTGTACCTTTTACAAATAAATGAAAAATATGTTTTCACAAATAGTTGCTGCGTTCTATGCCTTTTTGTAAATAGTTTTACGTTTCTGTTTTTAGGTGTTAAAATATTTTTGAAAAACGAATTTCAAAAATATAATTTTTGATAAACTAAAAAATAAGATAAATATTGAAAACACGAGTTTTTGAACAAAACATTCTAAAAATTGATCAAAATTTAAAATTTAATATTACTCTGTATATATAATTTATTATGAATAGTATAAATTGAAAAATATATATATATTATTAAAATAGAGAGAAAGTGTGTGAAAGAAATTGAGAGAACGTCGAATTAAAGAATTTAAATACAATTGTTTCTGTTTTGTCTATTTTAAAATTAAAACTACTGTTTTATTCAGATAACATACGAGGTGTGTTCAAAAAGTAACGCGACTTTTGAATTTTCGCGGGTTCCGTATATTCAAATTTCGATCTTTTTGTAGCTTTATGTTGGTACTCATGTCTCTCACTTATGCCGACAAGCTCGGCCATTTTGAATGTTCACTTTATTGTTGACAGCTGCTTTGCTTGCAGGTGTTTTGGATCGTCTTCGATTTTTACCTATTAAAAAAATGGATCAAAGAACCTGTATCAAATTTTGTGTGAAAAACGAAATAAAGTGCGCGGATGCATTCCGAATGTTGACTGTGGCATACGGAGAAGCTACCTTGGACCAAGCAACGTTTATCAGTGTTACAAAGTGTTCTCAGAAGGCCGAGAAGATGTGAACGACGAAGAGCGTGCTGGACGCCCGAGCACTTCAAAAACAGACGAAAAAATTAATGAAGTGGAGAAAATGATATTGGCCAATCGTCGAATCACCGTTAGAGAATTTGCTAAGGACCTAAACATATCGATTGGCTCGTGCCATTCGATTTTTATCAATGATTTGGGCATGAGACGGGTCGCCGCGAAATTCGTACCAAAATTGCTCAATTGCGACCAAAAACAGCATCGCATGAACATTGCTAATGAGATGTTGGACTCTGTCCGCGACGACCCACATTTGCTCCAGAGGGTCATAACTGGTGACGAAGCGTGGGTTTATGGTTATGACGTGGAAACCAAAGCTCAATCATCTCAATGGAAGCTGCCGCACGAACCAAGACCGAAAAAAGCGCACCAAGTTCGGTCGAATGTGAAAGTTTTGCTGACAGTTTTCTTCGATTGCAGGGGCGTGGTGCATCATGAGTTCTTGCCACAGGGTAGAACGGTCAATAAGGAATATTACCTGCAAGTTATGCGCAATTTGCGCGAAGCAATCCGCTAGAAACGCCCGGATTTGTGGAAGAACAAAATTTGGCTTTTGCACCACGATAACGCCCCTGCTCACACATCGTTGCTTGTGCGCGACCTTTTGGCCAAAAACAACACACTAATGATGCCGCAGCCACTGTATTCCCCAGATACAGCCTCCTGTGACTTTTTCTTGTTCCCTAAATTGAAGAGGCCCATGAAAGGACGACGTTACGCTACGCTTGACGAAATAAAGACAGCATCGAAGGAGGAGCTGAAAAAGATTTTAAAAAATGATTTTTTGAAATGCTTCGAAGAATGGAAAAACCGTTGGCACAAGTGTATAATATTTCATGGGGATTACTTTGAAGGGGACAAAATAGGTATTCATGAATAAATAAATAATTTTTGAAAAAACACAAAAGTCGCGATACTTTTTGAACACACCTCGTATATCTGTATACTAGAAGAATGACCCAGTCAACGCCTGAATTTCAAAATGGAATTTAAAATTAAAATCGCTCAGCCATTAAAATTGTAAATTTATAGTCAAAATAGGTTGGTACAATAATTTAGAAGTTAATCAATAAACAGAAAGACAGACAATTTTTGATTTTAAAATAATATCTATATATATATAAAATTGAATGTCTGTCTGTATGTTTGTACTCTATAGATTCAAAAACCATACATCCAATCGCCGTGAAATTTTGAGATATTATTAGGTATTTCCCCGGGAAGGCTTTTGAAAAATAATTTCTTGAATATCTTGAATATCCTTAGAGTTATTTGCAGATTTGTAGATTTAACTCGAAAGCAGCGCCCCCATTGCGACGATGTTAACAAGTTTTTTATCTATAAGTTTTATTATCACTAAGTTTATTATCTTAAAGATTATTTATCAAAAGTAAGATTTTCTACCTATTAATTGCGCACAAGTCAAAGTTAGTTATCGAGTATTTTTCAAGGGACCGGAAAAAAATGTTCACTAGATAAAACGATGATTTTGTAATGTAGAAAATTAGGAAAGACAAAATTCAGGATGACACGGCAATTTATTTGAGACAAGAATAATGATACAATTCCAAGGCAAGATACTATTGCTTCAACTTCCAATTACCGAGGGAACCAATTAATATTGATTTTATTCAACTTATCGAGTATTTTTAAAGGGACCGGGGAAAAAATGTTCACTTAATCGAGAGATTCAAATTTACGAGTTTCAAATTATCAAAATATATCTATTATTTTTTTATAAGTTTATAGAGAATTGTTTTAACAAATGTTCGTTAGACAAACCTTTACTTGGGTAAAACCCGAGCGAAGCCGGGTACATCCGCTAGTATATATATATATGTGAAAAAATAGTACAAATGTAATATTGTACTGGGATAAGGTGCATAAATTAAGAAAAAGGCATCTCCTTATCGTGCAACTGAAAGTTGCTGATGGCTTACGCCATCTATCGGAATAAATATCAACTATTCTCGTTAATTTTTAATTATTCCAGAATTGGCCAAATACCCATTCTTGATTAATCAAGAAAAGCTAATCACGGACGCGTTTCGGGCTGTTGGCCCTCATCAGCGTGGTGCAAGCTGTACCTCAACGACCAAAAAATTGGTCATTAAGGCATCCTGAAAAATCATGAAACGGGTATTTGGACAATTCTGGAATAATTAAAAATTATATATATATATATTAACGAGAATAGTTGATATTTATTCCGATAGATGGCGCAAGCCATCAGCAACTTTCAGTTGCACGATAAGGAGATGCCTTTTTCTTAATATATATATATGTGTGTGTGAAAATACAATAGAAATAAAATATAAAAAGATCAGGTGTTGATATTAAAAATAAAGAAAGCAAATCCTGATCACTAGCACAAAAGGTTTTTAGATGGCAGAGAGCCTCTAGTGAAACAGAAACCAACTAAACGTTGATCTAGGCTGTTCCCTGGTATTTTTGGCCAATCCATTTTCTTGATAAATTAAGAAAATCAATCTAAAAACGCGTTTCGGTGCCGCAGTGCCGCTGAATCAATTTCAGATTTCCCTGTTTTATTTATGGACAATTTTATTTCTTAAAATCTAAAAAAAAAAAAAAAAAAAACTAAGTTTCTCTTGCATCATTATATCTATATTCATATTACCCCAATTAAAAGTTTTCAAAATATGATTTAATGTCAAAGCCATTATAAATAATGGACTGCGTTTTTATAATGGAATAGAAGGTGAGCTACATGAATGAAAAGTAAATTATTAAGAAGTATCTGAGGAATTTAAATGGAAATGAATTTTCCAATAAAATATTAAGCAAATAGATAGATTGAGAAATATTTGCAATGGTCAAAATGATATTTGTTGAGCAGAATAGTGAAGAAAATTAGATGGGGTAGAGGCTCCCTTGAGGAATCCCCCCAAAACGTAGCCAAAGTGATTTCTTCTGGACTAGTCTCTTATAAGGTATTCTTTAATGTCATGTAGAGTCTCTGAAGAGAGTCCACTTTCCAGAGATACTAGTTAATCCATGTTGGTTCACTAATGATTTCAACGATTTCTCACGGGGAAACACCATATAGAAATCAAATATGGCTTATTACACCTGTTAATTGGAAACTCTTAACCTACAGAATCAACTTTCAATAAATATTCATTGCAACCTCTTTTGATTCTATATATGGTTTTATTATTATATATTTTTTAGAAATTATTTTTTAAAATCCTGTTTTCTTTATAGAAAATCAATAAAAATGTTATAAAAAGTAGCCAAGGGTCGCCGTTGGACTTTGAAAACAGGCAGATGGTGCTTTGCCTGGTTGATGGAAGTAAGGCATCGCAGAGTTTGGAGACCTCATATATGCGCTTTAGATATCAACGAAAAGGTCATCGAAAGCCATATATACCTGCCAGGCAATCTGTCCTACCCGGGAGCCCTTCTGAGTGGCAGGAGACGGAGGGGATCGTGGTCCCCTGGATGAATTGCATCTTGTGATGGAGTCTCACGACTAGCGGGCGAAAAAGCGCTGGTTTTCTGTCTTCGATGAAATTTCCTACCTTGTCGTGGATGTTTGTCCTAGCAGGCTACGGAAGGACGCCTACTCGAGCGTAGGTGGCCTGAGTAAGTGGCAATCAGTAAGTCGGGTAGTACTTGTTGCTGCTAGATATGAAGAAGCAGGGAGTCATGGGTTGCTTGAGAGGACGCCTATAGGATCGTAAGTGACCACTCGCATGTATCGGCTCGCTGTAAATAATGCAGTCAGATGGATTGCTGATCGAGATGATAAGCCTTGAAGGTGCGAAGTACAAAACGGGACGCTTACACGAGTGTTTGTGGCCCAGTTGCATGTAGTAACTCCTTGTAAGGCCGGCAGAAAGCCGATGATCTGCTACTATGGATTGCGCTAAAGGACGCTTACAAAAAATTAGTGGCCTGAAGCGTAGCAGTTGGCAATAAGGCGGGCAGTTTTAATACTGCCAAGGTTTGAGGCCTATGATCTGGTTGCTACACTAATGCGACACCAGGGCGTTTGCAAAAGAGTAAGTAGCCCCAATAAACATAGTATTAAATGGTAAGGCGGGCAGCGGTTTAGCTGCCTTGAACAGGATCGACCAGTGGCCGCCTCACTGTAGCTAGGTGTTTAATTTAGTTAGAATATTTATGTTTATATAAAGCTTTAATATTATTTTTCTATGATTGTGTAAATATTCATTGAATTTATCATCATCACCTTTTTTGTTTACAAAAAATGTTATATTAAAAATAAAGTAGTGTAATTGAACGAAGTGGTTGCCCTCATGTTTACTGATCCAATGTTTTAATAATTTAAGGTTTATGTTGTAAGAAAATTATACACTGGGCACAGTAGAAAGTTATTAATATAATCCCTTTCGTTTAATTATTAATAAAAGGACAATTCGCTGAGTAGAAAGTTTAGACTTTTTTGCTGTGGCTGAAGGCCACCGGTAAAAAATTCCTTTCAGATGATTAGAGATTAATGCTCGGGAAGTCTGTGAGGTGGTTTTTCCAAGTACGGAATCCAGACTTGTGTCTGGATACCGTGCCTTGGCTTATGAGCAAGATGGCAGCGATTGCTTTTGCATGCAAGCTTATGGACTGAAAGGTCGGGGTGGCCATATTTGCTCCTAGGATGTTCTAGCAGGCTGTCGTACGCAAAGTGTGCGCACGAAGTCGGGCAGTGATAGTTGGATAGTTGGTTCTTAACGATGTCTCTTTCAGTCTGGCTTTCAAGAGCCGCCTGACACGCACGACGATGTCGTCGTCAGCATCGCGAGAGACCTGGAGAGATCTCACCTCTGCCGGGAGTTCTGACTTGATGTAAGACCACATGGTCCACAGATCTTCGCTTGTCAAATCCATGATGGCGTCAGAGGGGGATTCAATGATCAATGCCAGATGTTTGACCATAGGCAAAAAAGTTATTCTAAAAAATTCTTAAATTACAATGTGTGAAACGAATACAATTTGCAAAACTTTTCAACTCTATCAATTAACAATGGGACATTTTTTAAATTATAATATTTTGAATACTTTGTAATGGAGAGTAACAATGGAGTTTCTTGTTTTAAAAATTTTCGCAAAATATAATTTTATAAACACTATATTATAATATATTCACTATCAATATAATCAATTTAATCATATAATCTGATTTTAAAGGAATATATTTTGATTTCTCCCATGTTGCAAATGAAAAAAAAAAGTTGTAATTAATTCACATATGATCATAATTGTGAAAATTATGATTATATGTGATAAATAAAAAAAAATCAAATAATAAAGAAGGTCTGTGTTTGGTATTAAATCAAAAAAGGCATATCCTGACAACGAGAACAAGTTTTTCATTAAAACCCATTTCTTGATATCTCATGAAGCCTCTGGGACCAGTTCGTGGTTGGCTTTTCTTGATTTATCTATTGTTGAATATATATGTAGGAGTGACGCCAAAAAAGCTATTTAGTATGATATTTTAGTTATAAATAGCTAGTTGTCCTACATATATTTAAAGAAGAGCTCTCAAATTTCCTTGGACAGATATGGTAACAAATAATCAAGTCCTCGTTCGAATGGGTACAGAACACCAGCTGGTAAAGTTCATAAAACAACGAAAACTGACGTTTACTGGACATGTGATGTGTGGATCAGCAGGAGAAACATTGCTGACAGTGTTGGAGGGAAAGCTCCGGGGAAGAGATCGAGGGGAAGGAGACAACAGGGATACACAGACGATCTAAAACAATGGACTGGATGACACACCTACGAGGAGATGAAGAGGATGGCGGAGGAAGTATGGAGAGACCATGTGGCCCACCCTCAGTAGAGGAAGGCATTGAAGGAGGGAGATATGGAGAGACAATGTGGCCCACCCTCAATAGAGGAAGACATTGAAGGAGGGAGATATGGAGAGACAATGTGGCCCACCCTCAATAGAGGAAGACATTGAAGGAGGGAGATATGGAGAGACCATGTGGCCCACCCTCAGTAGAGGAAGACATTGAAGGAGGGAGATATGGAGAGACCATGTGGCCCACCCTCAGTAGAGGAAGACATTAAAGTAGGAAGTATGGAGAGACCATGTGGCCCACCCTCAGTAGAGGAATGTATTGGAGGAGAGAGATATGGAGAACCATGTGGCCCACCCTCAGTAGAGGAAGGCATTAAAGTAGGAAGTATGGAGAGACCATGTGGCCCACCCTCAGTAGAGGAAGGCATTAAAGTAGGAAGTATGGAGAGACCATGTGGCCCACCCTCAGTAGAGGAAGACATTGAAGGAGGGAGATATGGAGAGATCATGTGGCCCACCCTCAGTAGAGGAAGACATTGAAGGAGGGAGATATGGAGAGACAATGTGGCCCACCCTCAGTAGAGGAAGGCATTAAAGTAGGAAGTATGGAGAGACCATGTGGCCCACCCTCAGTAGAGGAAGGCATTAAAGTAGGAAGTATGGAGAGACCATGTGGCCCACCCTCAGTAGAGGAAGGCATTAAAGTAGGAAGTATGGAGAGACCATGTGGCCCACCCTCACTAGAGGAAGGCATTGAAGGAGGGAGATATGGAGACACCATGTGGTCCACACTCAGTAGAGGAAGGCATTGAAGTAGAAAGTATAAAGAGACCATGTGGCCCACACTCAGTAGAGGAAGACATTGAAGGAGGGAAGTATGGAGAGACAATGTGACCCACCCTCAGTAGAGGAAGACATTGAAGGAGGGAGATATGGAGAGACCATGTGTCCCACCCTCAGTAGAGGAAGACATTGAAGGAAGGAAGTATGGAGAGACCATGTGGCCCACCCTCAGTAGAGGAAGGCATTAAAGTAGAAATTATGGAGAGACCATGTGGCCCACCCTCAGTAGAGGAAGGCATTGAAGGAGGGAGATATGGAGAGACCATGTGGCCTACCCTCAGTAGAGGAAGGCATTGAAGGAGGGAGATATGGAGAGACCATGTGGCCCACCCTCAGTAGAGGAAGGCATTGAAGGAGGGAGATATGGAGAGGCCATGTTGCCCACCCTCAGTAGAGGAAGGCATTAAAGTAGGAAGTATGGAGAGACCATGTGGCCCACACTCAGTAGAGGAAGGCATTGAAGGAGGGAAGTATGGAGAGACCAGGTGGCCAACCCTCAGTAGAGGAAGACATTGAAGGAGGCAGATATGGAGAGACCATGTGACCCACCCTCAATAGAGGAAGACATTGAAGGAGGGAGATATGGAGAGACCATGTGGCCCACCCTCAGTAGAGGAATGTATTGAAGGAGGGAGATATGGAGAACCATGTGGCCCACCCTTAGTAGAGGAAGACATTGAAGGAAGGAAGGAAGGAAGGAAAGAGATTGGCAAGAGAGATGATTGAATAGAAAAGCTTGTAAGCTGGCTTGACCTTTCCCAATGATTACTCCATAAACCAATGCAAGTCTCGCTACATCCAAGAGTCCAACAGTGATGGAGGCGAACCTGTGACTTCAGGATCCATATTTATAAAAGGATTTGTGCCTCCATTTTTTATACAACTCCAAGTTGTGGACATTTGTGTGACATTGGAAACACAAAAACGGTCTTTATTTCGAATTAAAAAATTACATTAATTTGTTAGTGGAGTACATCAAATGTATGTTGGTGGTTCTCTGAGGGTCTTTGGGTGGTCTGCAGGGTAGGGATGCAGAAGAGAAGCAACGAAGCCTGGGTAGGTGATCCACGAAGGAGGACGCGGCGTCGTCGCGAAGAACCGGAGGGGACACGCGCGACAATATTTATTATCGAATAAATATATTGGTCTAATAGGTTGCTCGGATACTTGGAGACTTAGTACGTGGCTCCAGGAATCCGGGCTACCTCATAAAAGAATATACGCTGAAGGAAGAGTAAGGGGTAAGTGCATCTTGTGAACTCAGCATCCCCATCCTGTGTTCGGTACACAGCTAGGTTCTTCAGTTCTCGGGTGATGTTCCTTGTTGGTAGACAATCTCTTATCTCTGATCTACTCTTGCTGATGTACGTGTTGGATCGGTGGTTCAATTAGATGCAGAATAGATTGAAATATATAAGTTTTAATATATCTCACGACATAGCAAGCAGCCAGAACAAGGGAAGACAAAAGGAAGTGAAGGGAAAGGTGCAGCGCCTCTAGTGGTGGTGGTTGGAAGCTCCTCAATGTCACGTCGTCCCGTGAAGTAGGCTATTTGAATGAAGCACACAGTTCAGCAGTACGGATACGCAATTATACACCATTTGCACTTGTTTTTGGGGAAAAATCAATTCTAAGTTTATATTTGGTTCTAAGAGACAATCATTGAAACGCCCAGTGGTACAATGAGGAGAAGCCACAAGGATATATATATAAATTTATATGATGGTCGTCCGCTTCGAGGCTTGACTTCAAGGTCCAAGTCGCCGTTTTTGAACTTTGCAAACCATCTTTGTGCTGCTCGCTCCCCTATGACACCATACACGTTGCATATGTCCCGAGCTGCTTCGGCTGCTTTTTGACCTCGATGAAAAGCGAAGAAAAGCAGATGTCGAAAATGTTATTTTTGTCTTCTGGATATTCCATTTTCAAGCCTGAAAAAAGAACAAAAAATTACGTTTAAAAAAAAAAATAATAATACAGGTTTGTAGAGCAGAACATGTACTATTTAAAGAATATAAATACTTTATCGTATAACAACAAAAACCGTTATGAAACAAAGGGATACAAACACCGAACGAACTTTCTTTACAACTCTATATAAGGTCGTCCTAAAAGTTCGTAAACATATTATGATTATAATTTATAATTTGCAAGTGTTTAGGAACTTTTGGGAAAACCTCGGAAATACACCTATCTCCCGATTTACACGGTACTTGTTTTACACGTTTTCGCTTTAACACGGTTTTCCAAATAAGTTTTTTTTTGTTTTTATCGCACTATACTAAAATGCGATATTCTACTCTATACTACCTATGCTGAAAAGAATATTGGGAGGCTCTGATTCATGAGGGGGCGAACACCTATTCAGATTTGACAGTTTAATATACACCTATCCCTCGATTTACACGTTTTTCTCAGGAACGTATCTACCGTGTAAAACGGGGGATAGGTGTATAGGTAACCTTGGTAAAATTATAACAGAATTCTTATAGAAGAATGATTTAATCTCTGATGTTCTATATCAAGGGTGGTCAATCAGTAGGTGGGCCAAGTTTCAGAATTACAAGGTTGTCTCCAAAAGTTCATAAACACTTGCAAAATATAAATCATATTATTAGAAACTATTATAGACGAGTATGATTCTTTTTTAAAAATAAAACAATTTCAACACGTACACGTACAGTACACGCTTGTTTGGCGGTACATATAGTAACATTGGAACGATGTGTTGTTTTCGTGTCCAATGAAGAACCTCAGATGTCTCCATGCATCTCTATTACAGCAGTTCAATGTCCTCTATTTTGGGTTTGTAAAGCTGCTGTTCTGGGTCCATGTCAATTTTCAGTTGTTGTTGTCGTGTTCAATGAAGAGCCTCAGATGTCTCCATACATCTCTATCACAGCAGTCGCAATGTTCTCTATCTTGGGTGTGTAAAGCTGCTGTTCTGGGTCCATGTCAATTTTCTGCTGTTGTTGTCGTGTCCAATGAAGAGCCTCAGATGTTTCCATGCATCTCTATCACAGCAGTCGCAATGTCTTCTATCTTGGGTGTGTAAAGCTGCTGTTCTGGGTCCATGTCAATTTTCTGTTGTTGTTGTGTCCAATGAAGAGCCTCAGATGTCTCCATACATGTCTATCACAGCAGTCGCAATGTCCTCTATCTTGGGTGTGTAAAGCTGCTGTTCTGGGTCCATGTCAATTTTCTGCTGTTGTTGTCGTGTCCAATGAAGAGCCTCAGATGTTTCCATGCATCTCTATCACAGCAGTCGCAATGTCTTCTATCTTGGGTGTGTAAAGCTGCTGTTCTGGGTCCATGTCAATTTTCTGTTGTTGTTGTGTCCAATGAAGAGCCTCAGATGTCTCCATACATCTATCACAGCAGTCGCAATGTCCTCTATCTTGAGTGTGTAAAGCTGCTGTTCTGGTTCCATGTCAATTTTCTGCTGTTGTTGTCGTGTCCAATGAAGAGCCTCAGATGTTTCCATGCATCTCTATCACAGCAGTCGCAATGTCTTCTATCTTGGGTGTGTAAAGCTGCTGTTCTGGGTCCATGTCAATTTTCTGTTGTTGTTGTGTCCAATGAAGAGCCTCAGATGTCTCCATACATCTCTATTACAGCAGTCGCAATGTTCTCTATCTTGGGTGTGTAAAGCTGCTGTTCTGGTTCCATGTCAATTTTCTGCTGTTGTTGTCGTGTCCAATAAAAAACCTCAGATGTCTTCATACATCTCTATCACAGCAGTCGCAATGTCCTCTATCTTGAGTGTGTAAAGCTGCTGTTCTGGTTCCATGTCAATTTTCTGCTGTTGTTGTCGTGTCCAATGAAGAGCCTCAGATGTCTCCATGCATCTCTATCACAGAAGTCGCAATATCCTTAAAAAAAGAATCATATGCCTCTATAATAGTTTAGAATTTTGATAACAGATGGCATCATAACAAATCATAAAATTAAAATTTTACACAAATAAATTTACTGGCAATGCGTTTCTTTTAAATATCATCAAATATTATCTCTACAGACCTTACTGCAATGATATGAGTTATTGAATGAGAGGGTTTGGCTCATCAGTAGTGAACCCTCTCAGCGGTTTCGCCAAATTAATCTCTAGACCGCTCTACTATTGTATTGGACGTATTTATAGTAGAGCGGTCTAGAGATTAATTTGGCGAAACCGCTGAGAGGGTTCACTACTGATGAGCCAAACCCTCTCATTCAATAACTCATATCATTGCAGTAAGGTCTGTAGAGATAATATTTGATGATATTTAAAAGAAACGCATTGCCAGTAAATTTATTTGTGTAAAATTTTAACGATAGATGGCAATAAAATTTAATTTACTAAATCATAAAATGTTTACGAACTTTTGGAATAACCTTGTATAATGGCAGCATCACAGCGACCGTACTTATCGCACGGCGTGGCCTTCACCGGCCATTGCCACGTGAGAGAAAGTGGGATCCACATGTCGACAACCTCCTGGTTAGCTTCCAAACACGTCGGCAGTTCAACGTCCTGATATGTAGCAAGCCATTGTTTCGGACTGAAACATTAGTTAGATTTGCATATGCTTTCTTATGACGAGTTGGTAGGACAAACGAGCTATCTGTTCGAGATTACTAGTGTAGTTTCCTTACTTTACTTTTATGGCTTTACTTTAAAATGAAAAATTCGCGTTGAAAATACACCTATCCCCCGATTTACACGGTAGATACGTTCCTGAGAAAAACGTGTAAATCGGGGGTTAGGTGTACACAGAAATAAAAATAACATGCATTGACAGGTTAAAATATGTAGTCAGCACATAAGCTCGGGATTCCTCGTGAGATGTGTACACAGCGCATGTGTTCAATCACAGTAGCATTTAGTATAGTGCGATAAAAAAAACTTATTTGGACAACCGTGTAAAAGCGAAAACGTGTAAAACAAGTACCGTGTAAATCGGGGGATAGGTGTAGTTCAATTTTTCAAATCCACTAACGCTATAAGTCTTCATGTTTTAAATTTTGATTCATAATGCTAACTACTTAGATAATAATAGGGTGTTTATTTTAAACCTCCTATGTAAATATTGCATCTATATACGTATCTCTCTCTCTCTTCCATTATGATAATCATATTTGGAATCTCGTTTTGCTGCCAGGCTGCTGAAGAGCCTTCAGCTCGGAAGCTTGCCTGTCATACTCTACAATATCACGTACACTTACAGTACACGTTTGTTTGGCGGTGTATATATTAAAATTGGAACGGTGTTGTTGTCGTGTCCAATGAAAAGATGTCTCCATACATCTCTATCACAGCAGTCGCCATGTCCTCTATCTTGGGTGTGTATACTGTATTGTTGCTGTTGTGTCCAATGAAGAGCCTCAGATGTCTACATGCATCCCTATCATAGCAATGTCCTCTATCTTGAGTGTGTAAAGCTGCTGCTCTGGGTCCATGTCAATTTTCTGTTGTTGTGTCCAATGAAGAGCCTTAGATGTCTCAATGCATCTCTATCACAGAAGTCGCAATGTTCTCTATCTTGGATGTGTAAAGCTGCTGTTCTGGGTCCATGTCAATTTTCTGTTGTTGTTGTCGTGTCCAATGAAGAGCCTCAGATGTCTCCATACATCTCTATCACAGCAGTCGCAATGCTCTCTATCTTGGGTGTGTAAAGCTGCTGTTCTGGGTCCATGTCAATTTTCTGTTGTTGTTGTCGTGTCCAATGAAGAGCCTCAGATGTTTCCATGCAATTCTATCACAGCAGTCGCAATTTCCTCTATCTTGGGTGTGTAAAGCTGCTGTTCTGGGTCCATGTCAATTTTCTGTTGTTGTTGTCGTGTCCAATGAAGAGCCTCAGATGTTTCCATGTATCTCTATCACAGCAGTCGTAATGTTCTCTATTTTGGATGTGTAAAGCCGCTGCTCTGGGTCCATGTTAATTTTCTGCAAGGCTGTGGCCATTGCTGGACATGCCAATATGTAGGTAGGTGTTAGTTCCACACAAGGACAATTTTTACATGTCCTGCAGGTTCTTGTGCCATCTGGAATTGGAACGATACAGAGAAGATTAACATGGCCCTTGTGCAAGAATGACACGCAAAAGCTTTACGCAGAGGCGATATCTTAGCCAATGAGGATCTTCAAAGGCGCGATTATTGCTGGTTGAAAAATTTACCCAATACTTTTCAATACCAGAAACACCCATCGCTGATCACTCTCGTCCTTTCGCCTTTATTGCAGGGAGTTTATTGATATTGAAGTGGTGCAGCAAAGAAGATGAAGAGAAGATGTGGGTAAGCCAGTAAAGAAGGTATACGGCCCCCGCTCCACAAGGAAGTGTTTATTGACAGATTCCAGAGGATGGGGGCGGCAGCAGGATAGTCGGGGAGATAACGGCAGGGTCGACAGACGTGACAAGTTGGCTAGGGGAGTGTCCCGAGGAGTGGGACCGTGCGGATCAACAACCAGAGAACGGGGCAAAGAAGGACGAGGAGGAACCTACCAGGGGCGGACAATGGAGGCATCTACTGTATATAGTTACTTATCTACTCTTTAAAACTCTTATAATAAATATACCGTACTAAGCTGTATCCACAAAGAATCCACATTGTTCTCTTAGAAACCTTGAACGCAAACATCGACGGCTGAGAAGAGTCGTAACAATATAATAGAAAAAGGGTTGAAAGCTGAACGACAGAAACATTTACAAATTGTAATAATTACAATTAAAAACAAATATTACAACATTTTTAATTATTTGTTCCTACGTTTCAGTGTCTGAAAGCTCGATGTGTTGGTAACAACACCGCCAACAACAAAGCCTTTATTTAGGGCCTATACAGGATTCGCCAGTTCACAAGGGATGGGGAGAACACTGTGTGGCCTTTTTCCGGGATATAGTCTTGTGGAATCCAAATATCGCCACCGCTATATACCTATTCTTTGATATTTCATTAATTAGTGCTGGAAATGGAGGACAAAGTTGCCCCGTTTTATCATTTAGTTTTCGTCTTTCCTCAGACAGAGCAGCCCAATCAAATTAAGTAGTGCAACATCTCCATTGTTATTTCTGATCCACAGAAAGTACATTTCAGGTCTTTACCCCTCATTAAAATCAGATGGTGTTCTCTGAAAAAAAATTGAAAGGGTTCTAAATTGCGCGATTAATCTGATGACAGGAAAAGGGATTTAATACGATTAATCCTTTTAATATATTGTAATACGCATAGAATCAAAAAGGATGAGTTTCTTTTATTGGGAAAAACGTTTCTAGCTTTCGGGCGTAAGCGGCCCTTCCACAGGAAAAAATGGTACCTTTTTTTTTTTTTTTTTTTTAAAGATGTATATACATATATATAACAGGTAATTTTTTGCATATCTAGGATTAACTATGAAATATTATATTTTATTATTTAAGAAAAATTATTGTTATGTAAATTAGTTAATTTGCTGATATTATTAAATGCAAAATTGCAAAATGGTGTGATGAAGAGAAAACCGAAAATTCTATTTGAGTTTTTGGACCAGCCTATCATCACTTAAGAAATATTCTTCGGTGGTAAACGTTGTATATATGTCTCTATAGTGGGAATATAACTTTGATTGGGTTATTCTTTTTAAGTCATGTAGTGTTGGTAACAAAAGAAGACATTTATCCTTGGAGACTTGATGTTGGTTCTGATTGTGATCAAAGGATTCTAACTATTTAATGTCAAAAACAACAACAAAAACCTTTATTAAGACACTATTGTCTTACAAGGGGATTACTCTAAAAGGTTATATATGTACATGAGTGAGGAGGAAAAGCAATTTAGAGGGGAAGGGAAGAAATCAGCCGTTGTCTGTGGAGTTGAGCACTTCTTCCCTCATTTTATCAATCGCTTTGTAATATTTAAAATATTTATAAACAAATGTTTTATCCAGCAGGAGAGTAGTGAAAATTTTATATACATGTTGTTCATTGTAGTGAGTTAGCCCCGAAATTTCGTGAATTTCCAGTCTCTTTTCATGTAGGAATGGGCAATGGAATAAATAGTGGACCAAATTGTCTTGGATGCCAACATTGCAGAAGTAGCAATTTAAAGGGTCGCTGTTCCAAAATCTCGTGATATCCTCTCGGAAAAGTAGCCATAGAATCCTTTGTCGAGCTATAAATCGTTTAATTTTCAACTAACTATTTAATGTTTTTTTCTTCCAAAATGGCTTAATTCACAGAGTAGAATATTCTAGTGCTAAGTAGATGAGTGAGTGTGTACGACGTAGATAATTCAGGTAGATGTATTTAACAAAAGCAAAGGACCTTGATGGCCCTGGCAAGTTTCCAGTAGTTGTGACTGCCAGTCAGTGTTTTACTAGCAACCCACTCTTCAAAGTAGAATTAATATCGTGGGAGTCTGTGGAAGGATGATCTAAACCATTGGTTTTCTACCTCTTCGACCCAGGTTCGATTCATGTATTGGGCACTTTTTTTTCTGAAATTAGTGAATTAAAAAAATAGGATGAGTTAACGCTATACATTTTTACAACAATTGTAAAAGTAGCACATTCTTAAACACCTATGTGGTCAAAAATGTAGAATATATGTATAATATATAAAAAATAAAAAAATATATATATTTAAATAATATATTTGAATTTTTAGTTTATATAATATTTATATATTAATGAATATAATAATGATATACTAATGGTAAAAAAAATTAACGAATGTATATCATCATAATAAAAGTACACACAATAATAATAAAATAAACAATATTCTTGGTGCAAACCGGATTTAGATCAGATATAAGAGAGATATACCATTTAAAATGCAATGCTTATTTAAATTTCAAAAAATCAAACTGGTCAAATACAATAGAAATCTGTGCCAATCTCTCGTGAAAAGGTTTTGTTTTGAAGGTAAAAACTTCCACGAATAAATAACCCCCATTGAATTTCTGTCTAATTAGGACAATCTTAAAATACTAGAGAATTCCTTCTTTATGACTGTTGCTTCCTTTAAGCCTTAGATACCTATGCATGCGACAAGAGTAAAGTCCTATTGACAATTCTCACTGATGCTTGGATTTAACATGTTCAACACAAGATGAGGAAAGATCAAATATGCGAAATAAACTCTCTGAGAGAGAATTACAAAAAGAATAACAAGACTCGGAAAGAAACACTACAAAGGAATGCAATACATCCAGATGGAACAAGAACCTATAGGACATGTAACAATTGTCCTGGTGTGGAACTAACACCTACCTACATATTTTCATGCCCAGCAATGGCCGCAGCCTTGCAGAAAATTGATATGGACCCAGAACAGCAGCTTTACACCCAAGATAGAGGACATTTCGACTGCTGTGATAGAGATGTATGGAGACATCTGAGGCTCTTCATTGGACATGACAACAACAGAAAATTGACATGGACCCAGAACAGCAGCTTTACACACCCAATATAGAGGACATTGAACTGGTGTGATAGAGATGTATGGAGACATCTGAGGCTCTTCATTGGACACGACAATAACAGAAAATTGACATGGACCCAGAACAGCAGATTTACACACCCAAGATAGAGTTCATTGAACTGCTGTGATAGAGATGTATGGAGATATCTGAAGCTCTTCATTGGACACGACAACAACAGAAAATTGACATGGACCCAGAACAGCAGCTTTATACACCCAAGATAGAGGACATTGCGACTGCTGTGATAGAGATGTATGGAGACATCTGAAGCTCTTCATTGGACACGGCAACAACAGAAAATTGACATGGACCCAGATCAGCAGCTATACACATCCAAGATAGAGGACAATGCGACTGCAGTGATAGAGATGTATGGAAACATCTGAGGCTCTTCATTGGACACGACAACAACAACAGAAAATTGACATGGACCCAGAGCAGCAGCTTTACACACCCAAAGATAGAGGACATTGAACTGCTGTGATAGAGATGTATGGAGATATCTGTTCATTGGACACGACAACAACAGAAAATGGACATGGACCCAGAGCAGCAGCTTTACACACCCAAGATAGAGGACATTGAACTGCTGTGATAGAGATGTATGGAGACATCTGTTCATTGGACACGACAACAACTGAGGCTGGGAAGTGAAGGTCGTTCATTCACTTTGCCTCTTACGTCATCAGATACGCTGCCAAGCTTTCCTACAATTACGTAATTTACCAGGCCTCTATTAAAAACAGGTTTCTCTTTATTTCATTGGTGCTTTATCTAGTAGATTTATATATACGAAAATATATGTTATAATAGGAAAAAAAAAAAGATTTTTCTGTTTGATTTTTGATAATTAGTTACATAGAATTAATACTTGATGCTGATTATTTTGAGAATAGAGATATTTGTTGAGCAATCGTGGCAATGATTAAATAAAATCAGTTATCAAAATAGATTTAATTGAACTTATGAAATATAAGAAAAACATGGTTTGATAAAAGTACTGCCTGGCTTAAGGCGAATAGAACAAGGAAAACAAAAGATTATTTACATAATGTACAAAAGTTTTGAGCCGGCCAACCGGGGAAGAACAACAACGAGTTTTATAGGGGAAGCATGACCCCTCTGGCGGTCGATTTAACAATATTTGAATCTATGATATATATTTTGAATGAAATAATATTTTTTATATAACATATATATATATGGTTTGAAAATATTGCATTTATCTTGTATACATAACTTTTGATTGGTATATACGCCTTAAAAGTCTATTAAAATTTTCTTCATTTACTTTCAAAAAACAAATAAAAAACTCAAGAATTTTGAACCTCATAATTTATTTAGACGTATTTAAAAACTTTATTAAATCAACTAACACTGCTTTGAATGAAAATTAGAAACGATTTTTTAGACGCGTATGATTCTTTTTGAAATAAAACAATTTCTACTGTCCTTACTGTAATGGAAAAATCAATGGGAGGGCCTGACTCATCAGTGGTGAACCCTCCCAGCGGTTTCGCCAGTTTAATCTAATATACCGCTGTTATATTGGATTTTTCGATCTTCATTTTATAGTGATACTGATGCTAGACTCTTGGAATGGGTATTTTAGATGAACTATGGACATAAGCTTTGAGGACAGCAGAACTTCATACTAGCGGTATGATAGATTAAACTGGCGAAACCGCTGGGAGGGTTCACCACTGATGAGCCAGGCCCTCCCTTTATTTTTTTTCCATTGCAGTAAGGACAGTAAAAATTGTTTTATTTCAAAAAGAATATTACGCGTCTAAAATAGTTTCTAATTTTCATAAAAGATGGCGCGCTAGTGCATCGTAATATAACTGCTTTGAGTACAATAATCAGGGTATTAATGGGAAAGAACTCTCGCAGTCCATCGGTGGCGGAGTCTTTCCCGCGGTGGGCGCCTCCAATGAAGACTGTATATATGGTAATTTAAGCCAACAACCCCATGTATATAACTTATAACAAGATTTTAATGTTGTATAATAGAACACAGCTGTTAATGATTATACGTATTATTGACATGTCTTTACATCATCATATGTAATGTAATTTGTACAAAGTGGATAAATAAATAAAATCTGTAATAGATTTAAGAGTTGAGCTAAGCAAGAGATGGAAGTCATAACGTCAAAATCAGATAGATTTACAATTCCCACGACAAGACCACCCACACTGTCACATGTGGTGGAATGCAGAGACCCCTCTCACACCTGGACATGCAAAGCCCCCTTTCTCAGAAACGGCCCCCCTGTCACATAAGCCCCCCCCCCCCCCCGTCTTTAACCTATAAATACAATCACTTTACAGTCACTTGACAGTTTAGTTCACCCTTAGCGCGAGCTCTCGTCGGTTGTCACCAAGGTCCTCCTCATTCACCATGTAGACTAGTAAGAAACTTCTATATCCATCTTTCGCTCCTAGCTCAACTTTTATCTGTTTACGGAACTTTCTTAGTGCAACTGTGTCTTCGTTTTTTGTGTGGACATCCCCAAACTTTCCACTCTGCCTCGACCACGACTGCCTGTATTTTGTGAGAACTTTTAAAGGTCTTCCAAGGTGCAGAGAGGTACTGGAAAACTCTACACAAGGCTTACCAGAACTTCAACTTATTTCAGTAGTCGACATCAAACTTAACAAATTATTACAGTGAGTCGACAAGATCTCTTATTACATATATATATATTATATATATGTATAGAAGCATTGGGCACCTCTCCCGTCAAAATAAACGTCAAAACCTGACGTCATCTATTGACCGTCGCCGCAAACTAACGGCTTCGGGTCGGTGACAAAGCCACAACACCAGCTTTGGCAAACTGAGAAGCGTCCACCTAAAGACCATGGTTTTTGGCTAATGGCCCTCGTCAGTCTCTTCTCAGTTTGCCAAAGCTGGTGTTGTGACTTTGTCGCTGACCAGAGGCCGCTAGTTTGCGGCGACGGTCAATAGATGGCGTCAGGTTATGACATTTATTTTGACGGGAGAAGCGTCCTATGCTTTTATGGATCAATTTCCTCAAGGCAAATTTTCCATATACACCTATCCCCCGATTTACACGGTAGATACGTTCCTGAGAAAAATGTGTAAATCGGGGGATAGGTGTACACAGAAATGAAAATAAAATGCATTGACAGGTTAAAATATGTAGTCAGCACATAAGCTCGGGATTCCTCCTGAGATGTGTACACAGCGCATGTGTTCAATCACAGTAGCATTTAGTATAGTGCGATAAAAACAAAACAAAAAAAAACTTATTTGGAAAACCGTGTAAAAGCGAAAACGTGTAAAATAAGTACCGTGTAAATCGGGCGATAGGTGTATATATGTATGTAACGTTACTACGATTATCTGTACACGCCAATATGCAGATGATATTGTTTGCGTAAAGAAAGAGAGAAGATTTAATCATCTGATCCAATTTATTTCAAACACGCGCCCTTTTTATATAGTTACAAATATTTACATAATTCCTAACGGCGTAAAAATTTACATCTACTAATAATTTATAAGCAGAATGTGACATGTATATTTATCAATTTTATATTTTACATTTATTTATCTATATTTATCCTTATATAATCTTATTTATTCATATATATATTTATTCTGTATTTAACCTTATATAATCTTATATGGACATTGAAATAAAGTAGTTTCAATCTCAATCAATCTCTCTCTCTAGTTGGAATATATATCTCGGAGGTCTTTGACAATGCATGATAGCTAGCAACCATCAAAAGAACAAGACTTGGAGACAATTTACAAGAAAAATGTATCAAACTTCTAAAATCCTGTCAAAAAATAGTACAAATGTGATATTGTGATGGGATAAGGTGAATAAATTAATAGAGAAAAAAAGGGCATCTCCTTATCATGCAAATGAAAGTTGCTGATGGCTGGCGCCATCTATCGGAATACATATCAACTATTTGTTGATTTTTAATTATTTCAGAATTGGCTAACTACCCATTCTTGATTAATCAAGAAAATCTAACCACGGACGTGTTTCGGGCTGTTGGCCCTCATCAGCGTGGTGCAAGCTGTACCTCAACGACCAAAAAACTGGTCATTCAGGCATCCTCAAAGATCATGGGACGGGTAGTTAAGGCCAGAATGATGTGAGAACGCGACACAATGTGTAAAAATAGTTCTACAATCACACACACACATATTTAAATCTAAATCTATAGTCACTCAATTTGTCACATCACACACGGCCAGAAATACTTACATAAAAGAGGTCTATCAGAAATTGTTCCTGCGGAGAAACTGAACAAACTTCATCTTATATATGACTGTCCGAACTTTACAGAAGTGAGATTGTTCCCTGATCTAAATGTTCTCTTACATCTTTGTCTATATGCATTTTATGAACTCTGTCGATTAATATATGTAAATATTTAATTATAAGTTTTAATTTGTTTGTTGTTTTGTTTCATCTGTTTATTAACTTTATTAACATCCTATAATACGATATTCCAAACTCAGAGATATTTGCGTCAATACATTTCTTTACATCATAACAAATTAGCTATATACAAGGAGAAAAAAGACAAACATACAAAAGCAATTCTCTCAAAATTTACTTCCCTCTCTTTCCCAGTACAAAAGATAGTTGTATATGTGATAACCGAGGGTCAAACCTGTAGTAACCGAGAGGGACAGTCAGGGCGTGGAGAGTTTTCCAGTACCTCTCTGCACCTTGGAGGACCTTTAACAGTTCTCACAGAGTACAGGCAGTCGTGGTCGAGGCAGAGTGGAAAGCTTGGGAATGTCCACACACAAAAAACGAAGAGACACAGTTGTAGTAGGAAAGTCCCGTGAACAGATAGGAGTCGAGCTAAGAGCAAGATGGAGATAGAAGAGTTCTTACTGTTCTACATGGTCGTTGAGGTGGACCTGGGTACAACCGACGAGAGCTCACGCTGATGATGAAGTGACTGTAATTTCGGCTAAAACAGAGGTTTTATATATCTTTGCCGAGGGGGGAAACATGCGAGAATTTGCACTTTGAACGGGTGCAAAGGGCGTGGGGCGTCTGCGGTATTCTACACCCTTTGGACCTGATGTCAACGACCTTCCAAATTCCTCTTTATGGTTGTTGGATTTCTATCTCGATCTCTTGCTTATCTCAGCTCTTAATCTATTACAGAGTTTTATTTATTCATCCTCAGTTTGTACAAAGTACATTACATATGGTGATGCAATGACACATGTCAAAATCATGCGTATACTTATTTATAGATGTGTTTCTATTATACAACATGACAATCTTGTTATAAGTTATATACAATATGGGGTTGTTGGTTTAAATTACCATGTATATGTGGCGATCGTTACGAATTACCTTTTGAAGTTGGCTGAGTTAATTGTTTGTGGTGGGCGCATTCGTGTTGGCTGAGATTGTAAGGTATTCAAACAGGGGAAAGTAACGAAAAAACACAGAATTTGGGTTTGAAAAGGCTAGCAATCTAGGGAGAAAGGAGTTGAAGCTATTTGTTTGAGTTGGCTATTGACTATAATTGTTCACATTATTGAAGATGGGACTTATCTGATTGGTTGAGGAGATGGGATTGGCTCCAAGCTGGTCTCACGGCGGTCCAGGTGCTAACTCGATCCTGTCCAGCTCCCCACTCGGTGCTGTCCAAGTTCCAACTGACTATTCTTCGTTCCCGATTTAAGACGAAAACTATTCCGGGCTCTCATTGGATGAATTTCCAGGGGTGCTCGATTCCCATTGGTTCCTAGCTAGTTCCCTACTCTCTGCTAATTCTTTGTTCTTAGCTTGTCCTAACCTGACCCAGGAAATGCTAGGTTCTTGAACCCAGTTTTATGAGTTCCGGGATAATAAAACCTGCTAATGATTGCTTCCTCTTTGATGGCCTTTCTCTAAATCTTTCTCCCAGATTTCTTAAGCCTTGTCTTTATTAAAATCTTTTAAAACATACATTGCATACATATTGGGGCGGGTTTGCATCCAGTTATGTACAAATTATGACATATATATATATTGAAATTATACCGCGAATGTTTCTTTTATAAAAATCAAAATTTATTTTCAAAGAGAAATAGCGACATTTCTAACTTTGAGGATGAGGTATGGAAAGGTGAAACATGAAGAGTAATGGCGAACGGAAAAATAAAAAGTGTCCAGGGGCGGGAATCGAACCCACACCCTTCTGCTTACCGGGCAGGTGCCTTGTCCACTCGGCTACCCTGGACGTATTTTTCCGTTCGTAACTAATACTTAAAGTAACATTTAAAATACAATATAACGCGGCTGATGATTGTAAAACGAAAATTGAAATTATACCGCGAATGTTTCTTTTATAAAAATCAAAATTTATTTTCAAAGAGAAATAGCGACATTTCTAACTTTGAGGATGAGGTATGGAAAGGTGAAACATGAAGAGTAATGGCGAACGGAAAAATAAAAAGTGTCCAGGGGCGGGAATCGAACCCACACCCTTCTGCTTACCGGGCAGGTGCCTTGTCCACTCGGCTACCCTGGACGTATTTTTCCGTTCGTAACTAATACTTAAAGTAACATTTAAAATACAATATAACGCGGCTGATGATTGTAAAACGAAAATTGAAATTATACCGCGAATGTTTCTTTTATAAAAATCAAAATTTATTTTCAAAGAGAAATAGCGACATTTCTGTAGGCAGAAGGGTGTGGGTTCGATTCCCGCCCCTGGACACTTTTTATTTTTCCGTTCGCCATTACTCTTCATGTTTCACCTTTCCATACCTCATCCTCAAAGTTAGAAATGTCGCTATTTCTCTTTGAAAATAAATTTTAATTTTTATATCAGTGATAAATTGGATTCTTATATGGATACTCCAATATCGTGCCTTATTAATTAATTAATAATTAATGATAATCATATTCCAGGAATATATATATATATTTTAAATCTTTTTTTATGATTAAATGTTTTATAAGTCCTTTTCTCATCTACAAATTCATGTAGCTGTCCGATGCCACCAACTTTCCCTATAATCCCGGAATTCCAGAAGTAGATGTTTCGAGTCTTGAATTTCACCTCCGCAGAAGCATCTCTTCACCACGCCGATAGTTGCCAAAATTTTCCATGATCTGTGATTTTTATTTATTTCAACACACAAAACGCTATATCCCGGCTAGGGATAATTGCGTCGATTTACATTTTAAACAGAAACAGTTATAAACATATTATACAAAAAAAGTAATCAAAATAAAAAGAGAAATAATAATATACAGTATATTAGGAACCTGAACCTTTCAGGTTTGAAAGATAATCATAAATATATTTACAAAAATGGTTAAATCAATGATAATTCTCTCTGCTATTTACAAATTGATATAGATCTACAACATTGTTTACTGTCTGTTGATTAGCGGTGAAGAAGAGTGGGCATTCCAGCAGTAGGTCTCTCGAGTCCTGGAATTCGTTGCCACAATGACAGCTAGAGTCTTCAACCGCGCCAATTTTCGATAAAAATCCCTTAAAATTCCCATGTATCAATCAGTGATAAATTGGATTCTTATATGGATACTCCAATATCGTGCCTTATTAATTAATTAATAATTAATGATAATCATATTCCAGGAATATATATATATATATTTTTTTAAAATCTTTTTTCCCAACATAACCGTTTTTGATTAGAAGCAAGTTAGGGTTTTGGACGATAATATATTTTTGTATCTTTTAACCATTACAAGAGTAAATTGGAGAAAAATTATTGTGTCGGTAAAAAATTATGGTCTTTTTTTCCGCGACTTTTTTTTTTTAAGGTGATGAAGGAACTCACTGGTTTAACGGTCGCCGAGATGGTACATCGAGCTCAAGACAGAGATGGCTGGTGTTGTGTTTGGGATGTAATACGTACAGTACAACGTTCAATCGTGAATAAAATGATATTACTATCAGTAAATGAACTCACTGGTTTAACGGTCACCGAGATGGTACATCGAGCTCAAGACAGAGATGGTCGTGTTTGGGATGTAATACGTACAGTACAACGTTCAATCGTGAATAAAATGATATTACTATCAGTAAATGAACTCACTGGTTTAACGGTCGCCGAGATGGTACATCGAGCTCAAGACAGAGATGGCTGGCGTCGTGTTTGGGATCTCTCCAAAATCACTTTATTAGGTACCACTCAACAAGAGCAACCTAGTTTATGATATTTACAACAATGAATGTGAAGGTTATTCACATATTAAACAAAATGTTAACGCGGGATTTGATCCCGGTTCATGGCTGTCGGGAATCGAGGGTGCTACCCACTCGTCCACCGACTTTTCTTTTTTGTTTGGGATATAATACGTACAGTACAACGTTCAATCGTGAATAAAATGAATTCAATATTGAACCATCTACCATTGTTCGAAGTCTCAAAAGCAATGGAATCAGTAATCGAAGTAGTTGGTGATATATGCTTTAAAATATTCGTTTTAAAGATGTTCTGTATGTCTGTGGGATATGTCGTTTGTATCTGATAGTCCACCGTCACTCAAAATCGAACTAAAATTCTTTTTTTTTTTTTTTTACTTTTACTCTTTCAATTGATTAAAATTAAGAATAAACAAAAGTTAACGGCGACAAGTTTCTTTTATTACAGTTGTAAATTCGGCAAGCTTTCGGACTTTTACGTCCTTCGACAGGCAACTTGGCCTTCAGTTTCTTGGAACGTAGCCTGTTAAAAAACGTCAAAGTCCGAAAGCTTGCAGAATTTACAACTGTAATAAAAGAAACTTGTCTCCGTTAACTTTTGTTTATTCTTCAAATGATGTCAGACGATTCCTTTTCTTGTAATTGATTTAAATCTCCTGAACATTAATGAAACAATTAAAAAGGTTTCTGGGAATTTGTTTCTTTTTATTTAAAAACCATCTCAAGTTTTCAGACATCTATGTCCTTCTACAGGAGAACTTATATAATGGATAAAACGTCATAAAATGGCATCAGGCGGTGTTTTATTCATTGTTCTCCTGTAGAAGGGCAGAGATACCTGAAGCTTGGATTGCTTTGATAAAATAAAAAGAGACTCATCTCTGGAAACCTTTTGTTGTTGTTGTCGTGACCGATGAAGAGCCTCAGATGTCTCCATACATCTCTATCACAGTAGTCGCAATGTCCTCTATCTTGGGTGTGTATACTGTATTGTTGTTGTTGTCGTGTCCAATGAAGAGCCTCAGATGTCTCCATACATCTCTATCACAGCAGTCGCAATGTCCTCTATCTTGGGTGTGTATACTGTATTGTTGTTGTTGTCGTGTCCAACGAAGAGCCTCAGATGTCTCCATACATCTCTATCACAGCAGTCACAATGTCCTCTATCTTGGGTGTGTAAAGCTGCTGCTCTGGGTCCATGTCAATTTTCTGCAAGGCTGCGGCCATTGCTGGACATGAGAATATGTGGGTAGGTGTTAGTTCCACACCAGGACAGTTGTTACATGTCCTGTAGGTTCTTGTGCCATCTGGATGTATTGTCATTCCTTTATAGTGTTTCGTTCTGAGTCTTTTTATAGTTTTTTTATTTTTTATTCTTTAATATTCTTTTTTTGCTTATCCTTAGTACACGTGGTACAGGCCATGGTAATCATGATGGGTACTTCTACCCACTGTTAGTGCACCAAAGGTCTACACACGTGAAAAGCAGTTCGACTTTGCACTTACAAATAAATGTGTCAGAGCCCCGTTTGATTACTCGCACTCGTTGGTGGAGTAGGACTTTTGCAAGAATAGGGGGACATTGGAGCATTTTTTTTTTAATCAGAAAGGGAAATGAATTTAATGCGGGAATCGAACCCTGGTCGTAGCGGTCGAAAACCAACGGTTTATATCAGCCTTCCACCGACCACCCCAATTAATTCTCATTAATTTTTATATCAATTAACTAAGAGAGAGTGTCAATAAAATGTTTATGAATATAAAGAATTTACACAAGAATTAGCGTGAATAAGACGGAAATATGGTGAAATAAAAGAGTAGGCCAGTTCCTAGGAAAGAGAAGATTTTGCCCAAAAATAGAAAAAGAAAGTAAACGGTCTTCTCCCATCTAGGGTCAATGGTCAATAGTAATCAATGGTTATGTCAACGACCGCCCTGTATTATCGTCTGTTACACGAACGAGGTCAACGACCTTGTTGGCTGCAGTTCTATCTCCAGGTATGACGTCTGCCAAGGTTAGCGTTGCGCGCATGCGTACCCCCTTATAAACAGTTGTACTAAAGGTACACTTGTACTGCAGGAGACTGGAACTCCAAGCACCCTCTTTGGGGCTCAAGAACCTCCAATAATAGTGGAACCGTGCTTCATAATTTTTCCGAAAAAGAAAACCTGGACATTGTCGCACCTTCTTCACCCACGCACTACAGTCCTTTGGGAAATCCAGACTTTCTAGACATCGCAATTCTTAGAAACATCCCCTGGACTTCGAGGATTAAGACCCTGGATGCCTTATCTTCAGATCACCTCCCAGTAATCCTAGAGCTGACCTGCCCGAAGGATGAATTCACGACTAGGGCTTGCCGACTCACTAACTGGGTACACTTCCAACAAGACTTAATTTCCAGTACGCCTCCTAGAGTACCCTTGAAAACGGAAGCCAATATTGACTCAGCAGTGACCATACTAAATGATAAAATCTACAACAGCTACTCAAAGAACACAGTTATATCATCCTCTTCATCAAAACAAAACCCCTCGACCAAGGCCTTGATAAAAGAAAAGAATAAAGCTCGTAAGAGATGGCAAGCAACCTGGGATCCAGCCCATAGAGCCATTTATTTAAACCTACAGGGAAAAGTTAACAAAGCCCTCAAATCCGACTCCACCGAGAACTGGAACCAATTCATACACAAGATTGAATCAAGCCCAAAGGACTTCTGGAGAAAAACAAAACCTATCAGGAAAAAAAAAACAGAAAGGATCTCAAGTTTAGTAACGAACGGCAAAACCTTATTGACCGACAAAGAAATCGGAAATGAACTTGCAGAACACTTCTCCAACCAGTTCTCCAAGGAAAAAGAAGAAGACCAACCAAATATAACTTATAATCACCAACAAGAAAAAATGCTCACAATGACGACACCAAATGAAGTCAAAAAGGTGATTAAATACTTAGCTAACCACAAAGCTCCTGGCCATGACAATATCACTCCGCAAATGGCCAAGAATCTTCCCATCAAATGGATTGTATTTCTAGCTGGAGTATTCAAGGCCGCACTGCACTTGTGTTACTACCCCAAAGTCTGGAAGCATGCTATCATAATTCCAATTCCAAAAAATCCGCTAAATCCCCTGAATATCTAAGACCTATCAGCCTCCTCCCCACCATCGGCAAAATTTACGAAAGAATTATTTTACGTAGACTTCAGATGTACTTGGACAACTCTAACTTCATCATCCCGCAGCAATTCGGATTTAGAAGGGGGCACTCAACAACTCACCAACTCATTGCAGTTCTGGACTACATCCAAATAAGAAGATCCCACAAGGAAGTGGTAGGTGCTGTCTTTCTAGATTTTGCGAAAGCATTTGATAAAGTTTGGCATAATGGCCTTATAAAGAAACTCACAAAACACCAGTTTCCAAGTGACATTATCAATTTTATGCAGAATTATCTACAGGGCAGGACATTTTCAGTCAAGCAAGGAAATTTTATAACTGAACCAAAGCCTATCCAGACTGGAGTACCTCAAGGCTCTATCCTCGGACCCTACCTTTTCAATATTTACATTAATGACATCCCACTGCACTCTAAATGTAAACTTAAGCTCTTCGCAGATGACACAGCAATTTTATTTATGGTGCATTATTTATTAATGGTGCGATGAGTGGAAACTAGACATTAACCCAACTAAGACTCAAGCAATAGTTTTCCCCCCAAGAGATAACAAAAAATTCAAGCCACAAACCACCTTGACAGTAATCTCAAGCACGATTAGTTGGGCCGACCATGCCAAGTATCTTGGTGTCACTTTGGATTCGAAATTGAAATTTAACCTACATGTCCAAAACACCATAAGAAAGGCAAAGTTAGCCAAAATATCTCTATCAAGCCTGCTTAATTTTAAAAGTAATTTAACAACTAAGCATAAATTCACGTTGTACAAAACCTGTATTCTACCCATCATCACGTACGCACTACCAGTCTGGGGCAAATATATCACACCTACGGATAAAAAAAGAATAGATGCCTTCATGAGGATTTGCTTACGAACCATTATAGAAGCCCCATTCAATCTTTCAAACAAAATTCTCAAAGAAGATCTCAACCAGCCTAATATAGAAGATATTTATCATGACTCTGCGACAAGACTATTCTCGCAATTTCAAAAATCATCAAATCCAACTATACAAGAAATTGTTCAAATTCAAGGTGACCTCAGCCACCGAATCCGACGACCTGGACCCAATTGCTAGCTGACAGCCAAACACCCAACAACTTCCCTCCTGTAAGGTTCGGGGGCCACTCCAGCATTACAACTCGCCATGTGTAAATAATCTGGACAAGGTGACTCGCGAGCTGTGCTCGAATGTAACACCTGCTAATTAAGATGAAATAGAAATAGAAGTGGGGAGGGCGTTGAGTCTGCAGATTAGAAGATGGAATTGTTGGAATCGAACCTGTGTCTGGTGCTCTGTGTGGCTGTGGGCCTCGTTCTACTGCTCAGGTAGGTTGGGCTCGACGGCTGACTGAATGTAGGTCAGTGAGGTGATGGCGTCTCACGTGCGGCCGGCCACTTATCTTTCCTCGGTAGTATAGAGGTCTTTCCTCCGTAGTATAGTGGTCTTCCCTCGGTAGTATAGTGGTCTTTTCTCCGTAGTATAGTGGTCTTTCCTCAGTAGTATAGTGGTCTTTCCTCGGTAGTATAGTGGTCTTTCCTCCGTAGTATAGTGGTCTTTCCTTGGTAGTATAGTGGTCTTTCCTCCGTAGTATAGTGGTCTTTCCTCGGTAGTATAGTGGTCTTTCCTCCGTAGTATAGTGGTCTTGCCTAGGTAGTATAGTGGTCTTTCCTCCGTAGTATAGTGGTCTTTCCTCGGTAGTAGAGTGGTCTTTCCTCGATAGTATAGTGGTATTTCCTCGGTAGTATAGTGGTCTTTCCTCCGTAGTATAGTGGTCTTTCTTCCGTAGTATAGTGGTCTTTCCTCCGTAGTATAGTGGTCTTTCCTCTGTAGTATAGTGGTCTTTCCTCCGTAGTATAGTGGTCTTTCCTCGGTAGTAGAGTGGTCTTTCCTCGGTAGTATAGTGGTATTTCCTCGGTAGTATAGTGGTCTTTCCTCCGTAGTATAGTGGTCTTTCTTCCGTAGTATAGTGGTCTTTCCTCCGTAATATAGTGGTCTTTCCTCCGTAGTATAGTGGTCTTTCCTCGGTAGTAGAGTGGTATTTCCTCGGTAGTATAGTGGTCTTTCCTCGGTAGTATAGTGGTCTTTCCTCGGTAGTATAGTGGTCTTTCCTCGGTAGTATAGTGGTCTTTCCTCGGTAGTATAGTGGTCTTTCCTCGGTAGTATAGTGGTCTTTCCTCCGTAGTATAGTGGTCTTTCCTCGGTAGTATCGTGGTATTTCCTCGGTAGTATAGTGGTCTTTCCACCGTAGTATAGTGGTCTTTCCTCCGTAGTATAGTGGTCTTTCCTCGGTAGTATAGTGGTCTTTCCTCCGTAGTATAGTGGTCTTTCCTCGGTAGTATAGTGGTCTTTCCTCGGTAGTATAGTGGTATTTCCTCTGTAGTATAGTGGTCTTTCTTCGGTAGTATAGTGGTCTTTCCTCGGTAGTAGAGTGGTCTTTCCTCCGTAGTATAGTGGTCTTTCCTCCGTAGTATAGTGGTCTTTCTTCCGTAGTATAGTGGTCTTTCCTCGGTAGTATAGTGGTCTTTCCTCCGTAGTATAGTGGTCTTTCCTCGGTAGTAAAGTGGTCTTTCCTCCGTAGTATAGTGGTCTTTCCTCCGTAGTATAGCGGTCTTTCCTCCGTAGTATAGTGGTCTTTCCTCGGTAGCAGAGTGGTATTTCCTCGGTAGTATAGTGGTCTTTCCTCCGTAGTATAGTGGTCTTTCCTCGGTAGTATAGTGGTCTTTCCTCGGTAGTATAGTGGCCTTTCCTCCGTAGTATAGTGGTCTTTCCTCGGTAGTATAGTGGTCTTTCCTCCGTAGTATAGTGGTCTTTTCTCAGTAGTATAGTGGTCTTTTCTCAGTAGTATAGTGGTCTTTCCTCGGTAGTATAGTGGTCTTTCCTCCGTAGTATAGTGGTCTTTCCTCGGTAGTATAGTGGTCTTTCCTCGGTAGTATAGTGGTCTTTCCTCCGTAGTATAGTGGTCTTTCCTCCGTAGTATAGTGGTCTTTCTTCCGTAGTATAGTGGTCTTTCCTCGGTAGTATAGTGGTCTTTCCTCCGTAGTATAGTGGTCTTTCCTCCGTAGTATGGTGGTCTTTCCTCCGTAGTATAGTGGTCTTTCCTCCATAGTATAGCGGTCTTTCCTCCGTAGTATAGTGGTCTTTCCTCGGTAGCAGAGTGGTATTTCCTCGGTAGTATAGTGGTCTCTCCTCCGTAGTATAGTGGTATTTCCTCGGTAGTATAGTGGTCTTTCCTCGGTAGTATAGTGGCCTTTCCTCCGTAGTATAGTGGTCTTTCCTCGGTAGTATAGTGGTCTTTCCTCGGTAGTATAGTGGTCTTTCCTCGGTAGTATAGTGGTCTTTTCTCAGTAGTATAGTGGTCTTTCCTCGGTAGTATAGTAGTCTTTCCTCCGTAGTATAGTGGTCTTTCCTCCGTAGTATAGTGGTCTTTCCTCGGTAGTATAGTGGTCTTTCCTCCCTAGTATAGTGGTCTTTTCTCAGTAGTATAGTGGTCTTTCCGCCGTAGTATAGTGGTCTTTTCTCCGTAGTATAGTGGTCTTTCCTCGGTAGTATAGTGGTCTTTCTTCGGTAGTATCGTGGTCTTTCATCCGTAGTATAGTGGTCTTTCTTCCGTAGTATAGTGGTCTTTCCTCCGTAGTATAGTGGTCTTTCCTCGGTAGTATGTGGTCTTTCCTCGGTAGTATCGTGGTCTTTCCTCCGTAGTATAGTGGTCTTTTCTCAGTAGTATAGTGGTCTTTCCTCCGTAGTATAGTGGTCTTTTCTCCGTAGTATAGTGGTCTTTTCTCAGTAGTATAGTGGTCTTTCCTCGGTAGTATAGTGGTCTTTCCTCCGTAGTATAGTGGTCTTTTCTCAGTAGTATAGTGGTCTTTTCTCAGTAGTATAGTGGTCTTTTCTCAGTAGTATAGTGGTCTTTCCTCCGTAGTATAGTGGTCTTTCCTCCGTAGTATAGTGGTCTTTTCTCAGTAGTATAGTGGTCTTTCCTCGGTAGTATAGTGGTCTTTCCTCCGTAGTATAGTGGTCTTTCCTCCGTAGTATAGTGGTCTTTCCTCGGTAGTATAGTGGTCTTTCCTCCGTAGTATAGTGGTCTTTTCTCAGTAGTATAGTGGTCTTTCCTCCGTAGTATAGTGGTCTTTTCTCCGTAGTATAGTGGTCTTTCCTCGGTAGTATAGTGGTCTTTCTTCGGTAGTATCGTGGTCTTTCATCCGTAGTATAGTGGTCTTTCTTCCGTAGTATAGTGGTCTTTCCTCCGTAGTATAGTGGTCTTTTCTCAGTAGTATAGTGGTCTTTCCTCCGTAGTATAGTGGTCTTTTCTCGGTAGTATAGTGGTCACTTATCTTTCCTCAAATTTGTCCATTTCCGGGCCATCCTGACCACCAAGAAGTCTGAAAATTTGTCAACTTGCATTGTAATCGGGTACTGAAAAGTTTACCAAATTTCAGAATCCTCCATGCTCTAAAAGTATATTAAAAATCGGTTGCAAGATTTGTGGACAGGCAGACAGAGAATCAAGTTAAATAAAATCTTTTAATAAAAATATATATTTCCTTCGCAAAGGAATAAAGACACTGCTGGGAAGTTCTTAAAATGTAACAATTTAGCAGTGATCTATTTATTTATTTAACTGTTGGGAGAGACACACCATATCCACAATTTGGATAATTGCGTGTATATTTTAAATTATATACAATTAATACAATTGAACATTGGGAATCATGAAAATTAAACGTTCGATGTCAAATTTTGCATATAGTAATTATAAATAGTAGCTTGAAATATGTACAGTCAATACTTTCGCCTCAAAATATACATCCTGCAGAATCTATTAAACTTAATGTATTGGTCTTTATTGCAAGCAGCTTGTTTTGTATTAGTCAGGTAAAGTTGGTTTTATTCCCTTAGATCAGACGTTAATGGACAGTTTATCAGAAGGTGTTCAGGGGTTTGTTGTTTGTTTCCACAAGTGCATGCAGGTGAACCAATTTTGCCAATTCTGAACAAATATGTGTTGAAGTCACCATGTCCAGTAAAAAAATGAACGTTACAAAAGTTGGGTTGAACATAGTTAGGAATTCTTGAAATATCAAAGAATCCCTTGAAATTATCATTGGCACCCCCATAGTATTCCTCAAATTTCTGGTTTATAAAATTAGATATAATTTTTCTTTTAGTTGGATCTGATTTTTTGTATCCAATATTTATTTTTAATATATTTGTTTCAATAAAATCCGTGAGCTTCGGTGTTCTAGCAACAATATGAGTACAGTTTGAAGATGTTGAATTATAAACCTGTGTACTGTGCTTCAAAATTCTGTACTGCAGAGAGTTTAATTTATCTTTGACTTTTTTGGGTATAAAGTTGTACCAGATCGTGGAACCATAAGTTAGTGAACTTCGAAACAGTGTCTTATAGAGTTCTATTCTTCTTTTACTGTCCAGTCCCCATGCTTTCCCGGTTAATCCAATTAGGTATCCACTAGCTCTATTTGTCTTAGTAATAATCTCATCAATATGGGGCACAAAATCCAATTTATTTTTATTTCTATGATTTTTGAAAGTTATTCCCATAATCTTCAGTTTTTCTACCCGATTGGCAGTGATAGTGTTCGGAATTTTTGCAGCTATTTTGCTATTAAACAAGTGTAAGATTTTCGCTTTCTCTTCAGATACGGTCAACTTATTGTTCCCACACCAGTCTAATATTCTCCCCATGACCTTTCCTGTTGTATTCCGAAGTTCTGTAAAGTTGTTTCCCCAACATATCACAGTTATATCATCCGCATAAGCAATGATTTCACTGTTTGATTCTGAATAGTTATTCAATAAATCGTTTAGAATAATATTCCATATTGTAGGGGATATAGGCCCACCCTGTGGACATCCCTTGCCTAATTTTTTATGGGTTTCATTTGATGAGTATCTAAATCTCACTCTTCTATTATTAAAAAAAAACTCTGTAGTAGTTTTATTATTGAAGCTTGATCATTGTCCTCATTTAGTCTTCTCAGCACCATCGGCCACCATGCATTGTCGAACGCTCCACTTATATCAACTGCGATTATAGCTGTATATTCTTTGTTTTTATGTTCTAGAGAGCTATTTTGACAATTTCATTTAATGCAGAGATGGTAGATCTTGATCTTCTAAATCCATGTTGACGATTGTTAAGCAGATTCGAGTCTTCATAAAATTTTATTAGTTTGTTGTTAATTATTTTTTCAAATATTTTGGAAATGTTTGAGTTGAGACAAATGGGTCTGTAGCTTTTATAACTTTTCATGTCTGTTCTACCTGGTTTGGGAATAATTATTACCTCAGATTTTTTTCCATTCATTCGGATAATAATTTAAATCTAAGCATTTTTGAAAAAGTTTCACCAGTATTGGAACTATTAGTTGTTTAGTATGTTTTATCAAATTGTTAGAAATATTATCCATTCCCGGCGTTTTCTTTGAGTTCAGCTCATCAATTATTCCATTTACTTCATTGGGCGTTATTATTATATTTTCTTTATTATGAAATCCTAGAGTATAGTTCCTTAAGTTTTTGTGGAAGGTTGTGTCTTCATTATCTCTATCATCGGGGAAAAGGTTGTTCAAAAGTTCCGCTGTCTTCTGGAATCGTTCTTCATCTTTATTTACTTCTAAGATTTCCAAAAATCCCTTTCGGTTAGAACCGTTTTTAATATTTTTGTATATCCTGTATAAATTTCCATATGGGGATTTTGATTTGATGTCCTCTAAGAAAAACCTCCAAGACATTCTTTTAGCCTTATTTATTTCCCTGACGTATTTGTTTCTTGCACTTTTATACTGTTGTTGAATATGGATAGAGGGTTTTTTTGCCCGATAATAGGAGTTACGGAGGTATTTACAATAGCTCTCAAGGCGTGTCAAGTCCGCGTTCCACCATCTGTTTATGTTGTTTTTTATTTGTTTGTTTTTTCTTAGTTTAAGTGTATTATACGCTGCTTCAATGAGCGTGTTCAAAGGTTCTTTTACCGCGCTATCGACGTCTTTCCTTGTATTTGCTGTATCTAAAAAGTTTTCAATATTATTTTGATCTATTTTATTGAAATTCTGGCCAAAATTTGACCAGTTCGCCTTTTCTTCACTGAATTTCCATGTGTAATTATTAGTAGCTGTGGTGAAATTATCAGTTGTATGTACTTCATAGATTATTGCTACATGATCAGAGATCTGCGATATTTGTTCTGTGTGCCAGTTTCTGATAGCTGCTATTGCTTGTTTGTTAGTCAGCGTAAGATCAATCACACTAGCATTTCGACATGTAGTGGATTTATTATTATGTATGATTAAGTTCGTTTCGTCAATGATGGGGATCAATCTATGCCCATAGTAATTTTTTGTGGAATCATACCACAATGGCGATCTGGCGTTAAAGTCACCACTTATAATTAGGGGCGTGTTTATAAATGTTTCAATTAATGCTCTGAAGAATGTTTCGTGCTCCTTTCTCATAGAATTGGGGTGAATATAAATGTTTGATATGGCAATTTTCTTACTTTCTCTTTGTATAATAATGGTTGTGGCGAAGGAGTTAGTGAAATCTTTTATTAGTTCAATTTGTAATGCATTGTTTCTAACAAATATTGCTGTTGTTGGAGTCAATTGTAAATATTCATTAATTCATTTATTTGCATTTTTTAAATTCATTTTGTTTTCACTGATTTATTTGTTTTCTTTTAATCTGTGAAGTTTATTTTTGTTATTTGGCACTGTTGGTGTTTGTTGACAGTTTTAATATCCTGCCATTATTATTATTGTAATCGAATTTGTGGTAATAAAACCTACTCTATTCTTGGCAAAGTTTTATTCATTCATTCATTAACTAAAACCTACTCTATTCTTGGCAAAGTTTTAATCATTCATTCATTAACTCAAATCTAAATAAATACTCAAATCTAAAGCTACAATTCGAACATCTTTTTTGGTCCCTCGAGCCGGATCCACTGATAATTTGGTAAGTAATAATTAAATTATCTTGTGGTGAATAGAATCAAGCGAAATATAAATATTTTATACATAAAATAATCTAAATCATGTCTAAAAAGGCGAATTCAGATATACTTATTTTCAAAATTTATGTTGAGGAATTCAATACATATGCAAATCAGTTTGACGAAATTTGTCAACAGAGAAATATACGTAGAGTAAAACTTTATCATGAAAATATTGCGGAATTATTCAAAACCATCAAGGAAACATATTATCAAATAGTGAGATCAAATGCTTTGGAAGCCAGAGAAACCCTATTTAAAGAATACATAGATGTAAAGAATCGTTATGAAAATTTTGTATTTCAAATTGGGGAAATTTTGGAGGTAGAGGACGTTTCTCAACCAGTCAAATTGGAGCAAAGTGCAATATCTAATGTTAAATTACCCAAATTTAATTTGCCTATATTTTCCGGTGAGATGTCTCAGTGGTTGAGTTTTAAGGACCTATTTTTGGTTACTATAGATAAAAATACGACTCTTTCAGATATACAAAAATTGCAATATTTGCATTCTTCATTAAAAGGTAATGCAGCTCGTATAATAAAGGGTTTCCCGATCACTGAAAATAATTATAATCAAGCTTGGAAAACTTTGATAGAAAGATATGATAATAAAAGAGAGATAATATTCTCTCAATTAGATAAAATATTTAAAATCAAATTATATAAGATCTCTACCTCGAAGGCTATGTATGAGTTGTTGGATATCTGCAACGAATCTCTTAGAAATTTGGAGACTATAGGTTTGGAAAGAAATGAAATGGTAGACGTTATGTTAATACATTTTTTACAAAAGAAGCTAGATACTCCAATCAGACAACAATGGGAATTGTCTTATGATAATCAAGAAATGCCCTCATATCAAAGGTTTATTTCCTTTTTGGAAAAACAAACTCAATCTTTAATGAATACAATGAAGGACACCACCTCAAAGGAATATTTGAATAAAAGAGTAAATACATACAACATCAATGTAGGTTTCAAAAATTGTCTACTATGTAAATTAAGGCATAAATTGATTCAATGTAATGAATTCAGACAAATGTCAATTCAAAATAGAATAGGTTATGTAAAACAGAACCAACTTTGTTTTAATTGTTTGCGTGGCAATCATTCTGTTGAGAATTGTAAAATCACAAATCGTTGTTTCCATTGCAATAAAAACCATCATACCTTGTTGCATGTGATTTCAAGTCCTCCAAGACAAAGGGAATCATCTAGTGTCCAGTTTACCTCTCCCAAATCAGTACAACCATCGAATGTACCTTCAACAAGCACATCCTGCTGTTTGAGTGGAGCAGATGGTTCTATACAAATACTGTTATCTACAGCTATAATTCATATACAAGATGTAAATGGGGAAGATCAAATTTGTAGAGCTCTGTTGGATAATGGAAGTCAAAGAAGCCTTATCACTGAAAAGTGCGCGGCAAAACTAGGAATACCCATCAGACGTAAACGTATAGCAGTTGGAGGTTTGGGAGATCAACTTGTAGAATCTTCCCTAGGTGAGGTCTTTATCAGGTTTTCTTCTCACTTTGATCATCAATCGTTTGAGACTACAGCACTGGTTCTTACCAAGTTAACAAACAATATTCCTAGTTTTACGGTCAAGAAAATAAATTATTCACATATGAAGGGATTGATCCTGGCTGATCCTTCATATTTTAAATCAAGAGAAATAGATGTAATCTTGGGGTCAGATATAGTATTCAACCTCATTCAGGAAGGAAGGAGAAATGGAAATGAAAATGAGCAATCTGCTATCCATTCAAAATTGGGATGGCTCGTATATGGTCCGACCTCAGTGAGTGAACCGCAGTCATTCAGAAATTTAGCACATTTCTCTTCGGAATTGGAATCTGAAGATTTTATAAAAAGGTTCTGGGAATTGGAATCTATTCCTTCAGAAGAAATTCCTACAAAGGAAGAAAAGGATTGTGAAAGTCATTATTTAAAAAAATGTAGTCAGGGATGAATCGGGAAGGTATATTGTAAGGCTTCCATTTAAGGAATCAGCTGAAAAGTTAGGTCAATCGAAATCCATCGCAATTAGCAGATTTCTTAATCTAGAGAAAAGGTTAGAACATGTCGCGTCTCTACAACTACTCCTGGTCACCGAGATCCACTAAGTTAGAGATAAAATCTTTATTGGCTCATAACACTAATATGACTGAATATTTACAATTTAATGATACATATATATACATAAAAATAATTAACATACAAACAAACAAACACTATGCAAAACCTTATTTGCATATCTCGACAATTTATCTAAAACATAACTATTGTTATGCAAAACACCACATCTTCTCACCCCCAATTTGTTACACAATCTTTAAAGTATTCGGGGAGTCTCCGGTTTCTTATTGGTCTACTTGGCCCAGGTGTTTCCTCCAGCCTTGGTGGGTCCCTCCTGATCGGCATAGTATCCAGGAAGCTCCTGTTGTCCGCATTGGAAGCTGGTCTCGGGCACCGAGGCGAAAAGTGGGAAGTCCACGCCGGGGTTGCCGTACACGCTCAGCCCGTCACCCTCACTGTACATGTCCTCCCCACCGTTCATGTAACCCGCGCCCATTCCATTAGCTCCGCTCATCATTCCATTGGCGTATTTGCCTCCGTTTCCATTCATCATTGCAGCCATTCCATTACCATTCATATAAGCAGCCATTCCATTGCCGTTTCCATTCATAGCCGCGGCCATTCCATTGCCATTACCGTACTTAGCTTCATTGCCATTGCCGTTCATCGCAGCGGCCATACCATTTCCATTCATTACCTCATTGATTTGACATACACTGTCGCCATAATTCATCCATTCAAGACCAATTCCAATCTGGTCAAACGCCTCCCTTCCAATCAGATTTGGGCCCGGACCTTCGATCACAAGCAATTCCATTGTGATACTTCTTTTGTTCACTTTTACGTCGGCTTTTATTTTACCCAGAATGGATAACCTCTGTCTGTTCCATTGCACCAACTTGGTAGAATCCTTCTCTATTCTAGGCCTTTCTGACTTCACCCAAGTTTCTATATACGTCTTCTCAGAAATAATATTTTTTCTTGTTCCTGAGTCAATGAGCATATTCATATCTCGACCGCTAGTCCGTACTTTTACCATATAATTCCGCATGTTACTTGTGTCCTTCACTTGATTTATATTAAAAAGGCCATTAGTTGCCTCTGCCTCCTCATCTATCGAGCAATTATTACGATCGCTCCTCCAGTTCCCGTTCTTACAGACCCTAGATATATGCCCTAACTTCTGGCATTTAAAACATCTTTTATCTTTAAAGAAACATTGCTCTTCTCTGTGATTTGTGTATCCACAGCGAAAACATTTAAAAATCTTCTCATTCCTCCGTCTCACCTTAACAGCTCTTCCCATTACATTCATTTCTTCCTGAGGCTTTCCATCTTTAATTTCTGCAACGTTCTTTACCGCAGCTTCATGTGCCAATGCCATATCTTGAGCCACTTTAAATGTTAGCATACTGTTCATTAACAGCATTGATTGTATCTCCCCGTTTAGAATACCGCATACCAGGGCATCACGCAACCTATCCTCCAAATCAGGGAATTCACACTTCTCGGCAATTTTCTTTAGAGCTGTTATAAATTCAGATATTGTTTCATTTGGCATTTGAAGCCTTTTCGTAAATTTAAAATGCTGCACTATTATATTTGGCGTTGGATCAAAGCATTTTTTAATCCCTGTTACCAACTCCTCCCATTCTGTCTCCAATGGATTCTTGGGAGAGGTCAACGTTCGTATTATATTATACGTTTCTCTTCCACATAGCGAGAAAAATGTTGCCTTCTTTTTAACAACCTTTACTATATCATTCGCTATGCAATAGGATTCAAAGCGTTCTAAATAACTTGAGATTTCATTTCCATTGTTTGGGTTGAATTGTTCAATGTTCATCATTGTTCACTCACTTTACCTTCGTCGCCAATGTCGCGTCTCTACAACTACTCCTGGTCACCGAGATCCACTAAGTTAGAGATAAAATCTTTATTGGCTCATAACACTAATATGACTGAATATTTACAATTTAATGATACATATATATACATAAAAATAATTAACATACAAACAAACAAACACTATGCAAAACCTTATTTGCATATCTCGACAATTTATCTAAAACATAACTATTGTTATGCAAAACACCACAGAACAAAATGAAAAAATATATGTTCAATATAAACAATTTATGAATGAATATATAAGATTAGGTCATATGCAGGCAAGTTGTTCTCTGCAGACTGAACCAAAGTATTACATTCCTCATCACTGTATTCTAAAGGCACAGCCAACTAAGTTACGAGTGGTATTTGATGCATCCACCAAGACTACCACCCAAATATCATTGAATGATCTCCTTCATGTAGGTCCAAAACTTCAAAATAATATATTCAACATTCTACTCAAGTTCCGCACGAACTCTGTTGCTTTAGTGGCCGACATTGAAAAGATGTATCGGCAGATTAGATTACATCCAGACGATATTAAATATCAAACCATACTATGGAGAGATCGTAAAGATCTAGAATTGCAGGAGTATAACTTGTTGACAGTCACTTATGGCCTTGCATGTCCCCCTTACTTGGCAATTCGAACTCTACATCAGATTGCCCATGAGGTACAAGTTTCTAATCCAAGAGTATCCAAGATTATTCGTGAGGATTTCTACGTGGATGACCTTCTGACTGGATGCCCCACAGTGGAAGACGCTAAGGGACTCGTGCAACAATTGATTGCTGTATTGGGTTCTGGTGGATTCGTCCTGAGAAAATGGGTATCCAATGAAACTTCTATAATTGAAGACTTACCTTTATTATTGAGAGGAAAAGTTGAGGTGATGGAATTTAATAGAAAGGAATCAGGCGTGAACGTTCTTGGAATCCAATGGGATTCAAGTTATGATACCCTCAACATTTCTTGTAAATCTGGTCCAGCTGATATTAAATCAAAGAGACAAATTGTATCGGCTATAGCTAGAATTTATTACCCCTGTGGCTGGCTTTCCCCTACCACAGTTGTGCTGAAACTTCTCCTCCAAGAAATATGGAAATTGAAATGTGGCTGGGATGAAGATATACCTGCTTCTATTCAAAGAAAGTAGAATACTTTTGAAAGAGAAATGAAGCATCTCCAACAAGTCAGTATTCCAAGATGTATATTCCAACGGAATTTATTAATATCCAATATGCAGATGCATGGATTCTGTGATTCATCAGAGTTGGCTTATTCTGCTGCCTGTTATCTAAGAATAACTTATGAGAATAATCAAATTGAGACCATTCTTCTGACAGCAAAAACAAAAGTTGCGCTCCCATCAAGAAAATAACCATACCAAGACTTGAGCTTTGCGCAGCCTTGATGTTGGCGCAACTTCAATCACAGACAACTCAAGAACTTCCCTTTAATATCGATGAACAATTATATTGGACAGATTCAAAGATTGTTCTGGCGTGGATTACTTCTGAATCAAAGAAGTGGCAGATATTTGTGGCCAATCGGGTGGCAAAGATTCAAGATCTGACTGCAGCCCATTCATGGCAATATATATCAGGCAAGCAAAATCCAGCAGACCTTGCTACGAGAGGAATTCTGCCTTCCTGTTTGATCAATTCAAAATTATGGTGGCATGGACCCGTTTGGTTGACATTAGATGGTTCTGAAAATATTCCTTCATTCACTATAGACCCTTCTATGGGTTTAGAAGAGCGTAGTGTTATACTGCATGCTACAATAGCAGAACCATGCCCAGAGTTTTTGTCAAAATATTCTTCCTTTACCAAACTTTTAAGGGTCATGGCTTGGTGTAAAGGATTTATTAATATTACCCGAAAACAGCCAACTCAAAGACTCTCATTTCTAACATCCCAAGACTTGAAAGACTCTCTATTACAAATCGTCAAGATTATTCAGAGATGTGAATTCACCCCAGAAATCAATGCTTGCATAAAAAATATTCCATTACCAAGAAAAAGCAGGCTTATTTCGCTTGACATTTTTATAGATTCCCAAGGAATTCTTAGAGTAGGCGGAAGATTACGTCATTCGGATTTAGATACTGATCAGAAGCATCCTATGCTAATTCCTAAAGATCATTTGGTAACCAAATTAATTGTAATGCACTATCACATAAACAATCTTCATTCTGGAACTCAATTAACTTTATCTTTGATTCGAAATAAATTTTGGATTCCTTCTGGAAGAAACTTAATCAAAAGGGTCTTAAATCAATGTCTCGTATGCCTTAAGAGTAAATCTAAGGCTATTCATCAGATAATGGGAGACTTACCAAAAAATAGACTTCTTCCAGGTAGACCATTTGAGAAGATTGGTATTGATTTGGCCGGTCCCATTCAAGCTAAACCTATGTTGACACGAAGCAAAGTTATTTTCAAATTCTACATAGTCCTATTCGTTTGCTTCACCACCAAAGCCATTCACTTAGAAATTTCATCAGATTTGACTCCGGAAACCTTTCTTGCAGCATTGAAAAGATTCATCTCTAGAAGAGGAAGACCAACTGATATATACTCAGACAATGCAACTAACTTTAAGGGTGCAAGCAACATTTTGAAAGAACGATGGAAGTTGTTCAATGCTGCTAATATTCAAGATTTTTCAGCCATAGAATCCATTAATTGGCATTTCATTCCTCCGTCGGCACCTAACTTTGGTGGATTATGGGAAGCTGGCATTAAATCAGTTAAAACCATCTTATCTAAAACGATGAAATCTAGGTTATTGAATTACGAGGAGTTACTGACCTTATTGGCTCGAATTGAAGCCTGTCTTAACTCCAGACCATTAACCTTTGTTAGCAATGATCCAAATGACTTAACAGCGTTAACACCAGGACATTTTCTTATAGGAAATGCTATACGACATGATGCAGAATCGGATCACTCTGCTTTGAATCTTCGCTCCAGATGGGATCTGATTCAACCTCAAAGAGACTACTTCTGGAACCGTTGGAGCTGTGAATATCTACATCAACTCCAAGAAAGAAGGAAGTGGAGGACTTCACATCCGGATGTCAACATTGGAGATTTGGTTATGTTGAAGGAACAAAACAAACCACTACAATGGAAACTGGCGAGAATTGTCCAGATATTCCCAGGAGAAGATGATCATGTCAGAGTGGTGCTTCTTCGTACCCCTAAAGGCCTTTTGAAGAGACCAATAACCAAGATATGTCCTCTGCCTTACAAGGAGTGAGCTCTTGATCTGGAATATAGTTCAAGGTTGTGGGGGAGTATGTTGGAGTCAATTGTAAATATTCATTAATTCATTTATTTGCATTTTTTAAATTCATTTTGTTTTCACTGATTTATTTGTTTTCTTTTAATCTGTGAAGTTTATTTTTGTTATTTGGCACTGTTGGTGTTTGTTGACAGTTTTAATCTCCTGCCATTATTATTATTGTAATCGAATTTGTGGTAATAAAACCTACTCTATTCTTGGCAAAGTTTTATTCATTCATTCATTAACTAAAACCTACTCTATTCTTGGCAAAGTTTTAATCATTCATTCATTAACTCAAATCTAAATAAATACTCAAATCTAAATCTACAATTCGAACAGCTGTATTTATATTTGGACTGTTCTCCTGATGATATATTATATTGTTTCCTGGAAAAATTATATCTTCTTTTATTTTATAAGGCTCCTGAATCAGATTTAAGTCTGTGTTTATGAATTTTTTGGATGAACATATATGCAGGTATTGCTTTTCCTAGCATTTTGTTGAATAATTTAAATTCTATCAGTATAGCTGTGTTTCTTTCATTTATATGCATTCAAATGGTGTTTTATTTATTGTTCTCCTCTTCTTGAATTGTTGAGTAGTCGGTACGGCATCGTGTTTTTAATCTCTCTTTCGTAGATCGGGCACGCTTGGGTATTTGGTTTATGATCTAAATTTCCGTTCTTAAAATATGGGTGCTTGCAGCAATTGCTGCATCTTATTATTTCGGAGCAGTGATGCTGTCCTTCCATTACACATTTTACACTTTTTTTATATTTGGAAGGAATAAACTTCTTTAAGTTTAAATCGCTTTGGTTGAAAGCCAAACGATTGTTAAATCTAGGCATCTATTCAAATTGTATTAATCAACCAGACGCGATATTGAAACATTTGCGCCTATTACAGAGGAAACAAACAAAACAACAAACATATTAGAACTTAGAATTAAATATTTACAAATTTAATTTGGGTCCATGTCAATTTTCTGTTGTTGTTGTTGTCGTGTCCAATGAAGAGCCTCAGAAGTCTCCATACATCTCTATCACTGCAGTCACAATGTCCTCTATATTGGGTGTGTAAAGCTGCTGTTCTGGGTCCACGTCAATTTTCTGCTGTTGTTGTCGTATCCAATGAAGAGCCTCAGATGTCTCCACACATCTCTATTACAGCAGTCGCTATGTTCTCTATCTTGGGTGTGTAAAGCTGCTGTTCTGGGTCCACGTCAATTTTCTGCTGTTGTTGTCGTATCCAATGAAGAGCCTCAGATGTCTCCACACATCTCTATTACAGCAGTCGCTATGTTCTCTATCTTGGGTGTGTAAAACTGCTGTTCTGGGTCATTGTCAATTTTCTGTTGTTGTTGTCGTGTCCAATAAAGAGCCTCAGATGTCTTCATACATCTCTATCACTGCAGTCACAATGTCCTCTATCTTGGGTGTGTAAAACTGCTGTTCTGGGTCATTGTCAATTTTCTGTTGTTGTTGTCGTGTCCAATAAAGAGCCTCAGATGTCTTCATACATCTCTATCACAGCAGTCGCGATGTCCTCTATCTTGGGTGTGTAAAGCTGCTGTTCTGGGTCCATTTCAATTTTCTGCAAGGCTGCGGCCATTGCTGGGCATGAGAATATGTGAGCAGGTGTTAGTTCCACACCAGGACAGTTGTTGTATGTCCTATAAGTTCTTGTGCCACCTGGATGTATTATTATTCCTTTATAGTGTTTCGTTCTGAGTCTTGTTATAGTTTTTTAATTATTTAATATTCTTTTTTTTTTGCTTATCCTTAGTACAAGTGGTACAGTCCATGATAATCATGGTGGGTACTTCTACCCACTGTTAGTGCACCACATGTCTACACACGTGAAAAGCAGTTCGACTTTGCACTTACAAATAAATGTGTCAGAGCCCCGTTTGGTTACTCGCACTCGTTGGTGGAGTAAGACTTTTGCAAGAATAGGGGGACATTGGGGTAATTTTTTTTTATCAGAAAAAAGTGCCCAATGCGGGAATCGAACCCGGGTCGTAGCGGTCGAAAACCAACGGTTTATACCAGCCTTCCACCGACCCCCAATTAATTCTCATTAATTTTTATATCAATTAACTAAGAGAGAGTGTCAATAAAATTATTTTGAATCTGAAGAATCTACAATAGGTTTGGGGAGAATAAGACTGAAATATGGTAAAATAAAAAAGTAGGTCATTTCCTAGAAAAGAGAAGATTTTGCCCAAAAATAGAAAAAGAAAGTAAACGGTCTTCTTCCCTCTAGGGTCAATGGTCAATAGTAATCAATGGTTATGTCAACGGCCGACCTGTATTATCGTCTGCTTCACGAACGAGGTCAACGACCTTGTTGGCTGCAATTCTATCTCCAGATATGACGTCTGCCAAGGTTAGCGTTGTGCGCATGCGTACCCCCTTATAAACACTTGTACTAAAGTAAAAACATAAGCCTCCAGGGAAAAGTTTCTTTTAAAAATATTTTTATTTAAAAAATCTCGAGCTTTCGGGCAAGTACGCCCTACTACGGGAGAAAATGCTTTATATGATTAATACGCCAATGAAATATGATTTAAAATTAAATAAAGTTCATTTACTGTTTACATTTGCTTTAAAAGCACGATCAACGCGGGCTTCTGTTGCGCGTGCTTCACTTGGGGGTTATGGGCTGGGCTCAGGGAATATAATGTTATAAATTTCCGGAATATCAATTATTCTGTTGATGCTATTGTGCTTTCTGGATATGATGGATTCTATTATTAGTCTCTGTAGTCTATTGGGGATGTTGGAGTAATGGGTCTTCGGTTCTGATAGGGAGAAGGAATGGCCTGTTTCTCTTATATGTTGGTATACTAAAGATCTACTGTCTTGATTATCGATATTTCGTTTATGTGTGTTCTGATACAATGTCTGCCAGTTTCCCTGAGCCCAGCCCATAACCCCCAAGTGAAGCACGCACAACAGAAGCCCGCGTTGATCGTGCTTTTAAAGCAAATGTAAACAGTAAATGAACTTTATTTAATTTTAAATCATATTTCGTTGGCGTATTAATCATATGAAGCATTTTCTCTCGTAGAAGGGCGTACTTGCCCGAAAGCTCGAGATTTTTTAAAATAGAAAATATTTTTAAAATAAACTTTTCCCTGGAGGCTTTTGTTTTTATTTTAATATTAATTCAAGGGATTATTTGATCGACCTGTACTAAAGGTGGGGAGGGCGTTGGGTCTGCAGATTAGAAGATGGAATTGTTGGAATCGAACCTGTACCTGGTGCTCTGTGTTGCTGCGGGTCTAGCTCTGCTGCTCAGGTAGGTTTGGCTCGTCGACGGACTGAATGTAGGTCAGTAAGGTGATGGCGTCTCACGTGCGGCCGGTCTTTCCTCCGTAGTATAGTGGTCTTTCCTCGGTAGTATAGTGGTCTTTCCTCGGTAGTATAGTGGTTTTTCCTCGGTAGTATAGTGGTCTTTCCTCGGTAGTATAGTGGTCTTTCCTCCGTAGTATAGTGGTCTTTCCTCGGTAGTATAGTGGCCTTTCCTCGGTAGTATAGTGGCCTTTCCTCCGTAGTATAGTGGTCTTTCCTCCGTAGTATAGTGGTCTTTCCTCGGTAGTATAGTGGTCTTTCCTCGGTAGTATAGTGGTCTTTCCTCGGTAGTATAGTGGTCTTTCCTCCGTAGTATAGTGGTCTTTCCTCGGTAGTATAGTGGCCTTTCCTCGGTAGTATAGCGGTCTTTCCTCCGTAGTATAGCGGTCTTTCCTCCGTAGTATAGTGGTCTTTCCTCGGTAGTATAGTGGTCTTTCCTCCGTAGTATAGGGGTCTTTCCTCCGTAGTATAGTGGTCTTTCCTCGGTAGTATAGTGGCCTTTCCTCGGTAGTATAGCGGTCTTTACTCCGTAGTATAGTGGTCTTTCCTCGGTAGTATAGCGGTCTTTCCTCCGTAGTATAGTGGTCTTTCCTCCGTAGTATAGTGGTCTTTCCTCCGTAGTATAGCGGTCTTTCCTCCGTAGTATAGTGGTCTTTCCTCCGTAGTATAGTGGTCTTTCCTCCGTAGTATAGAGGTCTTTCCTCCGTAGTATAGCGGTCTTTCCTCCGTAGTATAGCGGTCTTTCCTCCGTAGTATAGTGGTCTTTCCTCCGTAGTATAGTGGTCTTTCCTCGGTAGTATAATGGTCCTTCCTCCGTAGTATAGTGGTCTTTCCTCCGTAGTATAGTGGTCTTTCCTCCGTAGTATAGTGGTCTTTCCTCCGTAGTATAGTGGTCTTTCCTCCGTAGTATAGTGGTCTTTCCTCCGTAGTATAGTGGTCTTTCCTCGGTAGTATAGTGGCCTTTCCTCGGTAGTATAGCGGTCTTTACTCCGTAGTATAGTGGTCTTTCCTCCGTAGTATAGTGGTCTTTCTTCGGTAGTATCGTGGTCTTTCCTCCGTAGTATAGTGGTCTTTCCTCCGTAGTATAGTGGTCTTTCCTAGGTAGTATAGTGGCCTTTCCTCGGTAGTATAGCGGTCTTTCCTCCGTAGTATAGTGGTCTTTCCTCCGTAGTATAGTGGTCTTTCTTCGGTAGTATAATGGTCCTTCCTCCGTAGTATAGTGGTCTTTCCTCCGTAGTATAGTGGTCTTTCCTCGGTAGTATAGTGGTCTTTCCTCCGTAGTATAGTGATTTTTCCTCCGTAGTATAGTGGTCTTTCCTCCGTAGTATAGTGGTCTTTCCTCGTTAGTATAGTGGTATTTCCTCGGTAGTATAGTGGTATTTCCTCGGTAGTATAGTGGTCTTTCCTCGGTAGTATAGTGGTATTTCCTCGGTAGTATAGTGGTCTTTCCTCGGTAGTATAGTGGTATTTCCTCGGTAGTATAGTGGTATTTCCTCGGTAGTATAGTGGTCTTTCCTCGGTAGTATAGCGGTCTTTCCTCCGTGGCATAGTGGTCTTTCCTCCGTAGTATAGTGGTCTTTTCTCCGTAGTATAGTGGTCTTTCCTCGGTAGTATAGTGGTCTTTCTTCGGTAGTATCGTGGTCTTTCATCCGTAGTATAGTGGTCTTTCTTCCGTAGTATAGTGGTCTTTCCTCCGTAGTATAGTGGTCTTTTCTCAGTAGTATAGTGGTCTTTCCTCCGTAGTATAGTGGTCTTTTCTCGGTAGTATAGTGGTCACTTATCTTTCCTCAAATTTGTCCATTTCCGGGCCATCCTGACCACCAAGAAGTCTGAAAATTTGTCAACTTGCATTGTAATCGGGTACTGAAAAGTTTACCAAATTTCAGAATCCTCCATGCTCTAAAAGTATATTAAAAATCGGTTGCAAGATTTGTGGACAGGCAGACAGAGAATCAAGTTAAATAAAATCTTTTAATAAAAATATATATTTCCTTCGCAAAGGAATAAAGACACTGCTGGGAAGTTCTTAAAATGTAACAATTTAGCAGTGATCTATTTATTTATTTAACAGTTGGGAGAGACACGCCATATCCACAATTTGGATAATTGCGTGTATATTTTAAATTATATACAATTAATACAATTGACACTGGGAATCATGAAAATTAAACGTTCGATGTCAAATTTTGCATATAGTAATTATAAATAGTAGCTTGAAATATGTACAGTCAATACTTTCGCCTCAAAATATACATCCTGCAGAATCTATTAAACTTAATGTATTGGTCTTTATTGCAAGCAGCTTGTTTTGTATTAGTCAGGTAAAGTTGGTTTTATTCCCTTAGATCAGAAGTTAATGGACAGTTTATCAGAAGGTGTTCAGGGGTTTGTTGTTCGTTTGCACAAGTGCATGCAGGTGAACCAATTTTGCCAATTCTGAACAAATATGTGTTGAAGTCACCATGTCCAGTAAAAAATTGAACGTTACAAAAGTTGGGTTGAACATAGTTAGGAATTCTTGAAGTATCAAAGAATCCCTTGAAATTATCATTGGCACCCCCATAGTAATCCTCAAATTTCTAGTTTATAAAATTAGATATAATTTTTCTTTTAGTTGGATCTGATTTTTTGTATCCAATATTTATTTTTAATATATTTGTTTCAATAAAATCCGTGAGCTTTGGTGTTCTAGCAACAATATGAGTACAGTTTGAAGATGTTGAATTATAAACCTGTGTGCTGTTATTCAAAATTTTGTACTGCAGAGAGTTTAATTTATCTTTGACTTTTTTGGGTATAAAGTTGTACCAGATCGTGGAACCATAAGTTAGTGAACTTCGAAACAGTGTCTTATAGAGTTCTATTCTTCTTTTACTGTCCAGTCCCCATGCTTTCCCGGTTAATCCAATTAGGTATCCACTAGCTCTATTTGTCTTAGTAATAATCTCATCAATATGGGGCACAAAATCCAATTTATTTTTATTTCTATGATTTTTGAAAGTTATTCCCATAATCTTCAGTTTTTTCTACCCGATTGGCAGTGATAGTGTTCGGAATTTTTGCAGCTATTTTGATATTAAACAAGTATAAGATTTTCGTTTTCTCTTCAGATACGGTCAACTTATTGTTCCCACACCAGTCTAATATTTTCCCCATGACCTTTCCTGTTGTATTCCGAAGTTCTGTCAAGTTGTTTCCCCAACATATCACAGTTATATCATCCGCATAAGCAACGATTTCACTGTTTGATTCTGAATAGTTATTCAATAAATCGTTTAGAATAATATTCCATATTGTAGGGGATATAGGCCCACCCTGTGGACATCCCTTGCCTAATTTTTTATGGGTTTCATTTGATGAGTATCTAAATCTCACTCTTCTATTATTAAAAAAACTCTGTAGTAGTTTTATTATTGAAGCTTGATCATTGTCCTCATTTAGTCTTCTCAGCACCATCGGCCACCATGCATTGTCGAACGCTCCACTTATATCAACTGCGATTATAGCTGTATATTCTTTGTTTTTATGTTCTAGAGCTATTTTGACAATTTCATTTAATGCAGAGATGGTAGATCTTGATCTTCTAAATCCATGTTGACGATTGTTAAGCAGATTCGAGTCTTCATAAAATTTTATTAGTTTGTTGTTAATTATTTTTTCAAATATTTTGGAAATGTTTAAGTTGAGACAAATGGGTCTGTAGCTTTTATAACTTTTCATGTCTGTTTTACCTGGTTTGGGAATAATTATTACCTCAGATTTTTTCCATTCATTCGGATAATAATTTAAATCTAAGCATTTTTGAAAAAGTTTCACCAGTATTGGAACTACACTGGTGTCCAAAAAATAAGAAACTTTACCAATATTGAAATTTCTCAAAAGCTAATTTATTAACAAATATAAAATTTAGTATACAAATAGTTTAAACTATGGAGAATTTGACTAGCTATAAGAAAATATAAAAAAAAATATTTGAAATTATGAAATATGCAAATTATTACCAACATACCCAAAGCTAAGGTTCCAGATCTTAAAGAAATAAGATATCAATAGGGAGTATGATCACCTCTAACAGCTATCAAGGTCTCACAGCGAGCCCTCATAATGATTACCAGGTTTTGGAGGAGGTCCAGGGGTAGTAAACCCCACTCCTCCAATAGAGCAGTTCTTAGCTCAACGAGAGTTCTGGGAGAGGGGTGACGAGCTCCAATACGCCTCCCTAGAGCATCCCACACATGCTCTATTGGATTCAGGTCCGGAGATCTGGCTGGCCAATCCATCCATCGAATATTCTCACTCTGGAGATATTCATTGACTAGCCTAGCCCTATGCGGACGAGCATTATCGTCCATAAAAATTAAATTGTGACCAATTTGATCTCTATAAGGTCTTAGATAGGGCTCAAGGATCTCGTCCCTGTACCTTTGGGCAGTTAAAGTGCCCCCAAAAAAATGTGGAGGGGTGTGCGTCTGCTAGAACTGATGCCAGCCCAGACTAAGAGACTGCCCCCTCTAAAACTGTCTATTTCCCTGATGTTACTGGGATGATAGCGGGTTTCAGGCTCCCTCCAGATGAAAACTCGTCGAGAATCTGTGTTTAAACTGAATCTTGACTCGTCACTGAAGAGAACATTGGCCCACTGATCATGAGTCCAGGCGTGATGTTCCAAGCACCAATTCAAGCGGGCTCTCCTGTGAGCAGAGGTTAAAGGGATACAGACCATTGGTCGTCTTGCATGAAGAGCACCTTCGTGAAGCCTTCGGTAAACAGTTTGTCTTGAAATTCTCGTTCCAGTAGCACTCGAGAGTTCATTAGAGAGTTGAATAGCTGTCATCTCCCTATGGCGCTTGGCAGTTACGACCAGATAACGGTATTCAGAGATAGCTGTTTTTCTTTTTCTACCAGAACCTTCTTTTCTTTTGATGGTTCCTGTCTCAATAAACTGTTTCCATATTTTGCTGACCACAGATTTATTCACATTTAGCCATTTTGCTACTTCAACTTGTGATTGCCCTGCCTCCATTCTTCCAACAGCTCTCCATTTTAAATAATCTGCTAAAATTTTTCGTAAACTCATAATTAACTAAGGATTAAATAAAATTATAATTGGACAATTCTTAGATGGGGTAAACGACACATCAAATAGCACACTTATAAAGACAAGCAAAAATTTGCATATTTTCAATTTTACCGAATCGAATGGTTGCGATAAATAAATTCTACGACTTAAAATACCTAATTAAATTACTTTTTAGCTTTTAGCGTTATATATTTTAAAACATATCATTAAAAAACAAAGGTTTCTTATTTTTTGGACACCAGTGTATCAGTTGTTTAGTATGTTTTATCATATTGTTAGAAATATTATCAATTCCAAGCGTTTTCTTTGAGTTTAGCTCATCAATTATTCCATTTACTTCATTGGGCGTTATTATTATATTTTCTTTATTATGAAATCCTAGAGTATAGTTCCTTATGTTTTTGTGGAAGGTTGTGTCTTCATTATCTCTATCATCGGGGAAAAGGTTGTTCAAAATTTCCGCTGTCTTCTGGAATCGTTCTTCATCTTTATTTACTTCTAAGATTTCCAAAAATCCCTTTCGGTTAGAACCGTTTTTAATATTTTTGTATACCCTGTATAAATTTCCATATGGGGATTTTGATTTGATGTCCTCTAAGAAAAACCTCCAAGACATTCTTTTAGCCTTATTTATTTCCCTGACGTATTTGTTTCTTGCACTTTTATACTGTTGTTAAATATGGATAGAGGGATTTTTGGCCCGATAATAGGAGTTACGGAGGTATTTACAATAGCTCTCAAGGCGTGCCAAGTCCGCGTTCCACCATCTGTTTATGTTGTTTTTTATTTGTTTGTTTTTTCTTAGTTTAAGTGTATTATACGCTGCTTCAATGAGCGTGTTCGAAAGTTTTTTTTACCGCGCTATCGACGTCTTTCCTTGTATTTGCTGTATCTAAAAAGTTTTCAATATTAATTTGATCTATTTTATTGAAATTCTGGCCAAAATTTGACCAGTTCCCCTTTTCTTCACTGAATTTCCATGTGTAATTATTTGTAGCTGTGGTGAAATTATCAGTTGTATATACTTCATAGATTATTGCTACATGATCAGAGATCTGCGATATTTGTTCTGTGTGCCAGTTCCTGATAGTTGCTATTGCTTGTTTGTTAGTCAGCGTAAGATCATCCACACTAGCATTTCGACATGTAGTGGATTTATTATTATGTATGATTAAGTTCGTTTCGTCAATGATGGGGATCAATCTATGCCCATTGTAATTTTTTTGTGGAATCATACCACAATGGCGATCTGGCGTTAAAGTCACCACTTATAATTAGGGGCGTGTTTATAAATGTTTCAGTTAGTGGTCTGAAGAATGTTTCGTGCTCCTTTCTCATAGAATTGGGGTGAATAAAAATGTTTGATATAGCAATTTTCTTACTTTCTGTTTGTATAGTAATGGTTGTGGCGAAGGAGTTAGTGAATTCTTTTATTAGTTCAATTTGTAACGCATTGTTTCTAACAATTATTGCTGTATTTATATTTGGACTGTTCTCCTGATGATATATTATATTGTTTCCTGAAAAAATTATATCTTCTTTTATTTTATAAGGCTCCTGAATCAGAATTAAGTCTGTGTTTATGAATATTTTGGATGAACATAGTTCACTTATGCAGGTATTGCTTTTCCTAGCATTTTGTTGAATAATTTTAATTCTATCAGTAGCTGTGTTTCTTTCATTCATATGCATTCAAATGGTGTTTTAATTCTTGTTCTCCTCTTCTTGAATTGTTGAGTAGTCGGTACGCTGCATCGTGTTTTTTATCTCTCTTTCGTAGATCGGGCAAGCTTGGGTATTTGGTTTATGATCTAAATTTCCGTTCTTAAAATATGGGTGCTTGCAGCAATTGCTGCATATTATTATTTCGGAGCAGTGATGCTGTCCTTCCATTCCACATTTTACGCATTTTTTTTTTTATATTTGGAAGGAATAAACTTCTTTAAGTTTAAATCGCTTTGGTTGAAAGCCAAACGAATGTTAAATCTAGGCATCTATTCAAATTTTATTAATAAACCAGACGCGATAATGAAATATTTGCGCCTATTACAGAAGAAACATTCAAAACAACAAACAAATTAGAACTTAGAATTAAATATTTACAAATTTAATTTGGGTCCATGTCAATTTTCTGTTGTTGTTGTTGTTGTGTCCAATGAAGAGCCTCAGATGTCTCCACACATCTCTATTACAGCAGTCGCAATGTCCTCTTTCTTGGGTGTGTAAAACGGCTGCTCTGGGTCCATGTCAATTTTCTGTTGTTGTTGTTGTTGTGTCCAATGAAGAGCCTCAGATGTCTCCATACATCTCTATCACTGCAGTCACAATGTCCTCTATTTTGGGTGTGTAAAGCTACTGTTCTGGGTCCATGTTGATTTTCTGTTGTTGTTGTTGTGTCTAATGAAGAGCCTCAGATTGTCTCCATACACCTCTATTACAGCAGATGCAATGTCCACTATCTTGGGTGTGTAAAACTGCTGCTCTGGGTCCATGTCAATTTTCTGTTGTTGTCGTGTCCAATAAAGAGCCTCAGATGTCTCCATACATCTCTATCACATCAGTCGCAATGCCCTCTATCTTGGGTGTGGAAAGCTGCTGTTCTGGGTCCGTGTCAATTTTCTGCAAGGCTGCGGCCATTGCTGGGCATGAGAATATGTGGGTAGGTGTTAGTTCCACACCAGGACAGTTGTTGTATGTCCTATAAGTTCTTGTGCCACCTGGATGTATTATTATTCCTTTGTAGTGTTTCGTTCTGAGTCTTTTTATAGTTTTTTAATTATTCAATATTCTTTTTTTTTTGCTTATCCTTAGTACACGTGGTACAGTCCATGATAATCATGGTGGGTACTTCTACCCACTGTTAGTGCCCCACATGTCTACACACGTGAAAAGCAGTTCGACTTTGCACTTACAAATAAATGTGCCAGAGTCCCGTTTGATTACTCGCACTCGTTGGTGGAGTAGGACTTTTGCAAGAATAGGGGGACATTGGAGCATTTTTTTTAATCAGAAAAAAAGTGCCCAATGCGGGAATCGAACCCGGGTTGTAGCGGTCGAAAACCAACGGTTTATACCAGACTTCCACCGACCCCCAATTAATTCTCATTAATTTTTATATCAATCAACTAACAGTGTCAATAAAATTATTTTGAATCTGAAGAAACTACAATAGGTTTGGGGAGAATAAGACTGAAATATGGTAAAATAAAAAAGTAGGTCATTTCCTAGGAAAGAGAAGATTTTGCCCAAAAATAGAAAAATAAAGTAAACGGTCTTCTTCCATCTAGGGTCAATGGTCAATAGTGATCAATGGTTATGTCAACGGCCGCACTGTATTATCGTCTGCTACACGAACGAGGTCAACGACCTTGTTGGCTGCAGTTCTATCTCCAGATATGACGTCTGCCAAGGTTAGCGTTGCGCGCATGCGTACCCCCTTTATAAACACTTGTACTAAAGGTGGGGAGGGCGTTGAGTCTGCAGACAGAAGATGGAATTGTTGGAATCGAACCTGTACCTGGTGCTCTGTGTGGCTGCGGGTCTAGCTCTGCTGCTCAGGTAGGTTGGGATCGTCGGCTGACTGAATGTAGGTCAGTAAGGTGATGGCGTCTCACGTGCGGCCGGTCACTTATCTTTCCTCGGTAGTATAGCGGTCTTTCCTCGGTAGTATAGCGGTCTTTCCTCCGTAGTATAGTGGTCTTTTCTCAGTACTATAGTGGTCTTTCCCCAGTAGTATAGTGGTCTTTCCTCAGTAGTATAGTGGTCACTTATCTTTCCTCAAATTTGTCCATTTCCGGGCCATCCTGATCACCCAGAAGTCTGAAAATTTGTCAACTTGCATTGTCATCGGGGTCTGAAAAGTGTACCAAATTACAGAATTCTACTTGCTCTAAAAATATATTAAAAATCGGTTGCAAGGATTTGTGGACAGACAGACAATCAAGTTAAATAAAAGCTTTTAATAAAAATCCATATTTCCATCGCAAAGGAAAAAAGACACTGCTGGGAAGTTCTTAAAATGTGACAATTTAGCAGTGATAGAAAGAATAAACTTTTTAAGTTTAAATCGCTTTGGTTGAAAGCCAAACGATTGTTAAATCTAGGCATACATTTTTTTAAAATTTATTAATAAACCAGACGCGATAATGAAATATTTGCGCCTATTACAGAGGAAACATTCAAAACAACAAACAAATTAGAACTTATAATTAAATATTTACAAATTTACATGTATATATATTAATCAACAGAGTTCATAAAACATATATAGACAAAGTGGCTGATGTAAGAGAGTTAAATCATTTAGATCAGGGAACAATCTCACTTCTGTAAAGTTCGGACAGTCATAGATAAGGTGAATTTTGTTCAGTTTCTCCGCAGGAATAATTTGGTGTTTCTGATAGACCATTTTATATAAGTATTTCTGGCCGTGTGATGTGATAAATTGAATGACTATAAAAAATCTAGACTGTAGTGAAGCTTAACTGCCGTGTGACCTCCAAACGTGATGCCATCTGTCAAGCAGGAAATATGCAAAAAGGGCGGAAGTTATGGAAGATTTGTTGACACAGATGTTTTCCTGTACCTTTAACTTACAGCGCTCCGCTTCATACTTCCTAATAGAGTTTGTTTAATGTCAGATTTATCTTTAAGACCTCGTGAAGGGATGTCTATTGTGGTATTCACCTTTTTTGATCACTGATGAATTTTCTCCTTCTTATGCATTCTACTTTCTTATCTCCACTTAATCATATTAGGGTATCAAGTTGTGACCATTGATGGTGTCTGTTTGACAAACATCATGACTGGGTGAAGTAGAATGTGTCTTCCTTTGTCATTAAGACTGGGAGCACTACTCAGTGGCAGGCCGACTTAGCTCCAAAAGAAATGGCCGCCTCTGACATGAGGAACAGACGCCATGTACAGCCGCTCCTAACATGGAGTACAGACTCATCCTGTATCCCTGGAGTCCTTACAGGGAACTATCAGTTAGGCCAGCTGAGCCCAGGTTTTTTAGTGAGCTTGTTACTGCTCCCACTCCTCTTTTTTCATCCGGGTTTGGGACCGGCAAAGGCGGAGTTTCTTATGCATTGAAATTGTTGAATTACCTCACGATATACAAAGTTGCATCTTTTATTAGCAAGATTCTGAGTAACTATCAGGATAGTGTGCTATCTATCTATATGTATATGTCAGTGTATATATGTTTGTCGGCTATACACGTTCCGAGATAGTACCTATTCTGGCTGAAATTTTAACAAAGGATATAGGTGTAAATTTTGCCGGGAGGATATTGATTTAAAGAGACAAAGGTCGCCTCTCCCGTTAAAATAGACGTCAAAACTAGACATAGTTTTGACGTCTATTTTTGACGGGAGAGGCGACCTTTGTCTCTTTAAATCAATATCCTCCCGGCAAAATTTCCATCTATATTTTAGCCATAGATTTGGCCCAGCCACTTTGCCAGCTAAACACCTCTTTGGCAGATTGTCAAGATTCCGTTAGATCCCGTGTGGATCTCATGGAATAAAGTCCGCCCTAGGCTGACGAGGGACATTAGCCCGAAACCATGGTCTCTAGGTGGACGCTTTTCAGTTTGCCAAAGCTGGTGTTGTGGCTTTGTCACCGACCCGAGGCCACTAGTTGCGGCGACGGTCAATAGATGGCGTCTAGTTTTGACGTCTATTTTGACGGGAGAGCGACCTTTGTCTCTTTAGATTAAAGGATATAGAGTTAAATCTGGAAGAGTTTATTGCCACGTTTAATTATTTTAAAATATAAGATAGACCTCATTATTTTTCCTTCAATATTTTAAGATTTTAAACTTATTCTGATTGTAATTTTTATAATATTTTTTTCATGCACATTTTTCCTCACCACTTTGTATTTTAAATTATTTCAACTGTGATATTATAACACTATGCGGCGCTAAAGGTTGGCGTTCAGCCAGCCGAAATATTGGCAAATAAATCTTTTATTCAATCCAATATATGTATTTTTATTATCTAATGATTTAAGTATGGATTGGTCTATTTTCAGAACAGATTTATATTTTTGTTGTTAAAGAGGAGTAGAGTTCCTGAAAACCTAAGAAATCTTATCTCGGCAAGGAAAAAAAGATACGTTTTTTCTATAGGGCCGATTGAAATGTTGACACAGATATTTTTAGAAAAATTCCTCTATTTTTGCTGGTAGTTTATCTAGAGCGTAGGTACAGCTGTTAGCCGATATAATATTCTGACCTGGTTCATTGCTCCCTCCTGCTCTTTATGGTAAGATTGGACCAATTCCTTACTCCACCTGCCATACCGACCAAATTGCTCTGGCACATTTGTAAGAGCAAAGTCGAACTGCTTTTCACATGTGTAGACATGTGGTGTACTTACAGTAAAAGCAGTCACCTATTTCAACCTACCATGGCCTGTACCACGTGTACTAGGGATAAGCAAAAAAAAAAAAAATTAGGAAAAAATTACTTTAGAATCCCTCATTATCAAAAGACAATGACAATTAAAATAATTTTTTTTGATATCTTGTCAATACATGCGAAAGTGCACAGTCTGCACTATTTAAAAAATATGACTAAATACAGTAGAACCTCCCTGTAAAGGACACCTAATTGCAAAGCCAAAGTATCCTTTAGGGAGAGGTTTCTTCTTACTGGAGAGTTTCCAAATAGTAAAAATGGTAAATTTGCAAATGAAAACTGTCCTTTATAGAGATGTGTCCTCTAGCTCGAGTGTCCTCTCATGGGGATTCTACTGTAGTAAAAATGGTAATTATATCAATGAAAACTGTCCTTTATAGAGAGGTGTCCTCTAGTGTGAGTGTCCTCTCATGGAGATTCTACTGTAGTAAAAATGGTAATTATGTCAATGAAAACTGTCCTTTATAGAGAGGTGTCCTCTAGCGTGAGTGTTCGCTCATGGAGGTTTTACTGTATTGGTGATGAAAACTGTCCTTTGTAGAGAGGTGTCCTCTCATGGAGGTTTTACTGTATTGGTGATGAAAACTGTCCTTTGTAGAGAGTGTCATCTAGCTCGAGTGTCCTCTCATGGAGGTTCTACTGTATTGGTGATGAAAACTGTCCTTTACAGAGAGGTGTCCTCTAGCGTGAGTGTCCTCTCATGGAGGTTCTACGGTATATACAGTATATACATAATACTATGTACAATGAACATGGCGCCTCTGCCACCGCTGCAGAGTTTGGTGGAGAATCACCAGCGGGTCTCCAGCGACATTTCGCGATTTACGAAGAAAACGTAGATCGCGTGCTTCGTCACTGAGGAGATGGCGTGGTCCTCGAGACCAACATATTATATCATCATATCAAAAGATTTTTTTTTTTCATTTTATTAATTAGCAGACGCGATATTGAAATATTTGCGCCTATTACAGAGGAAACATACAAATTAGAACTTAGAAATAAATATTTACAAATTTACATGTATATATATATTATTCGAAAGAGTTCATAAAATTTATATAGACAAAGTGGCTGATGTAAGAGAGTTAAATCATTTAGATCAGGGAACAATCTCACTTCTGTAAAGTTCGGACAGTCGTAGATAAGGTGAAGTTTGTTCAGTTTCTCCGCAGGAACAATTTGGTGTTTCTGATAGACCTCTTTTTATGTAAGTATTTCTGGCCGTGTGATGTGACAAATTGAGTGACTATAAAATTTGAATGGAACTGTGTAGGAATTCCGTTTGGAAAAATAGAGCGAATTGTGTAATTAGCATTATAAATGGATTGATACAAATAATTCATAATAATAGATTTTTCATCGCCAATCATTGTTGTAAATATTTCCCTTGGTAATTTTTTTTTTAGTTCGTACTTTATTGTTTATATACTTACCAAATTAGGAAAAATAATTTTAGAATCTCTCATATCAAAAGATAGGGACAGTTTAAACAGGAGAACCGATATTCCATCCCAGTTCCATTATATTTAGGCAATATTCTTGTTCTTCTTTCTTATCTCCACTCAATCATTTCAGGGTATCAAGCTTGTAGAGCTTGTTGATGGTGTGGGTGAAGTAGAATGTGTCTGCCTTTGTCATTAAGACTGGGAACACTACTCAGTGGCAGGCCGACTTAGCTCCAAAAGAAATGGCCACCTCTGACATGAGGAACAGACACCATGTACAGCCGCTCCTAACATGGAGTACAGACTCATCCTGTATCCCTGGATTAGGAGCTTGGTATTTCAACTTTTTGCAAGTATTTACGAACGTTTGGGGCAACCTTGTATTTTCGAATAGTTTGTTGCTGACAAGAGCCCACCTGGTAGTTGTATTCAGAGCATTAATGCCTTTAGCACCCTCTTTTCCAATTTGCTTTCTTGAGAAAGAGGGCCTTGAAAGAATCTATTGGACGGCTCTGGTGGTGTCTTGTCCAAACTCCCTCGGATGCAGTAGCATGGATCGTCAATTTCTGATTTTGTTGCTCCATTGAAATGCCATTGCCCCGTTAGTTAGCCACATTTCAGAGTTCCCTGTTCACGGTTACCGTAGTGGCTCACGACACCGTACTACAGGGCAATCCCTTACTTGTGTTGATCCATTGAAAGGGGAGGTGCCATTGCCCCGTTAGTCAGCCACATTTCAGAGTTCCCTGTTCACGGTTACCGTAGCGGCTCACGACACCGTACCACAGGGCAGTCCCTTACTTGTGTTGCTTCATGGAAAGGCCATTGCCCCGTTAGTCAGCCACATTTCAGAGTTCCCTGTTCACAGTTACAGTAGCAGCTCACGACACCGTACTACAGGGCAGTCCCTTACTTGTGTTGCTCCATGGAAAGGGGAGGTGTCATTGCCCCGTTAGTCAGCCACATTTCATAGTTCCCTGTTCACGGTTACAGTAGCAGCTCAAGACACCGTACTACAGGGTAGTCCCTTACTCGTGTTGCTCCATGGAAAGGGGGGTGCCATTGCCCCGTCAGTAAGTCACATTTCAGAGTTTCCAGTTCACGGTTACCGTAGCGGCTCACGACACCGTACTACAGGGCAGTCCCTTACTTGTTTTGCTCCATGGAAAGGAGAGGTGCCATTGCCCCATTAGTCAGCCACATTCCGAAAATATTTGTTATTTTTTTATTTCTTGTTTGTTGCCAACATATTTGTTTACTCTGTGAATGTGTGTTCCAGATGGCTGACAAAGAAGGACAACATTTGGGCACAACAGAATATTCCATACTTGAATGATTCCCTTCTTTCAACTTTCTTCGATCAAAAAGTAATTTAAACTCTTACCCTTATGTTTTCTATTTTCCTAAAATATTTTCATAAACCACCGTTTTGTTAAGGTAATTGTTATATTGAGTTTTTTAAAACTATATTGTGTATTACAAGGTTGTCCCAAAAGCACGTAAACACTTATAAAAATTGAAATACCAATATTATTCGCCATAATAATATTACTAGACGAATGACCTGGCTTCGCTCGAGAATTCCCCGAAGTGCAATTTCATCATACTGAAAGTACATCAATAATAAATAGTAGAAGTTGTTACTTCGCCTCGTATTTACTCCGCGTGAAAAAAAAAGTTCTTCATATGAAAAAAAAAAAAAAAGTCATAAATACTAATCAAAATGTAGCCGAAAATTTTCCTCAGGTTTATAAAAAGCGACATGCAAAATTTGGTACCAATTGGTTCAGTAGTTTTTGAGTTTATCGCGAAACAGACATTGGCTTTTATATATAAGAAGATTTTATAAATGAGTTTTAAAAATTGTAAAAAAAAAAATGCATCGGCCGGGAATCGAACCCGGGCCGCCCGCGTGGCAGGCGAGCATTCTACCACTGAACCACCGATGCTTATAAGAAATGGCCATATTTGGGTATTTATTCCATTCACAAAAGCAAACGATGACAGAATTGATTGTTGATGACTCTGATACTTGTATATAAAATTCGCCGTTGTGTATTATGTCTTTGTGTATTATGTATAAAGTAACAGTATTCTACAATAAAATCAGTGTAATAGTGTATCTCAATACAAATGTATCGTGACGTATTTCTAACTAACCTTGGCCATTGTCCAGCCGGTCCATATTATAGAGAGAGAAAGCTATATCAAGTTGGGACGAGTTTATGGGTAAGTTATCTTTACTATTTTGTTTAACCATATAGCTTCACAATTGCTATAGAATAATGCGTGTGTGGAAATATTTCCGACCAAACTTTCACAATTCTACACTCATTGCTAATCATGGAAATTTCAGAAGCTTTTTAATAAGAATTAAAGCGGTGGAAGACCCGAGTTGTTTTTGTGGATATGATGAACAAACCTCAATACATCTTTTAATGGATTGTCCTGTTTTTCAAGACTACAGAATTGACAATAATTTAATAGTAACAGATCCAAGTATTTTTATTTCCAGTAAAGAAATGTATATTAAATACCTTTGGTAGATATATTTTAAATTATATAGCAACAAATATATTTTAAGAAACTGATCATTTATATTATGTTGATTGTACATATTGCCAAACACTTCTTTCTTTGGTACACAGTTTTTTTCTAGTTTTTTTTTTCTCTTTTTCTCATTGTTAATATCATATGACTATTCTATTCACAGCCATATTGTATATATATGTATAGACAAATGTCATACATGTATGACAGCACAAGTGTCCCTAGGGGGACATAGCGTTTATATTGAAATAAAATAAAGACCAGAATGGATGATTTTTGAGCCCCGATGGACGCATAAAGAGGAATATGTACATTGTACTGTTGGAGGGGCCTGGGGATGGGTGGCCAGGGGATCATCGCCGGGTGAGGTAGATAATGCTTTACAATATTGTCAAGTAGCTCTACAACCCCGGCCATAGGAAGCTCCATGGGACACCTGTCAATCATCACTGGACTCCAGGGGGACAGGTGTGAGGGGTTCTCGGAATCTTATCGGCAAATAAGGAAAACGGGACGGTGGCTGACCACTCTCACTATCTTTACCTTGGGATAAGTTGTTCTCCCTATAAATACCTCTTGTATATAATTTTATTGGAGAACTAAAAGGTAAATACCCACATTTATAATAAATTAATTATTCCCAAATTTGCCCTTGCTTTATTTATCTCCGCGAAAAAATTGTCACAGAATAATTACTGTAAATACTTAGTTTTCAATTTATCATCATAAATATTTGTCTAGTCATCACCCCTTAACATGCTTGTAGATTATCAGTTGAAAAATTAATATCACGTTTTGCATTGTATAGATTTAATCAATCACTTATTTTTTACTTCTTCTTCTTCTTTCTTATCTCCACACTAGGTGAAGTAGAATGTGTCTGCCTTTGTCATTAAGACTGGGAGCACTACTCAGTGGCAGGCCGACTTAGCTCTAAAAGAAATGGCCACCTCTGACATGAGGAACAGACGCCATGTGCAGCTGCTCCTAACATGGAGTACAGACTCATCCTGTATACTTGGATCAGGAGTCATTACAGGGTACTATCAGCTGGGCCAGCTGAGCCCAGCTTTTAGTGAGCTTGTTACTGCTCCCCATCCTCCTTTTTCATCCGGGCTTGGGACCGGCAAAGGCGGAGTTTTTTGTACTTAAACTTTTGGAATAGTTGTCTTCTTTACCATGACACTATATAGTGCCGAATTTAATAAAATGCAGAATTACAATGGCAAAACATACTTTTTGGAACAAAAAAAGGGCACTACCAATATTATGATGAAACAAAGATTGATAAAGACACTAATGTTGCCTCTTCTAACATGGCTGTGAGTCGTGGACATTACTAGAATCTTCAATCAAACGAATAGAAGTCTTCGAGACATACCTTTACAGACACAAATTTACAAGAAACTGCAAGCTGATCGGCATGATATTCCTTTCATAAAAATATTTGTTACATACGATGAAAAAAAGTGGTTCTATTATCATAATTCCAATAATCAAAAGCAGAGGTTGAGCTTCCTAAACTTTTTGTTTAAAGCAAGCTGTTCAAGGAATAATACACTAAGAGTTCAATCCAAAAGGTCGAAACATCAACAAAAATCTGTATTCTGAATAGCTCTAACGATGCTGTTTGAATAAGTTTTAGCTTTGGTGAACAGAAAACTCATTTTTTTTACAATAGGATAACACCTACCAGTGGTTTAGCCAGTTTAATCTACTGTTACGACGCTTCTGAGCCGTCGATGTTTGCGTTCAAGGTTTTTAAGAGAACAAAGTGGATTCTTTGTGGATACAGCTTAGTACGGTATATTTATTATAAGAGCTTTAAAGAGTAGATTGGTAACTATATACAGTAGATGTCTTCATTGTCCGTCACCAGAGGCCTCGTCACCGTCTTCCCGGTAAGTCCATACGGCCACACGCCCGGAGCCCACTTCCCGTAGCCAACTTGCCACGACTTCTCTCACCGCAGATCTATCTAAAATTGTCCTCCTCTCCCCACGTTGGAATCCGCCGTGGCGCCTGTACTCCCCACACACATGTGGGCCATCCTCCCGTAGCTGGTGGATTCCATCCATCTTTCTACAACTTCACTCTGGGATCCCTGCCTCTCGGATATCTTGTCATACAGTGAGGAGGGAATTATTTATATTACACTGACATACCGCTGTTATATTGCATTTTTTGGTCTTTCTTTTATACTGATACTGATGCTAGATTCTTTGAATGGATATTTTAGATGAACTATGGACATAAGCTTTTTTTATTTCGATTGTTCATCTAAAAATACCCATTCCAAGAGTCAACCAACACTATCACTATAAAAGGAAGATAAAAAAATTCAATATTACAGCGGTATGGTAGATTAAACTGGTGAAACCGGTGAGAGGGTTCACCTCTGATGAGACAGGCCTTCCTATTAATTTTTCCATTGCAGTAAGGGCAGTAGAAATTGTTTTATTTTTAAAAATAATCATACGCGTCTATTGTTGGAATATTACAGAGTAACAATGGCTATAGATGAGAATGAGTTTAAAAAGGAACTTGCATATATATAATGTTTTAGTATTGTTTTTGTTGTTTTCATGTAGACATATATACCAAGATTTGTTTTGTATAATTGTTATTAATAATAAATAATATGTAAAGTTAAATTGGTTACGTCCTTCTTACTTACTTTAATTATATAATATCTATAATTTCCATTTATATTTTAGCCACAGATTCGGCCCAGCCACTTTGCCAGCTAAACACCTCTTTAGCAGATTGTCAAGATTCCATTAGATCCCGTGTGGATCTCATGGATTAAAGTCCGCCCTAGACTGACGAGGGCCATTAGCCCGAAACCATGGTCTCTAGGTGGACACTCTTCAGTTTGCCAAAGCTGGTGTTGTGGCTTTGTCACCGACCCGAGGCCGCTAGTTACGGCGACGGTCAATAGATGACATCTGGTTTTAGACGTCTATTTTGACGGGAGAGGCGACCCTTGTCTCTTTAGATCAATTTCCTCCCGGCAAAATTTCCATCTATATTTTAGCCATAGATATGGCCCAGTCACTTTGCCAGCTAAACACCTCTTTAGCAGATTGTCAAGATTCCATTAGATCCCGTGTGGATCTCATGGAATAAAGTCCGCCCTAGACTGACGAGGGCCATTAGCCTGAAACCATGGTTTCTAGGTGGACGCTTTTCAGTTTGCCAAAGCTGGTGTTGTGGCTTTGTCACCGACCTGAGGCCGCTAGTTGCGGCGACGGTCAATAGATGGCGTCTGTTTTAGACTTCTATTTTGACACGAGAGGCGACCCTTGTCTCTTTAGATCAATTTCCTCCCGGCAAAATTTCCATCTATAATAGTTTAGAATTTTCACAACCTTATATACTATCCTTTATTTGATCTTAATTTTTGTTTCTGTAACAATAGATTAGAAGAAACATGTTTAGATTGTTTAACTTGTCCATTGTCTAGGCTGGTAGTTACTCTGATGAATGATTGCAGACGGTACGACAACAAAATCCCAATCCTCACCGTAGGCGACCCTGACTTGCTCAAATTGGTTCTCATCAAGGATTTCCACGTCTTCCCAGACCGCAGGGTGAGTTTGCTACAATGCTTGAAAACCTAATTATTTTGATACAATCTATATACAATACAATATAATGCGACTTATGATTGTAGAATGACATTTGAAAATTATCCCGCATGTGTTTCTTTTGAACGAAAAATCGAAATTTATTTTAAGGAGAAATAACGATTATTTCTAACCTTAGGGATGAAATATGAAAGGATGAATTGTGAAGAGTAATGATGAACGAAAAAATAAAAGTGTCCAGGGATGGGAATTCCGTTCATCATTACTCTTCACAATTCTTCCTTTCATAATACTAGGCGACCCTGGGCATCTGCCCGGTAAGCGGAACACTCTAGGTTCGATTCCCATCCCTGGACACTTTATTTTTCCGTTCATCATTACTCTTCACAATTCATTCTTTCATACTTCATCCCTAAGGTTAGAAATAATCGTTATTTCTCCTTAAAGTAAATTTCGATTTTTCGTTCAAAAGAAACATATGCGGGATAATTTTCAAATGTCGTTCTACCATAATATATATATTTGAAATAATGAAAGCAAACATATCCTGACCGTGCTCACATGAACATCTCTAGATGGCAGAGCGCCATCTAGTGGAACAGAAATCAACTAAACGTTGATTTAATCTGTTCCCTGATATTTGGCCAACCCAAGTTCTTGTTAAATCAAGAAAAGCCATCCACGAACACGCTGTTGGTGCTCGTCAGCGTGAAGCAGGCTGTACCACGAGCGCCAACAACGCGAAACGGGTTCATGGAAGGTTTTTCTTGATTTATCAAGAAAATGGGTTGCCCAAATATCATGAAACAAGTTAAATAAACGTTTAAGTCATTTTTGTTCCACTAGATGGTGCTCTGCCATCTAGACATGTTCATGTGAGCACGGTCAGGATTTATATTTTTTTATTATTTTTCACACACACACATATATATACTGATTGACCACCCTTGATATACAGGGTGATCCAAAAGTCCCGCACAACTTTAAAAATTAATAACTCCGCGAATATTTGCGTTAGAGCAATGCGGTAAACACCATTGTGTTCAGGATGCAATGGGATTTTTTATGGCAAATAATGAAAAATTCGAAATTGATTTTAGTTACAATTTTATTCACCAGATGGCGCTCTACCAGATTCAGATATTCAGCGGCCAAATTGTTTGATAAATTGAAAAATATAATTGAACGACACGTATTTTTTCTTTTTGAATACCAGGAAAGAACCCTAATAATATCAAATAACAAATTAATAAAACACCAATTCGCCAAAAGTATGAAGAATTGGTTAACGATTTTCAAATACAATCAGAGATATGTAAAATAGGCAAATGCAAATTAAAACATGTAGCAAAAATATTTATATTTTATATGGGGTTTTGTGAAATAGATTGAATGTTTGAAAAATACTGCTGATATCAATACACGAATTTTTGATATGTTAATATAGTACCAAAATTATGATGGCACTACTAATAGGATTTCTTGCTATAAGAAATGTGTAGTTTCTTGACTAATTGGAGACCCTTGACTATTTAACTGGATATTTGTCATGATCCAACAAATGAAATATAGAGGGGAGTGACAAAATATATTTGTCGTACTTTATTCCAAATATCCTATGGGCTTGTCGAATGTTATCATTGTTTATTATACTGTACACAATTTTAAAAAATGTTTCCCCTCAAATAAAAAAAAATTAAATCGACCTTTTGCGTTGAAAAACGTGGTAGTGAAATCATTTTGTATTTTTTTTTCACAAAATTTCTAAAGTTATTGGTATACAGAAAAATATTCCTTATGCTATTTCTTCTAATGAGCGAAAAGCGAAAACTAAACATAAGGTGAAAAATTGTGTGTACCAGTGTTATTCGAGAAGTTATAACACTCTGGTTTGCACGACATAATATGTGAGCAAATGACAAACAAAAAATTACTGTTCACAAATAAAAAAAGATAGTCAAGATGTGAGGACAGCATTTATTATCCCCATATCCCAACACAAAGAGCTGCAAAATATTGGTAGATAATATAATACATGGCGGCTTATATAACACATGAGGTAACTGCCTTCTCTCTTGTATTAGGTCACAATCCTTGCTCAATGTGGCACCCTCCATTCTCAATCACCGCCTGCAGATGATAAATTACAGAATGGACAGCATTAAATAACATATCTGTTGAAATTGATAAAACGTGCCATCTGATAGAAGCCTTCAACATGGCCAATGTGGTAGGCCAGCATCGATAAACACACGATTTAATGTACCCTCATAAACAAAAATCGCAAGGCGTCAAGTCTGGTGATCTTGGAGGCCACTGGTATATAAAGTGGCGACTTATCACACGATTTTCACAGAACGTATCCTTCAGCAATTGTTTGGCACCTCGAGAGATATGAGGAGGTCCTCCATCTTTCATGAATGTTATTTCGCTTAGTGCTTTTGCCCTGCAATATGGGAATACCCTTTTCTCTCAAAAGTTGGACATAACGTTCATCAGTTACAAAAACGGTTTTAAAAGTTCTTCCATTGATTTTTCAAAGAAAAATGGCCCAATAATAAAGGAAGTGAACCCACACAAAACTGTAACTTTAGGCTGGTAAAGTGGCATTTCTGTAAAAATCCTAGGGTTGTCTGTTTCTCAAATGCGGCTGTTTTGAATGTTAAATTCTCCGTTTAGAGAAAAGTGAGCATCATCTGTCCACAGAACATTCGACAGCCAGTTTTCATCAATATCAATTCGCCGGAAAACCCATGCAGCGAATTCTTGACGCATCTCAAAATCGCCAACTTTCAGCTCGTGAAATCTTTGAATTTTTTATGGGTACACACAATAGAGACATTAAGTGAAGCGTCTTCGGATATCACAATCATACTCGGCGAATTTAACGCCAAAAGTTCAATTTGGGGATCACCTGTCCTGGATAACAAAAGTCAGCAGGTTGAGGACATGCTAACAGACCTCGACCTTACACCGTTAAATAACGGAGAGAACACCTATCTAAGTCCACAGGCACAGAATCCGCAATAGACATCACAGCGATAAATTACAACATCGCACCCACAATACAATGGAAAATTCTGAAAAGTGCAATCAGTGACCACAGACCAATTTTAACAACCCTAAACTTCAAAATTGAGAACGTCCATTAGAATAAAAGAACATGGGACTTTAGGAAAGCCGACTTGAAGACTGTGCAACGAAAAATTGAATTACAGAACGCTTGACAAAAACTTGGAAAAATTCTCTTCGAACATTTCAAAATCTGCAAAAGCATCGATACCTAGAGGTAGACGTAAAGACCTGTGGATACCTTACTGGAAGGACCACAACATCGAGGCAGTGATTTCAGAGAGAGAGACAATATCAATGAACTTCTTAAAAAAATAAAACAGAAGAAAACAGAAAGAACTCATTGAAATTAGTCACAAAATAGAACAAGAAATTTGGATATGCAAACAAGAAAAATGGCAGAATTCTGCGAAAAAATGGATCCAAGAAAGGACAGCCAACACTGGAATATGATTAGAGTGTTAGAGAACAATCAACACCAACACCAATCCTCCAATACTCTAACCGATATGAATAGAACAGCGCGAACGCGAACAAACAGATGGCTGACATAATTGCTGAATATCTTTCAAGCACTTCCATACTCAACTATATGAATGAAGACAGGACTCTAAAAATAATATAAACCAGTTAGTTAAACAAGCAAGAAACTTCCATCAACAAGATATTTTCTCGAGAGACTTCACACTGAATGAGCTAAACTTATCAATAAAAAAATCCAAGAGGTCACCAAGAGATAATCTAATCTTTGGTTAAATGATCAAACACTTTGAAGACAAAGCTAATAATCAACTCCTACGAATACTGAACATTTCATGGCAAACTGGTAAACTACCAAAGAATTGGAAGATATCAATTATAGTGCCAATACTGAAGCCAAACAAAGATGCCAAGGAATACAAGAACTATCGGCCAATTGCTCTCACCAGCAAACTTTGTAAAATACCAGAACGAATTATCCACTCTAGGCTCATAGTCTGGCTCACTAACAATAATAAAATAAACCTCTACCAAACTGCCTATAGATCCCAGCACTGTACGACTGATCAACTGTTTCGGAGTAAGAGAAAAACCTTAATCTGGATTGCAGACTTCTTAAGGGGAAGAAGGTTAAAGGTTCGGGTCAATGGAGAATTTTCCAAGGAAGGAAGAACATGGGCTGGTGTAACTCAGGGATCTGTGCTCAGTCCTCTTCTCTATCTGCTATATATTAACGACATCTATCCTTACCTCACTGAAGACACGAAGGTTGTCTGTTATGCAGATGATATAGCCATATGGCACACAAGTAGCAGCATAGAAAAATCGTAAAAAATACTGAACACATCAATGAGAGGACTGGAGAAGTGGGCAATGGAATTCCAAATGACCATAAACCCAATAAAACCAAACCTATGCGTCTTCTCCACTCACAGGGAAAAAGGCATAAATATAACAAAAAATAAGCATAAACAAACAAATGATTGATAAAATTAGAAATCCATAATACCTAGGTGTGATACTGCAGTCCTGTATCTTTCAAGTTGGTCTCGAGGACCACGCCATCACCATCTCCTAAGCGGCAAAGTACGCGATCTACGTATTCATCGTAGATCGCAAAATGCGTGGTGTCGCTGGAGACCCACTGGCGATTCACCACAAACTCTGCAGCGCTGGAAGAGGCGCCATATTCATTGTACATAGTGTATATAATGCATATTATCTTTTTTTAATAGTGCAGACTGTGCATGTTTTGACAAGATGTCAACAAAATTATTTTAATTATTATTGATGAGGAATTGGAATTTTCAGAACACATAATTAGCACCTCAAATAGAACTATCAGAAAACTAAACATTCTGAGAAGGCTATGTGGAACAAATTGGGGAGCAAAACCCATAATTCTCAGAACAACATATACCACCTTAATAAGGCCGATAATGGAATAGGCAACACCGGTCTGGGCTCCCTCAAGCTCATCACTAAGAGTAAGACTAGACAGTGTTCAAGCAAAAGCGGCCAAAATAATCACTGGTGCTGTTTCATCCACCAACAATGAGAAAATTCAGAGAGAATGTGTTCTAGACCTACTCGATCGAAAGCAGAAGACAAAATAAAAACAACTTGGATCGGCACTTCAACGAGGAACCAAAGGACGAGATCTCTCTGACCACTTGTGGTTTGGTAGATCCGCCCTTTTCTGAGAATGAGGTGAAACTGACGGCTTTCAAGTTCGGGAAAAGGAAATCTCCTGGTCCCGAAGGGATCGATAACACGGTCGTGAAAGCCCTGGTAAGGATGCACCCATCGCTTCTTTCCAGGTTATTCAATAGGTGCCTGGACACTGGTACTTTTCCTGAGGCATGGAAGGTTGCCCGAGTAGTGCTTCTCGAAAAGTCTGGTAGAAAGGGTAATTTTCCTAATGATTATCGTATGCTTTCTTTACTAGCGTGTCTAGGTAAGGTCCTGGATAGCCTACTAGCTCAGCGACTGAAGCACTGGCTAAAAAGTAATGATCTCCTTTCCTCTTTCCAACATGGTTTTAGGGAAGGAAGTCCACAACCACAGCTCTGAACGAGGTGTTAGAGGTGGTTGAGATGGGCTTAAATAAGGGTGCTTGGGTTCTTTTCGTGGCCCTGGACATTGATGGCGCGTTCAACTCCATGAACTGGAACAAGCTGATGAGAAATTTGATGGACATGGGTTGTCCTGATAATTTGTGCAGCTTGGTTCGTGACTTCCTGAGGGATAGACGGATTAGCCTCAATTTTGGTGGGCGGAAGTTGGAAAGAAACTGTGCTAGGGGTTGCCCCCAGGGCTCTTGCTGCGGACCTATTCTGTGGAATATCCTGGTAAACACCGTTTTCCAGGAGGAGCTCCCTGAGTGAGCCAGGCTGGTTCTCTATGCTGACGACCAGTTCCTCATTGTTGAGGCTGCTTCGAGAGCGAAGGCTGAGAAGTTAGTTGAAACTTCTCTCCAAATTCTCTCGAACTGGGCCCATGACTCTGGCCTTAAGTTCAATGTCTCCAAAACTAAAGCTCTCAGCTTTAAGCCTAGGGACATAAGAACTAAAAGGAAAGGGATCAAATGGGAACACAAGCCGGCTATCGGGATCGAAGGACGGAGGGTAGCGTTGGTCAATAGGATGACCATCCTGGGGGTGGTCATTGATGACAAGATGGGTTGGCAATACCAGGCGGAGGAGATGGTGGCGAGAGGCAGGGAGGCGTTGTGCAGGCCTGTCCTGGTTGGCTCTCAACAGGGGGGGGGGGGAGAAGGAGGGTACTATTTTTAGGAACCTCTGCCTCTCCTGTGTCGAGCCAATCCTGCTATATGCTTCCAGGGCTTGGTGTCGCCGAAACAGGGATCAGAAGGTGGCGACTACTCTAGAGAGAGTGCAGAGGACAGCGGCACTCAGAATCACAGGGGGATATCGCACTACCAGCAGTGAGGCCTTATTGGTCCTCGCTGGGCTTATTCCACTGGGGTTGAAACTAGAGGAGGAGACCATCAGACAGAAGATCTAAGAGAACAGGGAAGATGCCCTGGGACTTGAAGCGGGTGCCCTGGAATGGAAGAGGGACCCAAGAAAGCCTCCGCAGTGGTTGCCAAAGTGGAATTGGAGTCCTGGAGAGCCGACAGGGAATGGCACTACAATGGCACTGATGGGAGTAGGTCTGGAACCAATACTGGAGCTGGGGTAGTGATTTTCACTAATGGAGAGCTGATCTTCCAAGAAAGTTTAACACTCAGAGTGGACGAATTGGTCTTTTCAGCCGAGCTGGTTGCGATCAGGGTAGCCCGCAGAGTGTGTGCCGAGAAGAACTTCAGCCCGGACCGCCTCTATTCAGATTGTATGTCGGCCCTCGTCGCCATCAATCTGGAGAAAGGGCAACTCGCGCATCAAATAATCCAGGAGCTGGAGATGATGACGCGGGCTCCGGAGCTCCCTTGGTTTAGGAGACACAGCCTCATCGAAGGTAATGAGTTCGCAGACAGGATCGCTAAGGCAGGATGCTTAAAAGGTAGATCACTGAGGACCACAGTGACCAAGAAAGAAGTTTATAGGAGGATCAGGGGGCACGTCCAGGACTTATGTTTGGACAGATGGAGGAACATTGTGAAGGGGAGAGAGTTATTCAATGGGGTAACAACACCCAAGTACCTCTGTAAGGTAATGTCCCACAAACTCATTAGGGTAGTTCGGGACATGGGCTCTTCCCCAAGTCTCCACAGATTTGAAATTAAGAGCAATCCTGATTGCGTCTGTGGAGAAAGGGATGTGAATGCACGCCACTACGTCTTGGATTGTCCAAGGGTAGTGGGTGTGCAGGAAGAGAGAAAGGAGGGCGAGGGGCGCGATCGAGAGTGAGCTGCTGAGAAATCACAGCAAGCTTCTTGAGAAAGCCCACGACGTGGCAGCTGAGCTTTTCCTCAGCTGTGAGTGAACAGAGTCGACCGGGGTCTGCCTCCCCGCGGTCCCTGCTGGACACAGTAGATAGTTTCCTATTTTGCTATGATTAAAGGCCACCGGTATAGAAATCCTTCCAGACACGTTGTCTGGGAGGTGGTGTTTCAAGGTACAATGTCCAATCACTAGCTTGGATACCGTTACTTGGCTTATGAGTTGAACAGAATAGCAGCGAAGGCATGCTTCGCATGCCGGCTTGTGGACCGAAAGGTCTGGGTGGCCATCTGCTTCTAGGGTATACCAACTGTGCTTAGGTGGGATCCTCCAGTTCTTGTTTATTTTGGCTACTGTTTCTATTTCTTTAAAAGTAAGTTTATTTTTCTGTAGCAAGGGTTCTTTTGTGCCTTTTTTCGCTAGCGCATCAGCAGCTTCATTGCCTTCAATGCTAACATGTAAGAGTATCCATTGAAGGTGAATTTTTGAGGTATTGAGAGTTTTTGGAGATAACCAATTATGTTCCTGCTTACTTTGTCTCTAAGTTCCCCTGTGTGACTCAAGTGTTGTATGGCACTTCTACTATCAGTAAGAATCCATATATCGTGATGTTTAATGTTTCTGATGGATTTTAAGACTTCATAGATGGCTATAAGTTCTGATCTGAAGACTGAGCAAAATTCTGGGTTTCTTCTGTTTATTTTCTCAATGCCATTTGTGGTTTTAATGAGAGAGCCACTGCCAGTGTGTCCCAACTCATCTCTGCTACCATCGGTATAGATAGTTATTGCATTTTTAGGAATTTTATTAATTATTTCTAATGATAATTGTTTTAAGTATTCTGGATTTAGGTATTGTCTGTTGGTGGTTTCATTTAAAGTGGCATTAAAAATAACATTTTGTTAGTGGTTCGCATGGAGATATTTTTTTCAGCTAAATAATATTTTTCCACTTTATATTTTAAAAATCCATTTCTTTTGGCCAGGTGGAGAGGGCCTTCTTTTTTGAGTCTTAGATTGGATTCCCAATTAAGTATGTAATTGAAGGTTCTGTGTTTGTTTCCATAACTCTTGATTTTGTTTATATATTTTGGCAGATTGTAGCTTATTCTATTCTTTAAGGGCATAATGTCTGCCTCGTAAAGTACAATATCATTAGGGCAGGGTTTTCGAAGACCTGTAATAATTCTAGCTGCACTTAGTTGTAACCTTTCCAGTGATTTTAGATTTGTTTCAGATGCTGTACCATAGATTTGATATCCATATTCCAGGATAGGTCTCATTAGAGATGTGTAAGTTAATTTTATTGTTGTTGCTTCAGCTCCCCACTCTTCCTGAAATATATTTCAAGATTTTTAGTCGGTCTCTTCCTTTTCTAACAACTCCTTCAATATGCTTACTGGAGTTGATTACTGGATCCAGGGTGTAGCCGAGATATTTAGGATGTTTATTATATTGCAATTGTTGTTCTTTCAGAATAATATTTGGTCTTATTTTGTATAGTTTCTTATCGGTAGTAAAAAGACAGGTTTAAGATTTTTGGGGGTTAAATTCTAATTTATGTTTATTAGCAAATTTTTCTAGGTGGAGAAGAGTCTTGTTAAATCTCTTTCAGCTTTTTTCCAGTTAGTGCTGCTGCTCCATAGAATAATGTCATCAGCGAAAAGTCCAATATTGGTTTTATGTGAAATTTATTTTTCTATGCCTGCAATAAATAGGGTGAAGAGAGTTGGGCTAAGGACTGAACCTTTTGGTAATCCTTGGTACAATTTGAAGGTTTTAGATAGAGTGCCTTTATATTTGATCCTGATTTATATATTTTTAAGAGAATCATTTATCCAAGTGATAGCTTTTCCATCAATTTTGAAATGTTTGTATAATTTTGTAATTAACTTGTTTTTCCATACCTTATCAAAAGCTTGTGTAAGGTCTAAAAAGCAGCTATGGTGTGGTTAGTTGGTTTTTCGTTTTGTGCATCTTTTACCTTTTGTGTGAAAAATAAGAGTTGGTCTATTGTCCCATGTCCTTTCCTAAATCCATATTGTTCTTCTGGTAAGAGATTTCTTGTGTCGGGGTGGTAGGTGAGTCGTCTGAGTATATTTTTTTCCCATTAATTTGCAGCAAATATTTGTTAGGGAGATAGGTCGGTAGTTTTTTGGGTCATCAGCAGATTTGTCAAGTTTTTTAATGGGAATTATTGTTGCATTTTTACAGTCTTGAGGCAATTTTCCAGTTTTCCAGGAGTTATTGAAAATATTAAGAAGTCTTTCTTTGCCAATTTTGCCCAAGTTTGATATCATTCGGCCATGGATTCCATCTGGCCCAGGAGTCTTGTTTAGGTCAGTGTTTTCTAATGCATAAGCTAGCTCTTTCATATTGATTTTTTTCATGGAAAATATTATGAGTGCTGGTGACATTTTTTACAGTCATGAATAATCTTTTGGGCCTTTTTTCAACCTTGATTTTACTACTTATTTGATATGAATTACCTAAAAGATTGGCAGCAATTTTGTCATTAGTTGCTGGTGTACCATCTGTATTCTTAATCATATTTGTGTTTTCAGTTTGTGGCTGGACTCTGTCAATTTGTTTTTCCCAATTCCAAAGTTTTGTATTTATGTTTCTTGGGTTCAGGTTTTCACAAGTTTGTTTCCATTTTTCCCTTTTCACATTTACGCATAATCTTTTTTTTATTTTTGCAATCACAATGTTCAGTTCAGTTCTACAATATTTTTGGTTTTGGGTGCACTTTTTTGTAGTTCATTTCTTTTAGTTATAAGTCGTTGAATATTTTTTGCCTGGTGTGTATAATTTGGAATCCATTTCTTAATATTACCTCTTGGTATTGAAACTTTGGCTGCTTTAATAATGGTGTTTTCGAAAGATATCATATTAGCCTTTTTGAAGTTCCAGAATTTTTCTTAATTGAGCTAGTTTTGGTCTTGGTGCTAATTTCTATCAAATTAGGCAAATGATCACTTCCAAAACTTTTTAATATTTTCTATTTGCATTTGTGGAAAATGTCAGGATAGTAAAAACTTATATCAAGGGCTTGTGCAGTATTATAGCTTGTAGGAATGATGGGTAGGATTCCCACTATTTAAGCACATGAAGCCATTGTCGTCAAATATGTTTGATAGTATTTTGCCTCTTGGGTTTGGCGTAGAGCATCCCCATAGTTGATGTTTGGCATTAAGGTCACCTACAATAATAGTGTTGTCTGTAAGAAATTGAGCCATTGTTCCATCGTCAATAAATGTATTGTTTGGAGGGTGATACATATTGTATATGTGGATGGCTTTGTTTTGATTGAGGTAGACTTTGATACCTTGGGCTTCGAGGTCTAATGTGTTTGTAATATTAACGGCTATGTCCTCATAGTACAAATTCTTGATTAAAATTGCTAGGCCACGCCCTTCAACAGCATATACAGATGGATCTTCAGACCTTACCCTGAGTAATGGAGGGGCCGGAATTAACATAATACTGCAAGATGGAACAAACATCAAAATCAAAGAAGGAGCAGGACAGATTTCGTCAAACTTCACTTGTGAACTGACAGCTATCTGGAAAGCCCTTGATGTATGCCTTAACCAACCATCCCTGCATCAAATAGAAGGAATTTTAATATACAGCGACTCCATATCCGCTCTAGAAGAAATTCAGAAGGGCAATACTAAAATCACACAGAAAATACACTCGTTACTTACCCAACTGGAACCATTGGAGAATAACTGCATTCTACAATGAATTCCTGCCCATGCTGGGATCAGGGGTAATGAAATGGCATTCGAATTGGCAAAGGAAGCCAGAAAGTTGAGCCAAAGGAAAGAACAAATGTCATTATTTGACGCTGATTCTTTGTCAAAATACAAGATAATTAAACGAAAAAATAAGAAAAGATCAAAATGCGAAATAAACTCTGAGAGAAAAATGACAAAAACTATAACAAGACTTAGAAGAAAACACTATAAAGGAATGACAATACATCCAGATGGCACAAGAACCTATAGGGCATGCAACAATTGTTCTGGTGTGGAACTTACACCTACCCACATATTCTTATAGCCAGCAATGGCCGCAGCCTTGCAAAAATTAGACATAGACCCTGAGCAGCAGATTTCACACACCTAAGATAGTGGACATTGCTGCTGCTGTGATGGAGATACATGGATACATCTGAGGCTCTTTATTGGACACGACAACAACAACGGCATTCCAGAGTAAAATAAATTATCAGAGATAGATACATATTTTTCAAATGAATTAAAATAAATATAATCGATACTGAGTGAGAGTTGAATTAAAAATATTAGAAATTTATTATCTTCGGAAACAAACCGTATCTAAAATATCAATTTTCTTTTTGCTACATGTTTTAATTTGCATTTACCTATTTTACCTATCTCTGATTGTATTTGAAAATCGTTAACCAATTCTTCATACTTTTGGCGAAGTGGTGTTTTATTAATTTGTTATTTGATATTATTAGGGTTCTTTCCTGGTATTCAAAAAGGAAAAATACATGCCGATCAGTTATATTTTTCAATTTATCAAACAATTTGGCCGCTGAATCTCTGATTCTGGTACAGCGCCATCTGGCGAATAAAATTGTAACTAAAATCAATTTCGAATTTTTCATTATTTGCCATAAAAAATCCCATTGCATCCTGAACACAATGGTGTTTACAGCATTGCTCTAGCCCAAATATTCGCGGAGTTATTAATTTTTAAAATAGTGCGGGACTTTTGGATCACCCTGTAGAACATCAGAGATTAAATCATTCTTCTATAAGAATTCTGTTATCATTTTACCAAGGTTACCAATATTACCAAGGTTGTCTCAAAAGTTCGTAAACACTTGCAAACTATAAATCATAATATGTTTATGAACTTTTGGGACAAACATATCCTTGTATAACCCTATAACTTGTATATCTCAGGCCCTATCACCCGTTCTCGAGCCTTGAGACTGAGGACGTAAGTCTCCTTCTGAGCATCGGGTCGATGCTCTTTATAGGAGGAGGCTATGTGGCGAATAGATAATTTATATATTATTATTTAATTTAATTATTCTCAATGAAAATATTAAAAACAGATTTATTACTTTATATTTATATTCTTCTTCTTTCTCATCTTCACTCAATCATATTAGGGTATCAAGTTGTAACCCTTGATGGTGTCGGTTTGACAACCATCATGACTGGGCGAAGTAGAATGTCTTTGTCATTAAGACTGGGAGCACTACTCAGTGGCAGGCCACAGACTTAGCTCCAAAAGAAATGGCTGCCTCTGACATGAGCAACAGACACCATGTACAGCCGCTCCTAACATGGAGTACAGACTCATCTTGTATCCCTGGATTAGGAGTAAAATTGTACAATCATCATTTAGTTACCTAGCTTGCTTGCTCGATATTCTCTAGCTGTAGATAGTTTGTTGATAATTATCGACTAGACGCGGTGACGTAATCAATAAATACTTTTACATCTTCAAATAAAACTTGTTTATCGTAATTTTCTTGTATATGAACAAGTTGATGTACAGGATGTCAGGTTCGGAGTCTCAGCCGTGGACGACTCCGTAGCCTTGGTGGGTGGCCCTGATTGGCGCCGTATCCGATCCCAGATCACACCGGCCTTCAGCACGGGAAAGATCAAGCAGGTAATCCACTCATCCCATTGTAATGACATTTCCCAATAAACAGGTCTGAAACAAAAGTTTAGTATACGATATTAAAGATTATTATATTTACAAGAGCACTTAGCAACGGTAAAGTCTCATTAGATGTTAGGATGAGTCTTAGCACTGAACTGATTAAGGTATTTTGACTTAGTTTCTATTGCCAACTCACAGTTAACATAGCAACATTTCAAACGCACTACCAAAGAATAAATATTGTGAAATGGAGAGTTCTATGGCAATTTTTCAGGGAAGAAAGAAAAGACTTCTGGAAAGAAAATGGCCGGAACTGTTTACTTTGTAAGGATCTCATGGATGATAATTTGGTTCACTATTTCTTCCAATGCCCTCTCTTAACAGAAAAACGTACTGAAATTTTCCCAAGCCCTAACTTTGGTCAATTTAGATACCATCGCATATGTCAACTTCTCTATTCAGCTCTGGATGATGAATTACTGATTGTTAGATACTTTAAGTTCTGCACAGAAGCTGGGCGCATGAGAAAGAATGCAGGGCAAAGGATACTGGAGGATGACCTATCTGTAAATAGGTAACTGAATGTGAGACAAACTTTATTTTGTTGTAAATGTTTCCTCTTCCCTCTCCTCTTGTTGATGTGTAAATACGGCGAATCCTATATGGGGCGGAATGGCCTAAATAAAGGCTTTTGTTGTTGTTGTTGTATTGTAAAATGGATGACAAGGATTCCAGAGTAAATTTGGGGAAAGATGAGTAGGGGATGGTCATATGTTGTCATGGACAAACAGGCGCTAAAACAGCATTCCTGTAGGTGAGGACAGAGTCTGGTGACATCTTCGACAAGAAGAGTTTTGTCTACAATGAATATCATCGGTTATATACACAATAATACGTTATTGTCACCAGACTCGGTCCACACAGGAATTCTGTTTTTGGCGTCTTCCCCATGACAACAATGGCCACCCCCAATTTATCTTTCCTTAACTTTACTCTGGAATCTTGGCCTTGGGATCCATTTTACAATATTTATTCTTTGCTAGTGCGTTTGAAATGTTGCTATGTTAACAGTGAGTAGGCAATTTTATCACATTGTGTCGCGGTCTCACGCAATTCTGGTCTTAACTACCCGTTTCATGATTTTTCAAGATGTCTGAATGACTGATTTTTTGTTCGTTGAGGTACAGCTTACACAACGCTGATGAGGGCCAACAGCCTGAAACGCGTCCGTGGTTAGCTTTTCTTGATTAATCAAGAATGGGTATTTGGCCAATTCTGGAATAATTAAATATCAACGAGAATAGTTGATATTTATTCCGATAGGGAGATGCATTTTCTTAATAGAAACTAAGTCAAAATACCAATATCAGTTCAGTGCTAAGACTCACCATAGTATCTAGTGAGACTATACCGTTGCTAAATGCTCTCATGTACTTACAGAAATATTTATGGAAAATTCACCGGGAGGAAATTGATCCATAGAAGCATAGGGCGCCTCTCCCGTCAAAATAAACTTTAAAAAACTGACGCTATCTAATAAAATTTTCCATCTATATTCTAGCCATAGATTTGGCCCAGCCACCTTGCCAGCAAAACACCTCTTTGGTAGATTGTGAAGATTCCATTAGATCCCGTGTGGATCTCATGGAATAAAGTCCGCTCTAGACTGACGAGGGCCATTAGCCCGAAACCATGGTCTCTAGGTGGATGCTTCTCAGTTTGCCAAAGCTGGTGTTGTGGCTTTGTCATCGACCCGAGGCCGCTAGTTGCGGCGACGGTCAATAGATGGCGTCTGGTTTTGACGTTTATTTTGACGGGAGAGGCGCCCTATGCATCTATAGAAATATTTATATTATTCCCTGGAAACAATTGATCGAATTAAAATAAAGATAATTCATTTCATCTCTCTTTTTCGATATGTTGCCGTTATTGTTGAATGTTGAGGCAGAGGCCAATATCGTTGCCGTTCTTTTCAAAGTCAAAATTACAAAGATTCTAAATATAGATGGAGAAATTTTGAAGGAAGAAAATTGAAATGCCACGTGGAAAATTAAAGACCAACTTCGGGATAAGGCAACAATTTATTTCAGGAAAGAACAAACTATGAGTGATAAACAATATATAAACAAAAGAGGGAAGTGTACAGAGTATAGTAAAATATAAACATAAAAAATGATACTCTGCTAATTAAATAATAAATACTTTGTTACATAGCTTCTTCCCTATGGGAGCTGTGACCCACAGCTAGCAATTATTGTAGCTACTGACATGGATCTGACGTGCTCCTGACAAGGATTCCATCGAAGTCTTGGAACTTTGTCCCTAGTACCTTTACATCCTTTTTCTTGCGGCGTGAAGAGCGGCTTTGTCGTCATATCGTCTATAAGGACATCGTCATCTTGGAGGGAAGTCTTGGCTTTGACACGTCGGTGAAATCCTGGAGCCAGCCTCCGAAAATGTAGATCACAGCACCCATGGCTTCTAGATCTTTTCGGCGATCTTCAGTTTATCTTCCCTAATTTACCAAGCATCTCCACCAAAATGCCACGTGGAAAATTAGGAAAGACCAACTTCGGGATGAGACAACAATTTATTTCAGGCAAGAACAAACTTTGAATGATAAACAAAAGATAAGCAAAAGAGGGAAATGTACAGAGTATAGCAAAATATAAACATAAAAAATAATACTCTGCTAATAAAATAATAAATACTTTGTTACAATATTTTAAAAGAAAGATACCTCTCCCGTTAAAAAATACGGGAAATGTGTATTTTCTTTTATTAATATATACTCTTTGATGTTTGTTGAGATGGTAGAAAGAGGGTTTCTTCTGTAAAAGGTATCTATAATGTTTGTTATTAGAAGCTTCTGTTCTGACAGATTATTCCTTTGATCAAATTTTGTTGCAAGGACCTGAAAGAGAAAACTACGAGAAAAGTGTATTTTCTTTTAATAATAGATACCCTTTGATGTGTTTGTTGAGTTTTTAGACGGTAGAAATTGGTTTCCTGCTGTAAAAGGTATCTATAATGTTTGTTAAAAGAATCCTGTTATGACAGATGATCCCTTTGATCAAGCTGTGCTGCAAGGACCTGAAAGAGAAAACTACGAGAAATGTGTATTTTATTTTAATAATAGATACCCTTTGATGTTTATCGAGTTTCCAGACGGTAGAAAGTGGTTTCTGCTGTAAAAGGTATCTATAATGTTCAAATCAATAAGCTTGAGGGATAAGTCTCTTTCAAATAAATTTATTTCAAGCTTTCGGGCACAACCGCCCTTCGACAGGAAACAATATATTAGCTACTAAAGTTTTCGGATCTAATCTATATATATACACATATATATGCGCAGGAAATGACAGTTATGCAAAAACGGATTTACATAGTGACGAACACAATAAACCAGAATTAGCTATTTATAAATATAGAGAGAATTTGCATGTGTAAAATATGTACTGATATGAATAGGGCAAATAATATGGCATATCTTGGAAACTCAGGAATACATATTGAAATCGTGATCGCAGAGTTCATGATACAGAGGGGGGTTGGGTGGCTGCAGGGAATATTACATTGTAAATTTCAGGTAAATCAATTTTTCTATTGAGGCTGTGGAATTTGCTTGACAGGAGGGATTCTATGATTAGTCTTTGGTGTTTGTTAGCAATATTGGAATAATGAACTTTCGGTGATGTAATGTTGAAGGAATGGCCAGTTTCGTTTATGTGCTGTACTATTAAGGATCTATGGTCTAAGTTATCGATATTTCTTTTATGTTCATGAATTCTAATATTGACATGTCTTCCGGTTTCGCCTACGTAGATTTTTGGGCAGTTCAAACATTCTATGGAGTAAATAACGTTTCGTGGTGTGCTGCGAGGTTCATTAAGTTTCATAATCTGATTTCGGAGAAGGGATCCAGAGGTAGGTGCGCAGGTGAAGTAGGTTTTGATTCCAAATTTCAACAAGAATCTCGCTATTGTGGAGGATAATGGTGAATACGGCATATTGCAAATAGATCTGTATATTGGAGACTGTGTCTTTTTAGATGGGTCATAAAAGTGTCGCAATATAAAGGACATCGGGTATGCGCAGTCCCTGAGGTTAGCTAATATGTTCTGTGTTTCAAGGTTCTTGTACTTCTGGAGGGAGCAGTGGGTATGGACTCGTTTTGATAGAGCAATGACTGTGTTGATTTTGTGACTGATAGGACAGAAGGACGAGTATTGAACGTAATTAGGACGGAAGGATGGTTTATAATAAACGGTGGTATGATATTCATGTTGGTGCCGGATGATTTTAACGTCGAGAAATGGAAGGGTATTATTGGTTTCTTTTTCAACGGTAAAGTGAAGATCAGGGTGATAATTGTTTAGATTGTAGAGGATGTCATCGGTTTTGGTGGTAGTGCAGATGCAAAAGATGTCATCGATGTACCTTCGCCAAAAGAATATATCCTGGGGGAAATTGGCGGTAATCCTTCGGTCTATTGCGCGCATAGAGATCTCAGCAATTGTGGTCGATAGAGGGCTTCCCATTGTTTGTTAATAAAAGACTGTTTTGACAGATGATCCCTTTGATCAAGCTGTGCTGCGAGGATCTGAAAGAAAATATCCGGGGTGAGCTGGCAGCCTCTGAAGATGGAGAGGTGGAGTTCAACAAGTAAGTGCTGTTGACTTCAACCCATTTCTACCAACAATTCGAATCAAATTTCATCATAGAAGATTCTTATTAGCTTGTAAGATGGTTGCGTGATGTGTTGGTGTGGCTTGTGGAAAGGCCGCTGATAAAATTATAATTAAAATTAATTTATTTAAAGCCATAAATATATAAAGAGAAAATAAGTAATGGTTGAAGTAACGGCCGTTGGAGCAAGCCTTGTCGTTTACCGCGCGTGCCAGATCAAGTGTCGGAAGACGCCCCACGCGCATGCGTAGTCAGGTTGACGCTCGCGGTTGCCGATGCCGTCCACTGCCCCGTGTGTGTAGTGGAGCTTTGTCCCAGTTCGCGCTCGCTGAAGCAAAGTGTGGTCGCCACAAGCTCATCTTTTTGAATAATTATAATAGTTCAGCAAGATCTCTCTATGAAGGTAAATCTCCTACAGTGCGGTCGTCGAAGAAATACAATAAATAGACTTTCCTATATTCTCGGGCCTTTACTCTTATTTTGGCTGTAAATAGCTGTTTTTTATTGAGGCCTGGATATGCAGACGTCATCAAATAAACCTTTTTATATATTCAAATAATAATACATTATTAATGAGTATTAATTTAATTTATTGTTACAAAAACACGAAGTCCAAAGGACTATTGTGCTATGCCAGTATTTAGTATATTATTTACATATATATGATTAATTATTTACACGATGGATTAGTAGTCTTTTGTAAATTATTGTACAAATAGTTCTAAACTTGACAAAGTTCTCATGAGATTGAGTATATACACAAAGACAATTTGGTAATGTTTCAAAGTATCTACATACAATTTGATTAGTCAGAGGGCAAGTTAAAAGAAAATGCTCTGGTGATTCAACATCTAAGCGGCATTCACATGTTGGATCATTGATAACATTCAGTTTGAATAGGAAACTTAATGAGTATACTGCATTCAAAGTTATACATTATAAATGTTCTCCAATGAAGATTGGATTGGTAAGGGGGTCGGTGGAAGGATGGTTTAAACTGTTGGTTTTTGACCGCTAGGACCCGGGATCGAATCCGGCATTGGGAACTTTTTTTCTAATTGAAAAATACTCTAATGGTCCTCGATTATTGTAAAAGTCAAATCCCATCAGCGAATGGAAGTGTTCAATAAGGCTCTGACACATTTGTAAGTGCAAAAATCAAACTGTTTTTCATATGTGTATACATGTGGTGTACTTCTCAAATTACATTGACAAACATTTGTACTTTTATCTTATCTCAGTTTTTAGCGGGAAGAATGTTGTTTTTGTTTGTTAGTGAACCAATCTCTCCCGCCTTCTCATTGAACGAATGTGGCCATGTTTGTATATAAAAGGAGGCTAAGGGAATACGAGAGGCCAGTGTGGTGGATTATTGTAAGGAGACGTCGTTCTCTGTGTGATTTATCCGTGTCTGGTGATCTCCTCACATACCTGTGTGGTCTGATCCATACCAAAGCTACAATAAAAGTACTGTTTTGTTTTTATATAGTAAATCGTAAGTTTTTTTTGCGCCTTTTTATTGTTGCTGTTGTACGTGTTGTACGCTTTTCTGTGTGTTAGTTACTCTTATGGTTGGCCCTAGTTTGTGGCAACTTTGTGTGTTATCCCGTAATAGTAACTTTTGTCACACTTATAGTACAAGGAGTGGCTATTAAATAACTGGACACATGTCATACCTATTCGTCACCAATTACAACATACTTCAATGTCTTTGGTGATCCCTACACCGCTCCATAGGAATTTTCCTTTTTTGGAAGCAATGCTGGAAGTCTGTCAGGTGTTTGAGAACATCCGTCACTTTTGCTTTAACCACTTCCACACTTCCAAATTTTGTCTCTTTCAGCGAAGATTTGACTTTGAGAAAATAATAAAAAGTCACTCGTAAAAGCATTTGCTAACTACCTACCATGATTATTATGGTCTGTACCACGTGTACTTGGGATAAAAAAAGATTGGTTTGTTATTCAGGATGTTTGGAGGCTTTGTCATCGACTTCATCGCTAGGTGTATCCTGGGCACCAAGATCAATTCCCTGAAGGATCCTTCCAACAAGTTTGTCTTCTACGCCAAGAACTTTCTGTCCAGCGGCTTGCCACTGAGGGCCAAGATCGGAGGTAACCAGAGTTAGCTAGCTAGTTGAACCTTGCTACCTATTTCAACCATGTTCCCGTACAATCAGGATTATATCAAGGGACCTATATCAAGTGTAGCCAATCAGCAGGTGGGCCAAGTTTCAGAATAACATGGTTATCCAAAAAGTTCGTAAACACTTGCAATATATAAATCATAATATGTTTACGAACTTTTGGGACAACCTTGGTAATATTGGTAACCTTGGTAAAATTATAACAGAATTCTTATAGAAGAATGATTTAATCTCTGATGTTCTATATCAAGGGTGGACAATCAGTAGGTGGGCCAAGTTTCAGAATTACAAGGTTTTCCCAAAAGTTCGTAAACAATTACAAAATATAAATCATAATATGTTTACGAACTTTTGGGATAACCTTATAGCTTGCTAAAGAGATTGTAAATATAGAAGAATCTCTGTGTGGATCCTTTCCAAGATCTTCCAGGAATATATGGAATTCACTGAATAGGGAAAAGTTCGGCATTTTGAATTCACAATGACAGCTAGAGTCTTCAACCACTCCAATTTTTGATAAAAATCCCTTAATATTTCCATGGTTTGTTGTAAACTGGGTATTATATATATGTAATCCTATAAAGTTCTAGTAAATCTATAATTTCTTACTAACGACTACCATAATCTGTTGTGTTCAGTTATGTTTCCATGGATCGCCAGACTGTTCCATATTCCCATCTTCAACAAGGAGTCCGTCGAATTCTTCAACCAGTTCATTAACGAGCTGATCAAGAAAGGAGAAGAAAATGAGGTAAAACACTCAGAATCTACATCTTTAGCACTTATACCTCCACTACAATATATATCACATGTTCCTATGTAAAATTATGGAATAATTTCGAAGACAATGGAATTTATATTGGCAAGTCATCTAACATAAGGGGGGAGAAGTCCGACCACACCAGTCCTCCCTGGACCCTTGGAATATTCGACCAAATTCTGGTTCGTTTCCAAAGTGACTAACGTGGCAACAGCACTCATTTTCCAACGAAGATCAAGATAGAGGACATTGCGGCTGCTGTGATAGAGATGTATGGAGACATCTGAGGCTCTTCATTGGACACGACAACAACAACAATACAGTATACACACCCAAGATAGAGGACATTGCTGCTGCTGTGATAGAGATGCATGGAAATATCTGAAGCTCTTCATTAGACACGACAACAACAACATTACAGTATACACACCCAAGATAGTGTACATTGCTGCTGCTGTGATAGAGATGCATGGAGACATCTGAGGCTCTTCATTGGACACAACAACAACAACAATACAGTATACACACCCAAGATAGAGACCAGCGTCGATCAAAATTTGACTCAAGAAGCCGAGAATGTGTTATAATTGGCTATCCGGAAGGAGTCAAAGGATACAAGGTTTGGGATTTCAGAAACAATAAGGTCTTCGTTAGCAGAAATGTCAGATTTAGAGAAGACGTTTTCCCAACTAAGAAAATCGATAAACAAATTTCACCTGAAACTGATTTTTTCCAGGTTTTACATAAACATTTTGAGGAAGACTACTAATCTGTAAATGAAGAGACGAAATTGGTAGAAAAGAACCAGAAAGACGAAGAACTAAAGAAGGAAGACGAAGAAGGCCAAAATGAAGCTGCAATCCCAAGGGGATATTCAGGGACTGATGAAACAATATCGGTAGAGAAAAATCTGAATAACTTGGAACGAAGAGAGGATGGAGAGCAAGTCTATAAAGACGAAGCCTTGAGGAGGGAAGACGAAGGCCAGAATGAAACTATAATCCCAAGAAGATCTTCAAGAATTGCGGCTAGGCAAAAAGAGGATTGTAGATCAGCCTTCCACCGTGGGATAATTGAACATAAGAGCTATCAAGATGAAATACCGTCATCATACGAGGAAGCGCTTGATATGTCCAAAGTACAAGATCGGCTAAAATCTATGGAATGTGAAATGACATCACTTCAGGAACACAGAGTATGGGATGTTGACTTGCCAAATAATGTTAAGCGAAAAACTAACCAGGATCTTGACCACTCTAGGCCTCCGATGAGGGTATGAAAACAACTTTAAAATGGGGGGGGGCATTGTTAGCATTTTTATAATTTGTTTTTCTTAGATTTATATTTTTATATATTTGACCAGATGACCGGACGACTTTACATGTATATATTTGGTTTTAAATGATGTAAATTAGTTAGTTATGAAAGGAAATTAAAAGTATTAATTTCTTAGAGGTGTTGGTGTTTACTCTGCTCGATGGTAGAATAGGAAAGTCTTAGCTCCTAACAGAAAAATATCATGGAACAGGTTAAATCAATGTTTAGTTAATTTCTGTTGCCCCAGATGGCGCTCTGCCGTCTAAAAAGCATATGTGCTCCTGGTCAGGATGGGTTTTCATTATTTTTAATATATATATAATATATAGGTCTATAAGGTTGTTCCAAAAGTTAATAAACATATTATGATTTATATTTTGCAAGTGTTTACGAAATTTTGGAATAACCTTGGTAATATTGGTAACCTTGGTAAAATTATAACAGAATTCTTATAGAAGAATGATTTAATCCCTGAGAACCACGCCATCTCCTCAGCGGCAAAGCACGCGATTTACATTTAGATAATATAAAGACATATATTGGATTGAATAAAAGATATATTTGCGAATATTTCCGTTGGCTGAACTCCAACATTTGTCAAGGCTAAATATTGGAAAATAAATCTTTTTTTCAATCCAATACATATCTTTTTATTATCTAAAGATTTAGGTATGGATTTCTCTATATTCAGAATATATATATGTGATAATTCTTGGTGGAATTTGTTAAAGAATTAGCAGAGTTTTTATTATTTAACAAAATGTTTAATTGAACATCTTAAACAAATATATTCAAAGCAGGGTGTGGGTAAGCCTTTTTTTTACCACAACAACAACAAGAGGAACAAGAATGCCAGATCATTATAAAATATTTTAAACCTCAAAAAATAAAATCGTCAAAAAATAAAATCGTCAAAAAATAAAATCACGGACACAAAAAATATTTTAACAGAATTCTTTCAAAATTGCTTGTGACAAATTATTTAAGGGATTTCAAAATTAAGAAAAGTTTCCCATATAGGCACTTTTTTGATTCCAATTTAGTTTTATATACATTATGGTATATTATGGTATAAATATTGATTCTGTTCAGCTATATAAATTATTTTCAATAATTGCTTAATTCTCTTTCCGTATATCTTAAAATATATTCACCAAATGCATTTACGAGCCTTTTGACATACATTCTGTTATGTAGTACAAACACAACCAACACACTCTCAGAGGGCATTCAAGCTTTCGCTGAATATATATACTCTTTTCTCAATAATATAAAAATATATCTATAATATAGTCATCCTAAAACCGTATTTTTATTAAATACTAGACGGGTGACCCGGGCTTCGCCCCGGGATTGACCCGTGTGCATATCTACCCGAGTGATATATATTTAGATAAGATTTTTTTTTATAATTGTTTGTTATTAGCATTATCTATTTGTTTGCATCAGCATAATTTAATCTAAATTGCACTGAAATAAAAATATCCAAAAATATAATTTGAATGTATAGTTTTTTTTAATAATTGATTTATATAATTTTAAAATAGCCTATTGTCTTCCCCGTACTTTTTTACCTATGTATGGAATTTTTGTTTGAATTAGTGAACTACTGCGAATTTGTATACCGGACATACAAACAAACAAACATACAAACATTGATTTTTATATATATATATTTAATTTGTATATTTTTCCTGAATGTCTTGACTACATGTGAAATGCTATACGTGTGTTGGCAGGGAAAATCAGGGTCCCCCAATCTCTTGAAAATGCTGATGGAAAGTCATAAAAACCCAGAAAACCAAAATGGTTCTAAAGGTAAGACAGATTTACTGGCTATGTTATAATTAGTGGTTCCAAAATCACTTTATTAGGTACCGCTCAACAAGATCAACCTAGTTTGTGATAACTGAAACAATGAATAATATATGAAGGTTATTCACATATTAAACAAAATGTTAACGTGGGATTGGATCCTGGTTCATGACTGTCGGGAATCGAGGGTGCTATCTACTTGTCCACCGACTTCTATGTGTTATTATTAACAATTGATTTCTTCTTCTTTTTCTTATCTCCACACTGGGTGAAGTAAAATGCGTCTGCCTTTGTCATTAAGACTGGGAGCACTACTCAGTGGCAGGCCGACTTAACTCCAAAAAAAATGGCCGCCTCTGACATGAGGAACAGACGTCATGTACAGCCGCTCCTAACATGGAGTACAGATGCTGCTGAACCTGTATCCCTGGAGTTCTTACAGGGTACTATCAGCCGGGCCAGCTGAACCCAGGTTTTTTACCGAGCTTGTTACTGCTCCCCCTCCTCCTTTTTCATCCGGGCTTGGGACTGGCAAAGGCGGAGTTTCAATTAATTTAAATATACTGAACATTAATTAAATGATTAAAAAGGTTTTCGATAGATGAAATTTCTTTTTAGTTTATTAAAGCAGTTTCAAGATTTCAGACATCTCTGTCCTTCTACAGGAGAACATGAATAAACAAAAAAAAACGTCGGCTGATGTCAGAACTTGTCATCAGGCGACGTTTTATTTGTTTATTTAAGTTCTCCTGTAGAAGGACAGAGATACCTGAAAGCTTGAAACTGCTTTGATAAAATAAAAAGAAATTCCATCTATCGAAAACCTTTTATTGCGATTCCACCGCCACTCTGTGTTGTGACGACGATCTAAGTTCTATAGAGGTAGTCACTCACCTCTATTCTTGGTCGGCGGGGTTGAAGGTTCAAAATTGTGGTGTCGCTGTTTATAACACTTTTAAAATATACGACGAAAACAGGAGGGAAAATTATATTTATTATAAATTAAGAAAATAAGTAAAGTATTATTTAATTAATTATATATTTAAATATTTACACTAAAAGAATCGGGGATCAGGGCAAATTCTCGTGTTCGAAAGTTGTTTACAAGTTCTTCTGTTATTGTTGTTGTGATATGTTAAATAACATATGTTACGTATTATATTTATTATCTATTATTGACTATGCAAAATCATCATTTGTCAATTGTTTTAAAAAAACTTATGTAAACTATTTCCTTTTTATCTCTATCTTGTATAAAAGGAGATTACTTGATTAAATAAACATTCAGTTCAAATTGTAAGCCGGAGCGAGTCTTGTTCAGATAACACTTAACCATTACAACAATTATTCTCTCATTTCAGCCGCTGCATCCCCATAACCCCTTCCGTCAGCCTCCCATTGGCTGCTTCGAACTCCTTCTTTTCCAACACTTTTAAAAGGTTGTACCAAAAGTTCGTAAACATATTATGATCTATATTTTGTAAGTGTTTACAAACTTTTGGGACAACCTTGGTAATATTGGTAACCTTGTTAAATTTATAACAGAATTCTTATAGAAGAATGATTTGATCTCTTGCCAAATTTTTAAAATTTTGTTCGCTCCTGACGAGTAAAAGATTTACTGGCCGAATTGTCTTTAATTTGAAGACCTTAATCTCTGATGTTCTATATCAAGGGTGGTCAATCAGTAGGTAGGCCAAGTTTCAGAGTTATAAGGTTGTCCTAAAAGTTCGTAAACACTTGTAAAATATAAATCATAATATGTTTATGAAATTTTGTGACAACCTTGTAATATGTTTTTACTAACTTCACATATTCCAATGGTGTGACAGAGCTAAGCTATGAAGAACTTGTGGCCCAATGTGTTGGTTTCTTCATCGCTGGCTACCAGAGCACATCTACGACACTCAGCGTGTGTATGCACTACCTAGCAGTGAAGTCTGACATCAGGGCCCGCGTGCTAGCTGAGATCGAAGCCACGCTCGCCAAGCATAAGGTGAGATTTCACCTCATTGTTCTTCCCATTCATCTTGGATTGTCTATATGGCACAAGGATTTACAGCATCCTTTCGTATTGCATCTACCTAACAAGGGGAGCATTGTTTATAAATAAACCATATTCCCGAAATGCCCCAAATACGATTCCCAACCAGCCAGTCCAGAACATCTATTGAATTTTGCACAAATAAATTTACTGGCAATGCGTTTCTTTTTTAAATATCATCAAATATTATCTCTACAGACCTTACTGCAATGATATGAGTTATTGAATGAGAGGGCTTGGCTCATCAGTAGTGAACCCTCTCAGCGGTTTCGCCAAATTAATCTCTAGACCGCTCTACTATTGTATTGGATTGGTTTGGAGTATACCCTGTATTTTCTATGGAAGGCAGCTTAGGGTTGTTTAGTGAACTATGGACATAAGCTTATAGTTCTGTAAAGGTACATACATATAATTTCAAGGTATTGCATCGAGCAAAGCTCTTCCGCAAAATATGTTTTTATAACCAATATATATTAGTAAATTAAATTTAATTGCCATTTATCGTTAAAATTTTACACAAATAAATATACTGGCAATGCGTTTCTTTTTTTAAATATCATCAAATATTATCTCTACAGACCTTACTGTAATCTATTGAATTATCGTAAAGATAGGGGTTATCTGGCCGACATTCATAGTACTTCAAATAAAAGATACTTCGGTCAGTAAATATTTTTTATTGTCTCAATAAATAAGTATAAATAGAGACAATAGAAATATTTATTGGCCAAAGTATTTTTTATCTGAGGAATCTATTGAATTGTATCAAATCCTCCAAAAAAGACCTCTGGGAAAACCCCAGCACTATAATAGAAAAGCTGAGACAATGGAACCTAATGGAGATCGTTTAAACGACTTAAGGAATAAGCAACAACAACATAAATCACATTGTAACAATTTCCTCATAAGAAAGAAAAAAGGCATTTTCTTATCGTGCAACTGAAAGTTGCTGATGGCTTGCGCCATCTTTAGGAATTCTACGTATTCTTCGTAGATCACGAAATACGTGGTGTCGCTGGAGACCCGCTGGTGATTCTCCACCAAACTCTGCAGCTCTGGCAGAGGCGCCATATTCATTGTACATAGTACCATGCATATTATCTTTTTATCATTATTTTTATTATTGTTAATTTCTCATAATTAGTGTGGACTGTGTACTTTGACCTGTATTGACAAGATGTCAATATGTCTTCTTCTTCTTCTTTCTTATCTCCACTCAATCACACTAAGGTATCAAGCTTGTAAAGCTTGTTGATGGTGTCAGCCGGGGAAGAGTAGAGCTCATCTATGGATGAGTCAATACAGTCAATAATATGTCTTGGGGTTGCAGGCTGAGAATTGCACTTAGTACATAGTGGGAAAACCTTGCAAACATTCTAGAAAGTCATTGTCCGTAGATGACCATACTTAAGTCTGTAAATCAAAATCAAATGTCAATATGTTAATTGTCATTGTCTCTCACATGAAGCTTGCTTGGTGTTACAGGGACAGAAGGAGTCAGAATTCTACACCGACCTCAAGTTCACAGAGAATTGCATCTATGAGTCCATACGTCTGATGCCACCTGCAGCCAGGTAGCTCTCTCCCCTTCTTGATGTCTTGAATCGTTGTGTTTGGTAACTGACAACCTAGATTTGACACTGCAATATCTTTGTACCTTCTTATTATCAGAAAATATTTATTGTCTTTATAATGTCTGATACATCTTTTGATGTTTATTTGCGAACCGCCAAAGTGACAAAAACAAATCAAAAAGGAATGATGATAACCTACGTCTTGCAGATTAACATTTTCCTAGAAACATATATATACATATTTATTGCTAGCTATATATCAGACACTCTAATGACCTATCAAAGATATTTCTTGAACATAAAGAAACTTCAGCCAGTAAATCTTTTTATTACTTCGACGTTTCGACAAAAAGCTTTTGTCCTCGTCAGGAGCAAACAAAAATAAAATTGTCGAAACGTCGAGGTAATAAAAATATTTACTGTCCGAAGAATCTTTATTTTCAAGAACTATGAATGCTGGCCAGGCAGCCACTATCTTTATGATATCAAAGATATGTATTTCTTTAAAAAAACAGAAACTTCGTCCAATTAAAGTTTTAGCTTCTCAACGTTTCAATTAAAATATTTTGTTTGGAGAGGAGAAATAAAAAATATATATATTTGGCAAGGCGTGTTAAAATTGAGTGCAAGTAACCAAACGGGGGCTCTGTGACATTTGTAAGTGTAAAGTCGAACTACTTTCACATGTGTAGACATGTGGTGCACTTACAGTAAAAGCAGTCGCTAACTACTCATCATGAATATTATGGCCTGTACCCTGTGTACTAGGGATATTAAAGAACTGTTGGTGATGAAATGTCAACTTTGGATTCCAGGCTGGATCGAAAGGCAGCAGAGGACTACCAGTTGGGTGAGATCCGGGTCCCTAAGGATTGTCTGATCAGCCTGCCTATCTATGCCCTCCATACTGATCCAGCGTGGTTCCCAGAGCCCTTCCAGTACCGGCCTGAGAGGTGGGTAGAAGTGTGTCCTGGACTTATTGTATTTTTGTAGTTGTCATGTCCAATGAAGAGCCTTAGATGTCTCCATACATCTCTATCACAGCAGTCCCAATGTCCTCAATCTTGGGTGTGTATATTGTATTGTTGTTGTCGTGTCCAATGAAGAACCTCAGATGTCTCCATACATCTCTATCACAGCAGTCCCAATGTCCTCAATCTTGGGTGTGTATATTGTATTGTTGTTGTCGTGTCCAATGAAGAACCTCAGATGTCTCCATACATCTCTATCACAGCAATGTCCTCTATCTTGGGTGTGTAAAGCCGCTGCTCTGTGTCCATGTCAATTTTCTGTTGTTGTTGTCGTGTCCAATGAAGATCCTCAGATGTCCCCATGCATCTCTATCACAGCAGTCGCAATGTCCTCTATCTTGGATGTGTAAAACTGCTGTTCTGGGTCCATGTCAATTTTCTGCAAGGCTGCGGTCATTGCTGGACATGAGAATATGTGGGTAGGTGTTAGTTCCACACCAGGACAGTTGTTACATGTCCTATAGGTTCTCGTGTCATCTGGATGTATTGTCATTCTTTTATAGTGTTTTGTTCTGAGTCTTGTTTTTGTAATTCTTTTCTCAGAGTTTGTTTCGCATATTTGATCTTTCCTCATCTTTTATTGAATTGTATTTTATGATGCATTAGCCAGCCATCTGTTATGAAAATTTATAATTGTATGTATTTCTACTGTCCTTAAAGTTTATGTCCATAGTTCATCTAAAATACCCATTCCAAGAGTCTAACATCAGTATCACTATAAAAGGAAGATCGAAAAATGCAATTTAACAGCGGTATGGTAGATTAAACTGGCGAAATCTCTGGGAGGGTTTACTACCGATGAACTAGGCCCTCCCATTAATTTTTTCATTGCAGTAAGAGCAGTAGATATTATTTAATTTTTGAAAAGAATCATACACGTCTATAAAAGTTTCTAATATTGTATTTTACCAAAGAATGAGCATCAAATACTGATATTTGTTCCTTCCTTTGTATATTGTATTGTGGAATAAATAAATGTTGAATGTTGTAGATTCGAGGCTGAAGCTAAAGCAGATATCCCACAATGTGCATTTCTGCCCTTCGGTGTTGGACCACGCAGCTGTATCGGCATGAGACTCGCCATGCTTACCCTCAAAATGACGCTGGTGGAACTGTTACAAGACTTCACCCTCAAACCAGGTTCTTCCACCAAGGTAACTAACACTTGACATTTGACCAGCGATGCTTATACGTGGGGAAAATCCTCTTCTTCTTTCTTATGTCAAAGCCATGATAATCATGGTGGGTAGTTGGCGACTGCTTTTACTGTAAGCGTATCACATGTCTACACATGTGAAAAGCAGTTCGACTTTGCACTTACAAATGTGCCAGAGCCCCGTTTGGTTATTTGCACTCGCTGGTGAGGTTGGACTTTTGAAAGAATCAGGGACCATTGGAGCATTTTTTTAAACAGAAAAAAAAAGTGTCCAATGCGGGAATCGAACCCGGGTCGTAGTGGTCGAAAACCAAACGGTTTAAACAGCCTTCCACCGATCCCCGGGGTTCCGGTAGGAAAAATCCTACTACAATACATTTGGAATACAGTAGAACCTCCCTGTAAAGGACACCTAGTTACAGAGCTAAAGTGTCCTTTAGGGAGAGATGTCCTCTTACCGGAGAGTTTCTAAATATAGTAGAACCTCCCTGTAAAGGACACCTAGTTAGAGAGCTAAAGTGTCCTTTAGGGAGAGATGTCCTCTTACCGGAGAGTTTCTAAATATAGTAGAACCTCCCTGTAAAGGACACCTAGTTACAGAGCTAAAGTGTCCTTTAGGGAGAGATGTCCTCTTACCGGAGAGTTTCTAAATATAGTAGAACCTCCCTGTAAAGGACACCTAGTTACAGAGCTAAAGTGTCCTTTAGGGAGAGATGTCCTCTTACCGGAGAGTTTCTAAATATAGTAGAACCTCCCTGTAAAGGACACCTAGTTAGAGAGCTAAAGTGTCTTTTAGAGAGAGAGATGTCCTCTTACCGGAGAGTTTCTAAATATAGTAGAACCTCCCTGTAAAGGACACCTAGTTACAGAGCTAAAGTGTCCTTTAGGGAGAGATGTCCTCTTACCGGAGAGTTTCTAAATATAGTAGAACCTCCCTGTAAAGGACACCTAGTTAGAGAGCTAAAGTGTCTTTTAGAGAGAGAGATGTCCTCTTACCGGAGAGTTTCTAAATATAGTAGAACCTCCCTGTAAAGGACACCTAGTTAGAGAGCTAAAGTGTCCTTTAGGGAGAGATGTCCTCTTACCGGAGAGTTTCTAAATATAGTAGAACCTCCCTGTAAAGGACACCTAGTTACAGAGCTAAAGTGTCCTTTAGGGAGAGATGTCCTCTTACCGGAGAGTTTCTAAATATAGTAGAACCTCCCTGTAAAGGACACCTAGTTAGAGAGCTAAAGTGTCTTTTAGAGAGAGAGATGTCCTCTTACCGGAGAGTTTCTAAATATAGTAGAACCTTCTTGTAAAGGACACCTAGTTAGAGAGCTAAAGTGTCCTTTAGGGAGAGATGTCCTCTTACCGGAGAGTTTCTAAATATAGTAGAACCTCCCTGTAAAGGACACCTAGTTACAGAGCTAAAGTGTCCTTTAGGGAGAGATGTCCTCTTACCGGAGAGTTTCTAAATATAGTAGAACCTCCCTGTAAAGGACACCTAGTTAGAGAGCTAAAGTGTCTTTTAGAGAGAGAGATGTCCTCTTACCGGAGAGTTTCTAAATACAGTAGAACCTCCCTGTAAAGGACACCTAGTTAGAGAGCTAAAGTGTCTTTTAGAGAGAGAGATGTCCTCTTACCGGAGAGTTTCTAAATATAGTAGAACCTCCCTGTAAAGGACACCTAGTTAGAGAGCTAAAGTGTCTTTTAGAGAGAGAGATGTCCTCTTACCGGAGAGTTGCTAAATACAGTAGAACATTCCTATAAAGGACACCTAATTCCAGAGCTAAAGTGTCCTTTAGGGAGAGGTGTCCTCTCACCAGAAAGTTGCTACAGTAGAACTACCTCCCTGTAAAGGACACCTAATTGCAGAGCCAAAGTGTCCTTTAGGGAGAGATGTCCTCTTACCGTGGAGTTGCTAAATACAGTAGAACCTCCCTGTAAAGGACACCTAATTGGTGTCCACTGTCTGGTGTGTGGGCAGAGTAGAATGATAACGTACTGTCTGGTGTGTAACAGGAGTCCTTCAACATCGTCACCAAACAAGGCCACCTTGCCCCTGACTCTGTCAAGCTCCATGTTCAGCCTCGCATCACCCCAAGCAACTAAATCAAATTTTGTTTCATCTTCCACAATCCATATCTAGTTACAGTAGAACCTATCTTCAGTGGACACCTATCCACAAAAGACAGTTTTCATTTGCAAAATTACCATTTTTACTATTTAGCAACTCTCCGGTAAGAGGACACCTCTCCACAAAGGACAGTTTTCATTTGCAAAAATAACATTTTTACTATTTAGCAACTCTCCAGAAAGAGAACAGTTTTCATTTGCAAAATTACATTTTTACAATTTAGCAACTCTCCAGTAAGAGGACACCTCTCCCTAAAGGACAGTTTTCATTTGCAAAAATACCATTTTTACAATTTAGCAACTCTCCAGTAAGAGGACACCTCTCCCTAAAGGACAGTTTTCATTTGCAAAAATACCATTTTTACAATTTAGCAACTCTCCAGTAAGAGGACAGTTTTCATTTGCAAAATTACCATTTTTACAATTTAGCAACTCTCCAGTAAGAGGACACCTCTCCCTAAAGGACAGTTTTCATTTGCAAAAATACCATTTTTACAATTTAGCAACTCTCCAGTAAGAGGACAGTTTTCATTTGCAAAATTACATTTTTACAATTTAGCAACTCTCCAGTAAGAGGACACCTCTCCCTAAAGGACAGTTTTCATTTGCAAAAATACCATTTTTACAATTTAGCAACTCTCCAGAAAGAGGACAGTTTTCACATTTGCATAATTACATTTTTACAATTTAGCAATATTTCGATAAGAAAACACCTTTTCCTAAAGGACACTTTGGCTGTGTAATTAGGTGTCCTTTACAGGGAGGTTCTACTATTTATATATGAATGCGTATTTTTTAAAACCTATTATTTTGTGAAAAAAATAGCACTAAAGTTAAATTTGGCTGTGATTAGAGGTGGATAAATTAAGAAAAAGGCATCTCTGATCATGTTGGATCATCCACTATTTGCACGATAATTCTCCTGAATTATTATTTTGTTTCTTCATCTTTTCTATCATATATGAAGGAAAATAATATTATCTCCCAAAAGTTTCATAAATCCCATAGAGTTCAGAAAAATATATTAAAAATCTCACTTCAAAAAATAAAATATATACAGTAGAACTACCTCCCTGTAAAGGACAACACCTAATTACAGAACCAAAGTGTCCTTTAGGGAGAAGTGTCCTCTTACCAGAGAGTTTCTAAATACAGTAGAACCTTCCTGTAAAGGACACTTAATTACAGAGCCAAAGTGTCCTTTAGGGAGAAGTGTCCTCTTACCAGAGAGTTTCTAAATACAGTAGAACCTTCCTGTAAAGGACACCTAATTACAGAACCAAAGTGTCCTTTAGGGAGATGTGTCCTCTTACCAGAGAGTTTCTAAATATAGTAGAACCTTCCTGTAAAGGACACCTAATTACAGAGCCAAAGTGTCCTTTAGGGAGAAGTGTCCTCTTACCAGAGAGTTTCTAAATACAGTAGAACCTTCCTGTAAAGGACACCTAATTACAGAACCAAAGTGTCCTTTAGGGAGATGTGTCCTCTTACCGGAGAGTTGCTAAATAGTAAAAATGGTAATTTTGCAAATGAAAACTGTCCTTTGTAGAGAGGTGTCCTCTAGAGTGAGTGTCCTCTCATGGAGGTTCTATTGTGTTTGTTTAATATTTTATTATATATATTTTTTTTTCAATAAATAGGTTTCTTATCAAAGCAAGTGTTTAAATTGTTTGCAAATACCATTAAATAGTTAAAAGATGTCTCTGTGTGTTTGAACAATTAAATCCAATCGTATTCACTAAACAAATTTATAAATTCAATTGTCATATCTATCGATAAAATGTTTAACCATTACATTTACTGGGAATGTCTTTCTTTTTTGATGATATTATTGAAAAGAAACACATTGCCAGTAAATTTATTTGTTACACCCTCTCATTCAATAACTTATATCATTATAGTAAGGTCTGTAGAGATAATATTTGATGATATTATTGAAAAGAAACACATTGCCAGTAAATTTATTTGTTACACCCTCTCATTCAATAACTTATATCATTATAGTAAGGTCTGTAGAGATAATATTTGATGATATTATTGAAAACAAACACATTGCCAGTAAATTTATTTGTTACACCCTCTCATTCAATAACTTATATCATTATAGTAAGGTCTGTAGAGATAATATTTGATTATATTATTGAAAACAAACACATTGCCAGTAAATTTATTTGTTACACCCTCTCATTCAATAACTTATATCATTATAGTAAGGTCTGTAGAGATAATATTTGATTATATTATTGAAAAGAAACACATTGTCAGTAAATTTATTTGTTACACCCTCTCATTCAATAACTTATATCATTATAGTAAGGTCTGTAGAGATAATATTTGATTATATTATTGAAAAGAAACACATTGCCAGTAAATTTATTTGTTACACCCTCTCATTCAATAACTTATATCATTATAGTAAGGTCTGTAGAGATAATATTTGATGACTAAATAAAATGTTTTAACCTCTTATTTATGACTATTCATTTTAAAAACCTACACAGTTATTCCACTAAAAAATTGTAATTATTAAATAAATCAAATTGAGAAAGGAGAATAAAAGAGCTCAACAGAATTTCAGTGTTTCTATCATAAACTACATTCAATAACTTATATCATTGCAGTAAGGTCTGTAGAGATAATATTTGATGATATTATTGAAAAGAAACACATTGTCAGTAAATTTATTTGTTACACCCTCTCATTCAATAACTTATATCATTGCAGTAAGGTCTGTAGAGATAATATTTGATGATATTATTGAAAAGAAACACATTGCCAGTAAATTTATTTGTTACAAATTTCATCACTAAATAAAATGTTTTAACCTCTTATTTATGACTATTCATTTTAAAAACCTACACAGTTATTCCACTAAAAATTGTAATTATTAAATTAATCAAATGGAGAAAGGAGAATAAAAGAGCTCAACAGAATTTCAGTGTTTCTATCATAAACTACAATATTAATAGAAATTTTGTATTTATAATTCACATATATCAAACAATATTGCCACGTGGAAAATTAGGGAAGACAAACTTCAGGATAACATAGCAATTTATTTAAGACAAGAAAAATATATGAATGATAAAAGATAAGCGATGAGGGAAGTTCACAGAGTAACAAAATATAAATATAAAAAACGACACTCTGCTAATAAAAAAAATGAATTATTTGCTACAATATTTAAGGATAAACTGTATGAATAGGGAATTGTAATTCCAATCACTCGAAATATTTTAATTTTATTTATTTATTTCCTCTCAATTTACAGGTGTTACATTCGAGCTTAGCTCGCGAGTCACCTTGTCCTGGCTATTTACACATGGCGAGTTGGTGGAGTAGAAGTGGTCCCCCTAGGCCTTGCAGGAGGGCAGCTGTAATATTTTAATTTTAGAATTAAAGAATGTTATATAATGTGTTTAAGCTTTGATATTATGATCCACTCACAGAGTATTTCTTAATACTTTATTCATAGAAATGGATCATAATTTTAAAGCTTTTGCATAACTTTTACAGGGCACATCACATTGTTTACTTTTTTCAACAAAGAACATAATCACATGCAAAATGATGATGATCCATTCACAGAGTATTTCTTAATACTTATTCATAGAAATGGATCATAATATTAAAGTTTTCACATAACTTTTACAGAGCACATCACATTGTTTACTTTTTTCAACAAAGAACACAATCACATGCAAAATTATGATGATCCACTCACAGAGTATCTCTTAATATTTATTCATAGAAATGAATCATAATATTAAAGCTTTTACATAACTTCTACAGGGCACATCACATTGTTTACTTTTTCAACAAAGAACACTTCACATGCAAAATGATGATCCACTCACAGAGTATTTCTGAATATTTATTCATAGAAATGGGTCATAATATGAAAGTTTTCACATAACATTTACAGGGCACATCACATTGTTTATTTTTTTCAACAAAGAACATAATCACATGCAAAATGATGATGATCTACTCACAGAGTATTTCTTAATACTTATTCATAGAAATGGATCATAATATTAAAGTTTCACATAACATTTACAGGGCACATCACATTGTTTACTTTTTTCAACAAAGAACACAATCACATGCAAAATGATCATGATCCACTCACAGAGTATTTCTTAATACTTATTCATAGAAATGGATCATAATATTAAAGTTTCACATAACTTTTACAGGGCACATCACATTGTTTACTTTTTTCAACAAAGAACACATTCACATGCAAAATGAAGATGACCCAATCACAGAGTATTTCTTAATACTTATTCATAGAAATGGATCATAATATTAAAGCTTTTACATAACTTTTACAGGGCACATCACATTGTTTTACTTTTTTCAACTAAGAACACAATCACAGGCAAAATGATGATGATCCACTCACAGAGTATTTCTTAATACTTATTCATAGAAATGGATCATAATATTAAAGCTTTTACATAACTTTTACAGGGCATCACATTGTTTACTTTTTTCAACAAAGAACACAATCACATGCAAAATGATGATGATCCACTCACAGAGTATTTCTTAATGCTTTTTCATAAAAATGGATCATAATATTAAAGCTCTCACATAACCTTTACAGGGCACATCACATTGTTTACTTTTTTCAACAAAGAACACAATCACATTCAAAATGATCATGATCTACTCACAGAGTATTTCTTAATACTTATTCATAGAAATGGATCATAATATTAAAGCTTTTACATAACTTTTACAGGGCACATCACATTGGTTACTTTTTTCAACAAAGAACACAATCACATGCAAAATTATGATGATCTACTCACAGAGTATTTCTTAATACTTATTCATAGAAATGGATCATAATATTAAAGCTTTTACATAACTTTTACAGGGCACATCACATTTTTTTACTTTTTTCAACTAAGAACACAATCACAGGCAAAATGATGATGATCCACTCACAGAGTATTTCTTAATACTTATTCATAGAAATGGATCATAATATTAAAGCTTTTACATAACTTTTACAGGGCATCACATTGTTTACTTTTTTCAACAAAGAACACAATCACATGCAAAATGATGATGATCCACTCACAGAGTATTTCTTAATGCTTTTTCATAAAAATGGATCATAATATTAAAGCTCTCACATAACTTTTACAGGGCACATCACATTGGTTACTTTTTTCAACAAAGAACACAATCACATGCAAAATTATGATGATCTACTCACAGAGTATTTCTTAATACTTATTTATAGAAATGGATTATAATATTAAAGCTTTTACGTAACTTTTACAGGGCACATCACATTGTTTACTTTTTTCAACAAAGAACACAATCACATGCAAAATGATGATGATCCACTCTCAAAGTATTTCTTAATACTTATTCATAGAAATGGATCATAATATTAAATTATATTATAATAATATATGTCATCAAGACTGGTAGCACTATATATATAAGTTTTGAACAATATATTTAGAACAATCCATAAATAGATGTTCAATTAAAAAGGCACATATTGAATCAAAAATAAATTATTCGCCAATTCTTTCTTTTTCTATATAAAAATGAAATCCAAAATCGATGTTTGTTATCGCGTTGCGCAAAATATACGGAATCAATCATTATGAAAATTCGCATGTAGGTAGCTGAAGAATTCGTTCAACATATAGTCTATTCAAAAGACTAAAAATGTGTAGTATTTTAAATAATTACAACTCTCTTTAAAGCAACAAAAGAATTATTTATTGCATTTAGCAAGACAAGAAAAGAAAACAAACAAACACGGAATGCCAAAAAAACTTATAGGTTAGTTCCTATTTCAAATCTAGCTTTCACACAGAGTATTCAAAAATAAAATACGACAATCCCTCCCCTGTGTGGAAGCTTCTATCAAACAAGTCCGAGAGAGTTTATACAGTTTTTAAGTTTCTCCTTGGGAAGACTCTTTGTTAATAGGTCCGCTTCCATTTCGTCACTCCTAACAAATTCAAGGTCGATTGTTCCTTCTTCCACAGCATCTTTTATAAAATACAATTTCCGGTTTATTAGTTTCGTCCAGGGAAGTTATTTTTTCAGATTTAATCCACTTGATAGCAGATTGACTATCTGTTTTAAGCGTTGTAGGAAAGTTCGCATCCTTACATATTTCTTCTAAAAGTCCTTTAATCCATTTTACTTCGCACATCCCTTCGCATATCGAAATCAGTTCGGCTTCGCATGTAGACAGAGCCACCAAACTTTGTTTCTTGCTTCTCCAACTGATCAGGTTGTTTCCCAGTTTAACTGTGTATCCGGAATAGGACTTTGCATCACTTGTTGAACACCAGCTTGCATCTGTGCTGACAAGAATGCTATTTTCTGATGGCTTGTATCTTAACATTTTATCTCTGGTGCCCTTCAGGTATCTATATATTCTCTTAACTCCTGTTAAATGTACTTCTCTTGCATCATTGCAAAATCGGGATAAATTGCTCACATTAAAAGAAATATCTGGACGAGTTCCGGTTGCCAAATACATCAGGGATCCGATCATCTCTTGATACAATGTCCTGTCTACTGGTTTGGAGTCTTGACATTCATCAAAACTTTGGTCTCGATCTCCCGGAGTTTGTACAATGTTACATTCCTCGAGTGCAAATTTCTTCAAGATTTTATCGATATAATGGGCTTGTGATAGATCAAAACCGTATTCTGTTTTCTTTATCTCTATACCAATGAAAGGTTCATTCTCCCCTTTTTCTTTTAAAGTAACAAATCTTCCTATCTCTGATGCTAGTTTTTCATTAAAGGTTTTATCCGTTCCGGCTATTATTAGATCATCCACGTATAAACCCAATATTCCATATTCCTTTCCTTTTCTAAAAGTGTACACACATGGATCATATTGCGATCTTTCCATTCCCAGTTGTATTAGTATCTCGTTGTGATCTTTTTATTCCAACAATGTCCCGATTGTGGAAGTCCATATATACTTTTTAACAATTTGCAAACTTTGTCTTCTTCACCTTTTTCAACAAATCCTTCCGGCTGTTTCATAAAAATAGTTTCTTTCAATTCTCCGTAAAGGTAGGCGGTCTTCACATCATATGATGTTATAACCAAATTCAACTGAGCTGCTAGGGCTACAATTGCACGAAGACTTTCTTTTCTGATCACTGGTGAAAAAGATTCCTCATATTCCATGCCATATTTTTGATTACAACCAATAGCAACTAATCTAGCTTTTCTTCTATAAACACCCTCACCAGGCGTACTCTTTATGCTAAAGATCCATTTGCAGTTTATGATCTTCATATTCTTTTCTCTTTGAACGAGAGTCCATACCTTATGCTTGTCAATAGAGTAAAGTTCTCCTTTCATTGCTTCGAGCCATTCATATTTATTCTCGCAGTTAATCGCCTCCTCATAATTTTCGGGAATACTTTCTTCTGGTTCTAAAATAAAATTCACATTATTTCTTTCTTTTATTCTTTGCGAACGTCGAACGCCTTGTTCAAGCAATTTCATTTCTTCTTCTCTCAGTTTTGCTCTGTGTTTTTCCTCTAAAACTTTTTGAGTATCTCCCTTTTTGCGACCTGACCTTACAATTCTTTCCTCGTTAGGTTCGTCTAGCGTGGGAATCGTTTCTTCATTTAGTTCTGAGGTTTCTGGACGCGCCCGAAGGTCGATTTCATTATCATTTTCCTCTTCCTTTTTATATGCAAAATGGTCGTAATTTGTGTCTTCTTGAAGATTTTTTGCATAATCAATTCCTTTCTCATTTTCGACAAATTTTACTGATCTTACTTCCTCTATTTTCTTAGTGATTATGTCATACACTCGATAAGCCTTTCTTTTCAGAGAATAGCCTACAAAAATGCCTTTTCGACTTTTAGGCATAAATTTACTTCTATGTTGTTGTGTAATGGGCCAAAACGCCAAACAACCGAATATTCTGAAATGTCGAATGGAGGGTTTTCTTCCTTTCCATTTCTCCATTGGTGTATCAAGCTTGATTGACCTATGTAGAGTACAGTTTTTGACATATGATGCAGTAGCGACTGCCTCCGCCCAGAAAGCCATGGGTAATCCTGAATCAAATAATAATGTCCTTGCTGTTTCAATTAGGGTTCGGTTTACTCTCTCCGCAACTCCGTTACTTTGTGGCGAGTAGGTGGTGGAGAGTTGGTGGTGTATTCCATTTTTAATTAAGAGATTCTTGAATCTGTGATTAGTGAACTCTGTGCCATTATCAGTTCGCACATCCTTTATTTTCAGGTTTAGCTCATTTTCCACTCTTGCCTTAAATTCTTCAAACTTCCCCAAAGTTTCATCTTTGTTTTTCAGAAAGTAGATAAAGGTTCTTCGGCTGAAGTCATCAACCAGAACAAAAAAGTATTTTGATCCACCTAGAGATTGGTATGGCATTGGACCACACAAATCCATATGCACCAATTCAAGGGGTTTGGTTGTACAGTTGGTGGTAACGGAATGGTAAGGTTGTCGAGTCAATTTCCCCATTATACAAGCTTCACATTCTGGCAAGTTCTTAAATTTAACATTAACCCCCAATACCACATTCCGTTGAATTATCTCTTTCATGTACGCTTCGTTCAAATGATTCAGTCTTCTATGCCACAAGCTGATATTGTCATTTGAGAAATCATCTTTTGTGGTCATGACATTCTCCGTCTTTTCCGAGTATTCATCTCTGGACCTTGTTTCCATTACATACATCCTATCCTGGATTTGAGCCTCTGCAATTAAATCATCCTGTTCATTGTAAATCTTTGCTCCATCTCTATTGAAAATTACAGTATTTCCTTTGTTAGTTAATTCGTATATTGATAAAAGATTAGACCTTAAGTTAGGTACATGCAGAACTCCTTTAATTTGAACATTCTCAATTCCGTTTTCGGTACAAGTAGAAACCTTGATATCACCTTTAGCTGTAGCATGTGTAACTTTACCTTCTTCTGCCAAATTTATCTCACTTTCATATGGCATTACATTTTCCATCCAGTCCAAGTGTGGAGATAAGTGCGTAGTACACCCTGAGTCAAGACACCAGGTTTGTATCTGACTATAATTATTTGAGGAGTTTTCAAAAACTCGATCTGTGCTGGTATTGAAAGTTTGTTCCGCAGGCTTGCTTGAGACGGTATTCGCATTATTTCTGAAATTTTGTTTGTTATAGTTCGTATTTGAATTTGCATTTCTTTTCCCATGTTGTTCTTGAGTTCGCTTATTTTTGAACCAGCAATCTTTAGCTAAATGTCCTTTTTTATGGCAAACAAAACACTCCTTTTGTCGATTCTGTTGATAGTGATTTCTTCTGTCTTTACTTCTGTAAGCCTGTTCATTTTCATCAGAATGACTCCCATTCATCTTAGAATTCATTCGATTCTCTTCCTCTCTAAGTGACTGCCGAATTTCATCAAGAGTTAAGTCCCTTTTAGTTCTCAGTACAACAGCGATCTTTTCCAATCTTGGATGGATACCTCGCACAACATGAAACGCTAGTTCTCTTTGGGATATTTGGTGTCCGAGTGAAGAACTTTGAGAGGCAATATTTTTGGCTCTAGCCATATATTCATTTATGGATTCATTATTTTTCATCTTGATATTCTTAAGTTCAAGTCCAATATCAATGATCTTATCTTCTAGGTTGCCTGTGTAGATTTTCTTTAATTCATCCCATACTTTCTTTGCTTTAGTTTCATCTAGAAACATTCCTGATTGTTCATCTGATAGAGTTGTAACTATAATTCCAAAGGCTTCGTCATTCTTTTCACTCCATATTTGCCAAGCGACTTCATCTTTTATATCAGGCTCGGGATCCGAAATTACGCATTTAAATAATTTCTTTCCACGTAAAAGTGCTCCGACTTTTAAAGCCCAAATCGGATAATTTGTTCCTGTTAAAGGTTCAATTTTTGTCGTTGGCGAAAAATTGCAATCCATTTTAGCCTTGTTTTCAACTTTTAAAAAAATTAAACAATATAGTTTAAAGGTAGTTTATAATTCAAAAATGTTTTTTTTTTCAATCCTTATATTTAAAACTTTCTTTTATCAATATAATTCAAATTCTATTGAAAAATATTTCAAAATTTACATACCTTGATGCAGAAGAGATCTTTGTTTACCGATTAGAATAAACGTATCAAACTTCTGATAAAATATTTTCGCTTTTTCTCAAGTTTTAAATTGAACCACGCTCTGCTACCATAAATTGTAGTATTTTAAATAATTACAACTCTCTTTAAAGCAACAAAATAATTATTTATTGCATTTAGCAAGACAAGAAAAGAAAACAAACAAACACGGAATGCCAAAAAAACTTATAGGTTAGTTCCTATTTCAAATCTAGCTTTCACACAGAGTATTCAAAAATAAAATACGACAAAATCTGAATGTGTTTTTTTTTTTATATGTAAAACCAAAAAGCGTTACTTCCAGCCTTTTACCGCTTGGTGCAGCACTGGTCGCGACGATAAATGAATTTGATTGGTTAATAATTTTACACATAGTTTGTTTACGCGATGAATGTTAATTTGTTTACCTGATGATTTTTTAAAAGGTAAGATTATCCAATCGCCGTGAAATTTTGGGATATTATTAGGTATATCCCCGGGAAGGTTTTCGAAAAATAATTTCTTGAATATCTTGAATACCCTTAGAGTTATTTGCAGATTTGTAGATTTAACTCGCAAGCAGCGCCACCATTGCGACGATGATAACAAGTTTTTTATCTATAAGTTTTATTATCACTAAGTTTATTATCTTAAATATTATTTATCAAATGTAAGATTATCTCAGGATGACACGGCAATTTATTTGAGACAAGAATAATGATACAATTCCAAGGCGAAGATACTATTCCTTTAACTTCCAATTACCGAGGGAACCAATTAATATTGATTTTATTCAACTTATCAAGTATTTTTGAAGGGACCGGGGGAAAAAATGTTGACTAGATAAAAAGATGATTTTGTAATGTAGAAAATTAGGAAAGACAAAATTCAGGATGACATGGCACACAGGGACAGGGAAAAAATGTTCACTTTATCGAGAGATTAAAATTTACGAGTTTCAAATTATCAAAATATATCTCTTTTTTTTAAATAAGTTTATAGAGAATTGTTTTAACAAATGTTCGTTAGACAAACCTTTACTCGGGTAAATCATCCCAGGGCGAAGCCGGGTACATCGCTAGTTACATTTTTAAATTGTAAAAATGCTAAAATGTGTTCCAAGTATAATAAATTTAATATTTAATTTGAGGATTTAGTAATATAATATTCCAACGACGTTGTAAAAAACTTGGGATTTCAATATTAATATACTAGACGGGTGACACGGGCTTGATTGACCCTTGACCCGTGTGCATATCTAGCCGAGTGATATATATTTAGATAAGATTTTTTTAAATATTTGTTTGTTATTAGCATTATCTATTTGTTTGCATCAGCATAATTTAATCGTTGATTGAGGGCGCTGTTCGTGAGCTAAGTAGAATAATTTGAATATATAGTTTTAATAATTGATTTATATATTTTTTAAAATAGCCTATCGTCTTCCACGTATTTTTTCACCTATCTATGGAAATTTTGGTTTGAATTAGTGAACTACTGCGAATTTGTATACCGGACATACAAACAAACAAACAAACATACAAACATTCATTTTTATATATATAGATATTTAAAGAAAATATCTTATTTAAAATTTAATAAATATTTTCAAAAAAAAATATTTTTCTCAAAAATATATTTAAACGCATATAACAATAATTATATACGTTTATAAATCTATATATAGGTGGATTGGATGTTTTCTAGAATCGTTTCAACAAATGTTGTTAGGCAAACTTTTACTCAGGTAAGCGAATCCTGGTACATTCGCTAAATACAGTTATTTACAAATGTTCGTTTGTGGCAAGATACTATTCCTTCAAGTTCAAATTACCGAGTGGAGCAATTAATATTGATTTTATTCAACTTATCAAGTATTTTTCAAGGGACGAGGAAAAAATTTCAAATCATCGAGAGTATAGACAAGTATAGATTCAGTAGGGATTGGATGTTTGCTAGAATCGTTTTAAAAAATGTTTGTTTGGCAAATTTTACTAGGGTAAAAACCGGGCGAAGCCGTGTACATTCGCTAGTAATATAGATATATGTATGATATTATATATATTATGTATTTTCAAAATATTCGTTTTCAAAAGGTTTTTCCACCTAGGCCAAGTCGTTAATAGAGAGAGAGAGAGAGAGAGAGAAACTTGAAAAAAAAATTTTGATCAATTACTTTAATACCAAACTTTGACCTTAGAAATTGTTAAACTATTTCTAGATAAGTGTTATGTGAGAAATTAAAAGACAATTATTTACATATGATATATATTTACAGCTATCTAATAACATCAACAATTTTTTCTTTCTCTCGATCCATTTGCTTTATGCGAAAACGCTACATTGTTAAAGTCGGGAGTGATTTTATACGTTTTTCGTTGCTGTTAACTTTAAAACCTATATCCAGATCTCTAAAGTCCAAAATTCGGGCGCCAGTGGCTGCGGAAAAGCAGACCACAAATTTATTCATCTATGGCACATTTAGAGACCTAAAGCTGTACAGGCTAGCAATAAATGTTGGAGGAGAAATTAACCAATCCTCTTTGGTTAAACATATTTTATTTTAGACTAACAAAATAACTTTCAATGTACATCAGAAATATTAGATAAATAAAAAAAATACTTAAATAATATTATGCATATATAAGATAAACAAAAGGATTAAAAAAACTATATATATAAGGTTAAAAGAAGGAGTTTAATAAATATATAAATATAAACTTAAAAAAAAGGCTTATCATAATTAAATCCTATTTATCCCCACCTACCTCTGGATCCAGCCACCCAAGTCCAGAATTCTAAAAAGGGCGGCCAAGGCCGCAGCCAGGTCAGCGGCCTGAGCTTTCAGCAACTCCCAGTCCTCAGCTTCCAAGGAAAAAAATCAAACTAATCAAACTCCCACTAATGTAAATATCCCGCTTCCTCGCTCCCAGTGTTGCTGGACTCACCCCACAAGGCTATCATCACCCTTCTCTCTCAGTGTAAAAAAATATATATATCTTTAAAAATAAATAAATAAAAATTAAAAATATTTTTTTAATTCACCAAAAAAATATAAAGTATTAAAAAACAACAATTTAAAAAATACAATGAACATGGTTGTAACGTCCTCGTATTTGTTAATTGACGTTAATCAGTAAGAAGTATTTGGAAGTTAAAAAAAGAAAGTCTTTATTTCTTTTTGGCTAACATCAGACATAACATAAATTATATCAGACATAAGTTTACATGTGATATATTACAATCCGTCGAAAGGCAACTGCACAGAGTACCATCAGTGATAAATATGTGCTCACTGATAATTTACTATATAGGCATGCCAGCTGCCATTACAATGGTGAGAACTTGAAGCTAGACTTGGGGAAGATTTGGAGCTCGTGGTGGAGCTGGTGTTCTACCTTAAGATGGTGATTTCAGCCACCATGAGTCTGTGGCTTGCTCATAGTGATAGGCATGCTCTAGACTGGCTTGGTTGTGGTGGGCTCAGGTCATCCACCACAGGTCAGGTGGCTTGACCACGGAAGGGGCGTTTGAGTCCATCTTGGACTCTGGCTCGTTGCTGTCAAGGCTGAAGGTAGCCTCAGGCTCCATCTCTACACCTCAAAATAAATTAGGTTTGCAGCTTAGATGGGGAAAGGTGGGACATGGTTAGGTTAAGTGGGGTTCTGGGTGATTTTGGTATACTATGGTCACGAGGTGTCCTAACATTTCCAACAATGGATATTTTTACACTTTTGTAAAAATTTGATTAGAAGAATCAATAAAACTGTTTAAATTGTCAATTGTCCAACAATGAAACTTTATTAACAACAACGACTATCTTATCTTAAAATAAAATTTAATAAACAACAATTACTTTTGTTCCCAACAATTACTTTATTTGAAAAAACAACTTTCTTATCCTAAATGACTACCTTATCCGCGCAACAATGACACTCTATTAGCCAAATTGAATTTTTACCTACAAAAATGATAACTTATCCACGCAACAAGGACCCTTTATTAGACAAATCGAATCTTTGCTCACAACAATGACTACCTTATCCGCGCAACAATGATACTTTATTAACTAAAACGAATATTTGCCCATAACAATGACACTTTATTTATTAGCCAAATCGAATCTTTGCCCACAACAACGACTACCTTATCCGCGCAACAATGTTACTTTATTAGCCAAATCAAATCTGAATACTTAGATGTTTGAAATTTTGTATACTTGTCCTCTTATTGGAATTGAGGGCTATGAACATTTTCAGGCTTCTAAATCTTCAGGAAGTATGTTAAAAATTGGTTACAAAATTCTTGGACAGTCATGTGTGTGTGTAGGCAAATTAAATAAAAGCTTATTTTCAAAAATATTTGTGAAATGGGCGTATTTGAAAAAAAAAAAAGAGTATCTTTAATGATTAATAAATCCCTATCATCCTTTTTAACACAATAAGACCAAATTCCTCTATTTAATCTTTTGTTTAATTAAAATGGGCTTTAAAGGAATCGAAGTGGATGATTTCTCACAAATATAGATTTTTTTTTAAATATTGAAGATAAAGTGTAGAAAGCATGATAATATTGTACGAGGTTTTAAAAACCATTTAAAGCTTTTATCAATAAATTAAAAATATATAATATTCTACAGATTAACATATATATTTCATATTTTTGCAAACAACATTTTATATTTGCGCTAACTGTTCATAGTCGTGAAAAAAAAAATGAACTAAAATATTTGACCAAATTAAATAATGTTTACAAATATAACAATGTTTTCTATTTAATATATACATTTTGAAAAATACTATTTATTTTAAAAACCATTGAAAAATAATTATAATAATGTCAACAAATATTTTATCGTTAACAATAAAAGAGGTATGATATTCAAAATGATCAAAATATCGCGTTAATTTAAATACTTTTATAAAGTGGAAGTATAATTTAAATCAAATTTTATACCTAAAAAGGAAGTTAAAATTGGAAAACAAAACATTCCAAATTCATAATATCGTGTCTTTTTGGTACAAAATTATTTTGAACACTATTTTGAAGTACTCTTTTGGAAAGCACCGAAGGGTATTGTGAGAATTCCAGAATGATTTTCATATCAACAGAATATATTTTTGGTGTAGTACAGGGGTAATGCACCTAGTTGAGGCCTACATGTGATGGATTATATTTTTGTTGAAGCCTTGCATTGTAATCTTGTTGGAACACTAGAATACATTTTTATGGCATTATTAGATTAGTATTGTATGAAAATGGATTGCATTATTGTGTGAGAAAACATGATTTCATGATAATAATTTGTGTAAAAATAGTATTTATCATTAATTTGTTAATGTGATACTCCTGTTGAAGGACTGACAAGTCTCTTATTCTTCTTCTTTCTTATCTCCACACTGGGTGAAGTAGAATGCCTTTGTCATTAAGACTGGGAGCACTACTCAGTGGCAGACCGACTTAGCTCCGAAAGAAATGGCCGCCTCTGACATGAGGAACAGACACCATGTACAGCCGCTCATAACATGGAGTACAGACTCATCCTGTATCCCTGGAGCCCTTACAGGGTACTATCAGCCGGGCCAGCTGAGCCCAGGTTTTTTAGTGAACTTGTTACTGCTCCCCCTCCTCCTTTCTCATTCGGGCTTAGGACCGGCAAAGGCAGAGTTTTTTAAACATTGTAACTCTGCTGAATTACATTGCTGTGACAACATTGCAATACACAAGGTAATAAGACCAAATCCAAATAAATAAATAGTGTGCGACGTTTCGGTAACAGCGTTGTTACCATCTTCAGACAAAATTACTGAATATACTGTATCAGTACTTTTGTCTGAAGATGGTAACAACGCTGTTACCGAAACGTCGCACACTATTTATTTATTTGGATTTGGTCTTATTACCTTGTGTTTATAATCTATCATTCAGTACTTTTGTCTGAAGATGGTAAAAACACTGTTACCGAAACATCACACACTATTTATTTATTTGGATTTGGTCTTATTACCTTGTGTTTATAATCTACTAGCCGAATGACCCGGGCAACGCCCGTGTTTTAGCCGATTGAATGTTTTTATTCAAATACTATTTGTTACAATTATAAATTGGCGCCTTAAATAAATGCATATTTTAGTTAATAACTATAGCCTATGTGCTTTATCTGTCTATGTACTGTTGGCTTCCGTAGGCGTCTCTTACTGGGAAAAAGAAAGAGAGGATTCCATTTGGTTATTAACTAATATATGCATTTATTTAAGGAGCGACCCGCTCCAACACAATAGTTACAGAAATGGGGGGGGCAAAGGTGGCGTGATCGTAGCCGACCAATAGGAGGGCGCCATTCCAAAAAAAAAGCAAACCGTGACAGAGGCCACGCATGACGCTCGTAACTGTATATAGAATCATTCAGTACTTTTGTCTGAAGATGGTAACAACGCTGTCACCAAAACGTCACACACTATTTATTTATTTGGATTAGGTCTTATTGTCTTGTGTTTACTCACTAATGGTGTTACCATCTGTTCTACCTGACTCCAACTTTCACATCTCACAATGGGAACCTCCCTCCAACAACAAAGCACACGCTGTGTTCCAGGTTTCCACCTTACTCCAGAAGAAGGTCCTCACCTCCCCAGAGCTGCTGAAACTCTGCCAACACCGGCTGGAGGCGACCACCTGCCTCAATGCCTTCATCTCTCACACAGATGACCTGGCCACTTCCCAGGCTACAGCATCACATGTCAGGCTCCAGGAAGGTCAGTTTATTGCTTGTCTTCTTTAAAGTTATCTTCCAACACTTGCTATAACATCACCTGGGGCCATGTTGGTATCACCATGTTATATACATTAGAACCTCCCTGAAGAGGACACACACGCTAGAGGACACCTCTCTAGAAAGGGCAGTTTTCATTTGTGAAATTACCATTTTTACCATTCAGTAACTCTCCAATAAGAGGACACCTCTCTACAAAGGGCAGTTTTCATTTGTGAAATTACCATTTTTACCATTTAGTAACTCTCCAGTAAGAGGACACCTCTCCATTATACTGTAGAACCTCCCTGTAGAGGACACTCACGTTAGAGGACACCTCTCTATAAAGAACAGTTTTCATCACCAATACAGTAGAATCTCCCTGTAGAGGACACTCATGCTAGAGGACACCTCTCTATAAAGAACAGTTTTCATCACCAATACAGTAGAACCTCCCTGTAGAGGACACTCATGCTAGAGGACACCTCTCTATAAAGAACAGTTTTCATCACCAATACAGTAGAACCTCCCTGTAGAGGACACTCATGCTAGAGGACACCTCTCTATAAAGAACAGTTTTCATCACCAATACAGTAGAACCTCCCTGTAGAGGACACTCATGCTAGAGGACACCTCTCTATAAAGGACAGTTTTCATCACCAATACAGTAGAACCTCCCTGTAGAGGACACTCATGCTAGAGGACACCTCTCTATAAAGAACAGTTTTCATCACCAATACAGTAGAACAGTGATTCTCAACCAATGTGCCGCGGTAATTTTGTGTGCCGCGAAATTCTAAAAATGTGCCGCCGAATTTTAGTCATATGATTATGTTCACGTTTGTATTGGTTTTTCTTTTTTTCTTTTTCATTTTTTTACTTTTTAAAATAACGAAATTAGCAAATTGAATGTTAGAGATGTATATTACTTATATTTTGCATAGAAATATTAATACATAATTTGAATTTTCTTGCATTCAAGTTAGCAAAAGTGTGCCGCGAAATTCTAAAATTGTGCCGCCAAATTTTCAAATCTTTAAAATAATGCCGCAACAAAAAAAAGGTTGAGAATCACTGCAGTAGAACCTCCATGAGAGGACACTCATGCTAGAGGACACCTCTCTATAAAGAACAGTTTTCATCACCAATACAGTAGAACCTCCCTGTAGAGGACACTCATGCTAGAGGACACCTCTCTATAAAGGACAGTTTTCATCACCAATACAGTAGAACCTCCCTGTAGAGGATACTCATGCTAGAGGACACCTCTCTAGAAAGGACAGTTTTCATCACCAATACAGTAGAACCTCCCTGTAGAGGAAACTCATGCTAGAGGACACCTCTCTATAAAGAACAGTTTTCATCACCAATACAGTAGAACCTCCCGGAAGAGGAAACTCACGCTAGAGGACACCTCTCTACAAAGAACAGTTTTCATCACCAATACAGTAGAACCTCCCTGTAGAGGAAACTCATGCTAGAGGACAGCTCTCTTTAAAGGACAGTTTTCATCACCAATACAGTAGAACCTCCCTGTAGAGGACACTCGCGCTAGAGAACACCTCTCTATAAAGGACAGTTTTCATCACCAATACAGTAGAACCTCCCTGTAGAGGACACTTACGCTAGAGGACACCTTTCTATAAAGGACAGTTTTCATCACCAATACAGTAGAACCTCCCTGTAGAGGACACTCATGCTAGAGGACACCTCTCTATAAAGAACAGTTTTCATCACCAATACAGTAGAACCTCCCGGAAGAGGAAACTCACGCTAGAGGACACCTCTCTACAAAGAACAGTTTTCATCACCAATACAGTAGAACCTCCCTGTAGAGGAAACTCATGCTAGAGGACAGCTCTCTATAAAGGACAGTTTTCATCACCAATACAGTAGAACCTCCCTGTAGAGGACACTCGCGCTAGAGAACACCTCTCTATAAAGGACAGTTTTCATCACCAATACAGTAGAACCTCCATGAGAGGAAACTCATGCTAGAGGACACCTCTCTATAAAGGACAATTTTCATCACCAATACAGTAGAACCTCCATGAGAGGAAACTCATGCTAGAGGACACCTCTCTATAAAGGACAGTTTTCATCACCAATACAGTAGAACCTCCATGAGAGGAAACTCATGCTAGAGGACACCTCTCTATAAAGGACAGTTTTCATCACCAATACAGTAGAACCTCCATGAGAGGACACTCATGCTAGAGGACACCTCTCTATAAAGGACAGTTTTCATCACCAATACAGTAGAACCTCCATGAGAGGACACTCATGCTAGAGGACACCTCTCTATAAAGGACAGTTTTCATCACCAATACAGTAGAACCTCCATGAGAGGACACTCATGCTAGAGGACACCTCTCTATAAAGGACAGTTTTCATCACCAATACAGTAGAACCTCCCTGTAGAGGAAACTCACGCTAGAGGACACCTCTCTATAAAGGACAGTTTTCATCACCAATACAGTAGAACCTCCCTGTAGAGGAAACTCACGCTAGAGGACACCTCTCTATAAAGGACAGTTTTCATCACCAATACAGTAGAACCTCCCTGTAGAGGAAACTCACGCTAGAGGACACCTCTCTATAAAGGATAGTTTTCATCACCAATACAGTAGAACCTCCATGAGAGGACACTCATACTAGAGGACACCTCTCTATAAAGGACAGTTTTAATCACCAATACAGTAGAACCTCCATGAGAGGACACTCACGCTAGAGGACACCTCTCTATAAAGAACAGTTTTCATTTGTAAATTTACCATTTTTACTATTTAGCAAGTAACCAAACGAGGCTCTGGCACATTTGTAAGTGCAAAGTCTAACTGCTTTTCACATGTGTAGACATGTGGTGCACTTACAGTAAAAGCAGTCGCCTACTTCTACCCACCATCATTATCATGGGCTGTACCACGTGTACTAGGGATAAGCAAAAAGAAAAAACTATTTAGCAACTCTCCATGAAGAGGGCACCTCTCCCTTATACAGTAGAACCTTCATGAGAGGACACTCGTGCTAGAGGACACCTCTCTATAAAGGACAGTTTTCATTGGAATAATTACCATTTTTACTATTTAGTAACTCTCCAGTAAGAGGACACCTCTCCCTAAAGGACACTTTGGCTCTGTAACTTGGTGTCCTTTACAGGGAGCTTCTACTGTATGCTATATAAAAATTATTTTTTATTTTTATATTAAAATTAGAATTTCCAGAAAAAACATTACTCCGTAAAGTCGACCACCAGATGTCACAGCATTCCCTATATAAACCTATTGTTGTTTTCCTGTTGGCCGGCTCAGATATTTTGTAAATATGTAAATACGTCTTTTGTTTTCTTTATTCTACTCTCCTTAAGTATGGTATTAGTTTGCGGGGGTTGGTGGAAGGATGGTCTGAACCGTTTGGTTTTCGAACACTACGACCTGGGTTCGATTCCCGGATTGGACACTTTTTTTCTGTAAAAAAAAAAATGCTCCAATCGCCCCCGATTCTTGCAAAAGTCCAACCCCACCAGCGAGTGCAAGTAACCAAACGGGGCTCTGGCACATTTGTAATTTCAAAAGTCAAACTGCTTTTCACATGTGTAGACATGTGATGCGCTTACAGTAAAAGCAGTCGCTAACTACCCACTATGATTATCATGGCCTGTACCACGTGTACTAGGGATAAGCCAAAAAAAAAAATGGTATTAGTACATTCTAAAATTATGTATTTATTATTTGACAAGCTCAATTAAAACAAAAACTAGCAAATAATAATTCTCTAGCATTTCAAATTTAATATAAATCATATATTCTATAATAATGGATAAAACAATTGGAACTTGAAGCTTGTTACCTTGTAATCATGATATCATTGTCACATAGAAAATTAGGAAAGGAAAGCTTTGGGATGACAGCAATTTATTTAAGGCAAGCACAAATCAACATTTATAAAATACAGTTGAAATTCTCAAACTGCAACCTACATCATTGACTGTATTGACTCATCCATTGATGAGCTCTACACATCCCCAGCAGACACCATCAACAAGCTCTACAAGCTTGATACCCTAATATGATTGAGTGGAGATAAGAAAGAAGAAGACACATCCCCAGCAGACACTATCAACAAGCTCTACAAGCTTGATACCTTAATATGATTGAGTGGTGATAAGAAAGAAGAAGACATTATTGACTGTATTGACTCATCCATTGATGAGCTTTACTCATCTCCAGCAGACACCATCAACAAGCTCTACAAACTTGATACCTTAATATGATTGAGTGGAGATAAGAAAGAAGAATACATTATTGACTGTATTGACTCATCCATTGATGAGCTCTACACATCCCTAGCAGACACTATCAACAAGCTTTACAAGCTTGATACCCTGATATGATTGAGTGGAGATAAGAAAGAAGAATACATCATTGACTGTATTGACTCATCCATTGATGAGCTCTACTCTTCCCCAGCAGACATCATCAATAAGCTCTACAATCTTGATACCCTGATATGATTGAGTGGAGATAAGAAAGAAGTAGGTAAAATACAGTAGAACCTCCCTGTAAAGGTCACCTAATTGCAGAGCCAAAATGTCATTTAGGGAGAGATTTCCTCTTACCGGAGAATTGCTAAATAGTAAAAATGGTCATTTTAAAAATGAAAACTGTCCTTTGAAGAGAGGTGTCTTCAAGTGTGAGTATCCTCTCATGGAGGTTCTACTGTATAAGGGAGCAGTGCCCTCTTACCAGAGAGTTGCTAAATAGTAAAAATGGTAATTTTACAAATGGAAACTGTCCTTTGAAGAGAGGTGTCTTCTAGCATGAGTGTCCTCTCATGGAGGTTCTACTGTATAAGCTTTATGAAAACTCCACCTTTGCCGGTCCCAAGCTCAGATGAAAAAGAAGGAGGGGGAGCAGTAACAAGCTCACTTAAAAACCTGGGTTCAGTTGGCCTGGCTGATAGTACCATGTAAGGGCTCCAGATACAGGATGAGCAGCGTTTGTACTCCATGTTAGGAGCGGCTGCACATGGCGTCTGTTCCTCATGTCAGAGGCGGCCATTTCTTTTGGAGCTAAGTCGGCCTGCCACTGAGTAGTGCTCCCAGTCTTAATGACAAAGGCAGTCGCATTCTACTTCACCCAGTCATGATGGTTTCAAGATTTACAAGCTTGATAACCTAATATGATTGAGTGAAGAT
>CP092864.1:153350702-153409389 GCA_030710605.1 Cordylochernes scorpioides
GATCTTATTAGAGTTTTGTAACATTTATATTTTTATAGTGCAAAAAGAAGATGATTTGCAATTTATATTTATATTTTTTCGTGTATCATATAAACGTTTATTTTGTGAAGAAATAGAATCCAGTGAGATATGTTTCATTAAATAATATTTATATATATATATCTAGTCACTTATTATAAAGTTGAAATAAAAGAATCTCACAATTTGTGTAAAATGAGAATATTTTGAAAATTTGTGATAAATAAAGTTATCCAAAAGATACACAACATCGATATAAACCATTTATAAGTGAATTGTAAATTTTCAAAAAATGATAGATTTTTAGCTTGAAACAACACAAATATAATTTGTTACTAAACAAAGCTGTATTTTAACATCTTAAAAGAATTAATGAAATTATTGTAGACACATAAAATATTAATAGTTCAATTATGTTTAAAAATCGTTTGTAACCTTCTAGTTCATTGGAATCGTTTGGCTTTTAATTACTTGTTTCTACAAAGACTTTTTTCACTAGGATTAAGATGTATATTCATTCAATGTAACTGCGCAATGCCTGAAATAATTACACAATTCAAACATAAGATACAGTGTTATTTAGCCATAAATGAATCCACGTTACTGTTTAATGGAAACACGTATTTAACGTCATGATGAATCAAAACTGTTAACTCTTAGGTTGAATTCGTGTTTCCAATTTGACTTCTTAGCTTAAGATGACATTCAGCGTTAATGTATGAGTGTTAGTGTATTCTCATAATGAAATTTTGAAAAAATAAAATAAAATTACAAAATATTTCCTCACAATGAGTTCAATTTTATTTTAAATTGCTAGTTTTCAAGTGATAATCACTCTTCAACGGACTTAATAAAACATCGACTATATCTTACAAGAAATATTTACAAATACAAAAGCACGCAGCGTGGATATTTACAACTGAAATTTTAAAATTGAAATGTAATTTAACAATATTATGGAATATGTCTATTTACGTTTTTAGGACAACCAGAACCTATAAAATTGATCTATTGATTTCTTCTAAGATATCTAAGGTATTGTGATGCTCTCTGTTATATTCTTTGGAAATGAGAGATTCTAAGAGTAACCGTTGATATTTGTTCTTAATATTCTTGTAGTGGCTTCTGTTATGTTGAATTGGTGACCGGTCTGTGCAATATGTTGATATGAAACTCATTTTGAGAAAATATTTTGTAATTTTAAAACGTTTTTCGCAATTCCATCATGAATTTCCAATTATTTTATTTCCAAAGCGCTATATCCCTCAAGGGATACTTGCGCCAAACAAGGAGAAAAGTTTATTTACATAAGTTATTTACATTATTCAACGCATTAAAACATTAGAGATCCAGATTTTGTAGAAATTTTATAATGTATTTACAAAATGTGAAATGAACTTTAAATATGATTTTTTATCGGAAATTAAATCGTTAAGTTCACAAACAACTAGTTCATGAATAGAAAAACAAATACTACATTGAATGTATATGGTTATATCTTTATTAAAATAATTAACACATCTTTATGATTTGTTTTATGTATATAAATATCATTATAATCTCTGTTTTAAATATTTACATTTTTTTCTTTTTATTACATCTTACTGAAGGTTATTATCACATAAATACTGGTGTTGCCAAAGTGTTAGGAAGAAATGTTCGACAATTCAACATCTATTGTATCATAACTGATTTTAAACAATGATTTAATAATAAATATACATTATGTGAGTTTGTACTTTCTCTCTCTGATGGCATTTTATACCCAAAATAGTGGACACTGCTGTGATAGAGATGTATGGAGACATCTGAGCCTCTTCATTGGACACGACAACAACAATACAGTATACACACCCAAGATAGAGGACATTGCGACTGCTGTGATAGAGATGTATGGAGACATCTGAGGCTCTTTATTGGACACGACAACAACAATACAGTATACACACCCAAGATAGAGGACATTGCGATTGCTGTGATAGAGATGTATGGAGACATCTGAGGCTCTTCATTGGACACGACTACAACAACAATACAGTATACACACCCAAGATAGAGGACATTGCGACTGCTGTGATAGAGATGTATGGAGATATCTGAGGCTCTTTATTGGACACGACAACAACAGCAATACAGTATATACACACCCAAGATAGAGGACATTGTGACTGTTGTGATAGAGATGTATGGAGACATCTGAGGCTCTTCATTGGACACAACAACAACAATACAGTATACACACCTAAGATAGTGGACATTGTGACTGCTGTGATAGAGATACATGGGAACATCTGAGGCTCTTCATTGGACACGACAACAATACACTATACACAACCAAGATAGAGGACATCCGTTGCCCCGATTTTCGACAGAAATTCTTCAAAATTACAATGATTTGTGCGTTGTAAAATTTGGACGAAAATATTAAGGAATTCCAAATGGGAAATATTTCCGGAATGTTGCATTAGTGTTAGCTATAGTGTCAGCCATTCTTAATTCAATGAAGTTATGAATTATAGTTGGGGCATGCGGTCTGAATAAATTACTGTCTTCTTTTGATAGATTGGCCAATGAATGATCGCATAGGAATTTATCATTATGTTTATAGATATCTGAAGGTATTTACCATGTAATGGATATATTGCAATGAATTAAGAAAAATGGTGATGTTTACTAAACATGTTGATGTAACATTTGACAAATTTATCTTTATCTTAATTTATTAGATAATAAAAAGGCATATATTGGATTTAATAAAAGATTTATTTTACCAATATTTCGGCTGGCTGAACGCCAACCTTTATCGAGGCATTACATCTTTGTATACACAAACTCAGCGCTGCATAGTGTTATAATATCACAGTTAAAATCATGCATTGTGCATGAAAATATAATTATACAAAATTGTAATGTCTCGATAAAAGTTGGCGTTCAGCCAGCCGAAATAATGGCAAAATAAATCTTTTATTAAATCGAATATATGCCCTTTTTTATTATCTAATGAATTAAATATGGATTGCTCTATTTTCAAAACGATTTTGGTTTATATTCATTGAGATTTATAATATAACGTGATGGCTCGCTCCAGCAGCCTCATCAGGAGGAAGGTCTGAGAGGTGACGGTTTTCCTGCGGAGATCGTACATTCCAGGTCAGTCAGCGACTCGGATGCCCAGTAGATTGCCAGAGAAGATTCCGTCCTAGCTTCCAGGAACCGCACTAAAGCCCGAAGCTCTTGACATTGACAGCCAAACTGGGGCCATGAGGAAATCTAAGACGACCAGGGGCCCAAGTTCAAACTGAATGCCATCCTTAATGAAGAGTACGATGTCATCCTCATATGCGACCACTTATCCGTGGACCAAGATCCTCTTTAGGTGACGTATGGTCAACATATAGATGGAAATTTATCCGGGAGGTAATCGCTCTATAAACATAATGGTCACCTCTCCCGTCAAAATAGACAGATTAAGGAAATTAATCACAGACATTGAGTTGATCTCACTGCTAATTTATGTATGATGTTGATTATAATCAACTTTAATCCGTCTATTTTGAAACTACTTTGAAACTAGCTTTCTCAGTCTTAAATGAAATATTTGTTATCTCTGATAGGAGATATTTAAAATATAACAATTTTTCAAACATATATTTACTATTTTACACATATAAATTCACTGGCAATGCGCTTCTTTTAAATATCATCAAATATTATCTCTACAGACCTTACTGCAATGATATGAGTTATTGAATGAGCCAAGCTCTCTCATTCAATAACTTATATTATTGCAGTGAGGTCTGTAGAGATAATATTTGATGATATTTAAAAGAAGCGCATTGCCAGTAAATTTATATGTGTAAAATTTTAACGATATATGGCAATTAAATTTAATTTGCTAATATATATATATACTATTAGAAAAAATAGCACAAATGTAACATTGTACTGGGATAAGGTGCATAAATTAAGAAAAAGGCATCTCCTTATCGTGCAACTGAAAGTTGCTGATGGCTGGCGCCATCTATCGGAATAAATATCAACTATTCTCGTTGATTTTTAATTATTCCAGAATTGGCCAAATACCCATTCTTGATTAATCAAGAAAAGCTAACCACGGACGCGTTTCGGGCTGTTGGCCCTCATCAGCGTGGTGCAAGCTGTACCTCAACGACCAAAAAATTGGTCATTAAGGCATCCTGAAAAATCATGAAACGGGTAGTTAAGGCCAGAATTGCGTGAGGACGCTACACAATGTGAAAAAATAGCACAAATGTAACATTGTACTGGGATAAGGTGCATAAATTAAGAAAAAGGCATCTCCTTATCGTGCAACTGAAAGTTGCTGATGGCCGGCGCCATCTATCGGAATAAATATCAACTATTCTCGTTTATTTTTAATTATTCCAGAATTGGCCAAATACCCATTCTTGATTAATCAAGAAAAGCTAACCACGGACGCGTTTCGGGCTGTTGGCCCTCATCAGCGTGGTGCAAGCTGTACCTCAACGACCAAAAAATTGGTCATTAAGGCATCCTGAAAAATCATGAAACGGGTAGTTAAGGCCAGAATTGCGTGAGGACGCTACACAATGTGAAAAAATAGCACAAATGTAACATTGTACTGGGATAAGGTGCATAAATTAAGAAAAAGGCATCTCCTTATCGTGCAACTGAAAGTTGCTGATGGCTGGCGCCATCTATCGGAATAAATATCAACTATTCTCGTTGATTTTTAATTATTCCAGAATTGGCCAAATACCCATTCTTGATTAATCAAGAAAAGCTAACCACGGACGCGTTTCGGGCTGTTGGCCCTCATCAGCCAATTCTGGAATAATTAAAAATCAACGAGAATAGTTGATATTTATTCCGATAGATGGCGCCAGCCATCAGCAACTTTCAGTTGCACGATAAGGAGATGCCTTTTTCTTAATTTATGCACCTTATCCCAGTACAATGTTACATTTGTGCTATTTTTTCACATTGTGTAGCGTCCTCACGCAATTCTGGCCTTAACTACCCGTTTCATGATTTTTCAGGATGCCTTAATGACCAATTTTTTGGTCGTTGAGGTACAGCTTGCACCACGCTGATGAGGGCCAACAGCCCGAAACGCGTCCGTGGTTAGCTTTTCTTGATTAATCAAGAATGGGTATTTGGCCAATTCTGGAATAATTAAAAATCAACGAGAATAGTTGATATTTATTCCGATAGATGGCGCCAGCCATCAGCAACTTTCAGTTGCACGATAAGGAGATGCCTTTTTCTTAATTTATGCACCTTATCCCAGTACAATGTTACATTTGTGCTATTTTTTCACATTGTGTAGCGTCCTCACGCAATTCTGGCCTTAACTACCCGTTTCATGATTTTTCAGGATGCCTTAATGACCAATTTTTTGGTCGTTGAGGTACAGCTTGCACCACGCTGATGAGGGCCAACAGCCCGAAACGCGTCCGTGGTTAGCTTTTCTTGATTAATCAAGAATGGGTATTTGGCCAATTCTGGAATAATTAAAAATCAACGAGAATAGTTGATATTTATTCCGATAGATGGCGCCAGCCATCAGCAACTTTCAGTTGCACGATAAGGAGATGCCTTTTTCTTAATATACACTGCGTGACATTGAAAATGGAACACCAAGAAATAGTGGCCAGAAAGTGATGAAACTCGGCAGACAGAGAGAGACAGGGACGAACAATAAGTGATCTTTATTTCAAAATGATAGTCATAATACAGAGCGAGAACGGCGTCGGCTTAGTAGCAAGTAGGACCACCGCGGACGGCGATGCACGCAGCAACACGTATAGGTAGAGAGTCAATCAGAGTACGGATGGCGTCCTGAGGGATGGCTCTCCATTCCCTCTCAACCATTTGCCACAGTTCGTCTTCTGAACGCGGCTGTGGCAAGGCATGCAAACGGCGTCCAATGATGTCCCAGACGTGCTCGATTGGTGAGAGATCAGGAGAGTACGGTGGCCAGGGAAGCATCTGTACATCTTGCAGAGCTTGTTGGCTAATGCGAGCAGTGTGCGGTCGGGCGTTATCCTGCTGATAAAGGGCATTGGGTACCCCCTGAAGGTAGGGGAGTGTCACCGGTCGCAGCACATAATCAACGTATCGTTGGGCCGTCATAGTGCCCTGAATACGAAGTAAAGGTGACCTGGAATCATACGCGATTGCGCCCCAAACCATGATTCCACGTTGTCGCACGGTGGGGCGTTCCACAATTGCTGCCGGATTGGACCTTTCTCCACGTCGACGCCACACGCGTACACGGCGACTATCACTGGACAAGCAGAAACGCGACTCATCTGAGAACACGACCCTGTGCCATTCCGTCATCCACGTCGATCTAGCCCGGCACCATTCCAAACGTTGGCGCCTATTCGGTGGGGTCAATGGCAGTCTTCTTAGCGGACGGCATGAGTGCAAGCCATTAGCAACCAATCGACGGGAAATGGTTCTGGTCGAGATGGAATGATCTTAGGTGTCTTGCACATGTTGCAGGATGGCGGTACAGGTGGCTTGTGGGGCCGCCACTGCTTGTCGAAGGATACGCCGATCCACACGTGCTGACGTCACTCTGGTTGCACCGACATTCCTATAAATTGCCACATTTCCTTGTTCCAACCATCTTCTCCACAGTCGGTGCACCGTGGACGCACCAAGGTGTGTATCAGCTGCGATTTGACGTATGGACCAACCTGCCCTTTTCAGTCCGATCACCATGCCCCTCGTAAAAGCGTCTGTCTGCTTAAACTGCCTCCGTTTACGATGACCTGGCATTCTCTGTTATTACACGTGTCTTTTGACACAAGAACAAAATTTCTACAATGATTTTCCTTGAAGAAATAACGACACGAATACTGTCCTTTCTGCAAGTTCCTTCCCTTATATCTTACTCCATGTGCGCACGAGAGCTGCGCATTTTACATCATTTGCATAACTCGGTTAGGCGCGTCTACCCTGAAATTTGCATAATTTTCTGGCCACTATTTCTTGGTGTTCCATTTTCAATGTCACGCAGTGTATATACTATGTGAAAAAATAGTACAAATATGATATTGTACTGGGATAAGGTGCATAAATTATGAAAAAGGCATCCCCTTATTGTGTAACTGAGAGTTACTGATGGCTTGCGCCATCTATGCCTTTTTTATAATATATCTACTAGTTTTTATTCTTTTCTTTTGTGTGTTTTGAATTTTTTTTTTAATTTGAAGTGGACAGTCTGAACAGGGGCTATCTGTTCGCCCGGATGTAAAACCTGGACCTATCATATGTCTACTTCGGCTGAGGTTCTGTATTCTACGAGTAAGTAGACATTAACACAAGAGATTTTTCCATTCTCAACTGGATAAGCTGACTGACGTCTCAACGTCACCTTATTCGGCGTCATCTGGGTTTAGCGTTTGTTACATCACTTAAGTGTCGGGGCTGGACCCAAGAGCTCACTCCTGAGGGCGATGTGGACATAGAAGAGTTACTTATCCGATTGAAGGATCGAGAATTCCTGCACTCCATATATAACAAGAATAATGTGGTCAGGATGGATATCGCGGTCTATTACGAAGAAGAAACGGAGCACCTCCTCGGGCTACTCACGCCTGAAGACAAGATTCTTCTCGACAAATTCTTTGACATTATCATCAAACATGTTCAAAACCAATACTCCCCAAATGGCAGGGATCTGTCTAGATTCAAGGCGGCTTTAAGCTCCTGATCCGGACGTGCCCTCGGAGAGGGCTACGTCGATTGTAAATATCTCTCTTCATTCCTACCATTATTATTACCTTATATCTCCCTTTGAGTGTAAAGATTGACGAGATGTCAATAAAGTTGTTTAATTGTTAATTGTCAATCTGTTGACCGTCGCTGCAGATTAGCGGTCTCAGGTCGGTTACAAAGTCGTCAATGTATGACATCTAGTTTTGACGTCTATTTTGACGGGAGAGGCGACCTTTGCTTCATACACAAGATTGGTACGGAGCTAAGAAACTATATTAATAATTATTAATATACCAATCTTGTATAGAAGGTCACCTCTCCCGTCAAAATAGACGTTAAAACAAGTGCCATCCATTGACGCCTTTGTCACCGACACGAGAACGCTAATCTGCGGCGACCGTTAATAGATAGGATCCAGCCCCGACACTTTGGTTACGTAACAAATGCTAAACTCAGTTGACCCTGAATAAGGTGAAGTTAAAACGGCAGACTTAGCTTATCCAGTTGAGAATGGAAAAGGTTATTGTGTTAATTTCTACTTACTCGTAGAATACAGAAAACCAGCCGAAGTAGACATATGATTGGTCTAGGCTTTACAACAGAGCGAACAGATAGCTCCTGTTCAGGCTTTCTCTCTCTCTCTCTCTCTCTCTTCTCTCTCTCTCTCGACTGTCGACTTCAAGTTTATAAAATAAAAAAACACACAAAAGTAAATAATAAAAACTATTAAATATATTTTAGCGTAGAAATTAAGTCTTGGAATATCTTAAGATGTAAAAGTATTTATTGATGACGTCACTACGACTAGTCGACAGATATTAACAAATTAACCAAACTATCTACAGCTAGAGAATATCGAGCAAGAAAGCTAGGCAACTAAATGATGATTTTACAAATAATAAATCTGTTTCCAAATATTTTCATTAAATAATTAAATTAAATAATAAATTATTTCTTCGACACACAATATTATGAAAAAGGCATAGATGGCGCAAGCCATCAGCAAGTTTCAGTTGCATGATAAGGAGCTGCCTTTTTTCATAATTTATGCACCTTATCCCAGTAAAATAACACATTTGTACTATTTTTTCACATAGTAAATATATTCGAAACCATTTTAAACGCGTAAGGTTCTTTTTGAAATTAAACAATTTCTACTGCCCTTACTGCAATGGAAAATAAAGGAAGGACCTTTCTCATCAATGGTGAACCCTCCCAGCGATTTCGCCATGATGAACCAGGCCCTCCCATTAATTTTTCCATTACAGTAAGGGCAGTAGAAATTGTTTAATTTCAAAATGAATCTTACGCGTTTAAATTAGTTTCGAATTTTGATAACAGATGGCGCGCTAGTGAATCATAATAAATATATGTTTGAAAAATTGTGAAATTTTAAATATGTCCTATCAGAGATAATATATATTTTATTTAAGGCTGAGAAAGCTAGTTTAAAAGATTCGTAGTTTTCTAAATATTATATTTGAACCAAAATATCTTAATTCCACCATAATTGCTAGATTCCATGTATTTTGAAGATAGAAGTTGTCTTGCCGGTATTCATAGTTCTTAGAAATAAGAGACGCTTTCTGGCTCAAGTGTTTCTTAATTCTAAGAACAAGATTCTATATAAGACCATCACAGAATTTTTATAACAGTCTCAATTTAGTCTTCTTCTTCTTTCTTATCTCTACTCAATCATATTAGGGTATCAAGTTTGTAAAGCTTAACATCATGACTGGGTGAAGTATAATGCGTCTGCTTTTGTCATTAAGACTGGGAGCACTACTCAGTGGCAGGCTGACTTAGCTCCAAAAGAAATGGCCGCCTCTGACATGAGGAACAGACGCCATGTACAGCCGCTCCTAACATGGAGTACAAACGCTGCTCATCCTATATCTCTGGATTAGGAGCCCTTACAGGGTACTATCAGCCAGGCCAGCTGAACCCAGATTTTTTTAGTGAGCTTGTTACTGCTCCCCCTCCTCCTTTTTCATCTGGGCTTGTGACCGGCAAAGGCGGAGTTGTCTCAATCTAGTTAATCTGTCTGTTTTTCTGAAGACTTCGCTTGCTGTTGGAGCATGGTGAATAAAAACAAGACATGGTCAACAAGTCAATAAAGACTTTATTATACAATATTTATAATAAAAATACCTTATTTAACTTATATATTTATTTGGAATCTCTCATATATATATATTTATATATATAGAATATAAAAGAAAGTTTTATATCAATTTTGAAAATCATATTCAAATAATTTGATAGAAATTGTTTTATAGTTCGAGAGAGGCAAAATTTGTTCAGCCAAATGAAAAAGTTGTTTGAGAAGTTAGAAGCAATATTTGGCCGCGGGATTGTTTGATCATCTTGATTGCAGCAGGAGGAGTCTAAATCAGGAAGGTAGGTATATACAGATGGCTAGAGAATTTGGGTCTACAAGGCCGACTACGTCCGTCTACTTCCCAAGAAGATATGTACCAGTCAGTCACCAAACCGCGCTAGAGCCTGTGACAAACGTCACATTAATACATTGTAGATAACGTCTTCAGCAGGATATACTCACGCCGTGGAAGCTAAGGCAAGAATCACAGCTAGCAGGGTCAGTCCTGGGGAACCTGCAAGAACAGCAATAAGTAAGATTCTTCCATGCTTTTATATTCTGACTAAATCTAAAAGGAATAAAGAACTTGGTTTCTTTTTACAATTCTTTTATTTCTCGAGATTTCAGGTTAACATGTCCTTCAACATGGAGACCTAGAAGTATTACTTCTAGCCAATTATAACACGTCACTCAATAAGGAATCTAGGGTTTGGTTTCTTTTTACAATTCTTTTATTTCTCGAGATTTGAGGTTAACATGTCCTTCAACATGGAGACCTAGAAGTATTGCTTCTAGCCAATTATAACATGCCACTCAATAAGGAATCTAGGGTTTGGTTTCTTTTTACAATTCTTTTATTTCTCGAGATTTCAGGCTAACTTGTCCTTCAACATGGAGACCTAGAAGTATTACTTCTAGCCAATTATAACACGTCACTCAATAAGGAATCTAGGGTTTGGTTTCTTTTTATATTTCTGTTATTTCTCGAGATTTCAGGCTAACATGTCCTTCAACATGGAGACCTAGAAGTATTACTTCTAGCCAATTATAACACGTCACTCAATAAGGAATCTAGGGTTTGGTTTCTTTTTACATTTCTTTATTTCTCGAGATTTCAGGCTAACATGTCCTTCAACATGGAGATCTAGAAGTATTACTTCTAGCCAATTATAACACGTCACTCAATAAGGAATCTAGGGTTTGGTTTCTTTTTACAATTCTTTTATATCTCGAGATTTCAGGATAACATGGCCTTCAACATGGAGACCTAGAAGTATTACTTCTAGCCAATTATAACACGTCACTCAATAAGGAATCTAGGGTTTGGTTTCTTTTTACAATTCTTTTATATCTCGAGATTTCAGGCTAACATGTCCTTCAACATGGAGACCTAGAAGTATTACTTCTAGCCAATTATAACACGTCACTCAATAAGGAATCTAGGGTTTGGTTTCTTTTTACATTTCTTTATTTCTCGAGATTTCAGGCTAACATGTCCTTCAACACGGAGACCTAGAAGTATTACTTCTAGCCAATTATAACACGTCACTCAATAAGGAAACTAGGGTTTGGTTTCTTTTTACAATTCTTTATTTCTCGAGATTTCAGGCTAACATGTCCTTCAACATGGAGACCTAGAAGTATTACTTCTAGCCAATTATAACACGTCACTCAATAAGGAATCTAGGGTTTGGTTTCTTTTTACAATTCTTTTATTTCTCGAGATTTCAGGCTAACATGTCCTTCAACATGGAGACCTAGAAGTATTACTTCTAGCCAATTATAACACGTCACTCAATAAGGAATCTAAGGTTTGGTTTCTTTTTACAATTCTTTTATTTCTCGAGATTTCAGGCTAACATGTCCTTCAACATGGAGACCTAGAAGTATTACTTCTAGCCAATTATAACACGTCACTCAATAAGGAATCTAGGGTTTGGTTTATTTTTACATTTCTTTTATTTCTCGAGATTTCAGGCTAACATGTCCTTCAACATGGAGACCTAGAAGTATTACTTCTAGCCAATTATAACACGTCACTCAATAAGGAATCTAAGGTTTGGTTTCTTTTTACAATTCTTTTATTTCTCGAGATTTCAGGCTAACATGTCCTTCAACATGGAGACCTAGAAGTATTACTTCTAGCCAATTATAACACGTCACTCAATAAGGAATCTAGGGTTTGGTTTCTATTTACAATTCTTTTATATCTCGAGATTTCAGGCTAACATGTCCTTCAACATGGAGATCTAGAAGTATTACTTCTAGCCAATTATAACACGTCACTCAATAAGGAATCTAAGGTTTGGTTTCTTTTTACAATTCTTTTATTTCTCGAGATTTCAGGCTAACATGTCCTTCAACATGGAGACCTAGAAGTATTACTTCTAGCCAATTATAACACGTCACTCAATAAGGAATCTAGGGTTTGGTTTCTTTTTACAATTCTTTTATATCTCGAGATTTCAGGATAACATGGCCTTCAACATGGAGACCTAGAAGTATTACTTCTAGCCAATTATAACACGTCACTCAATAAGGAATCTAGGGTTTGGTTTCTTTTTACAATTCTTTTATATCTCGAGATTTCAGGCTAACATGTCCTTCAACATGGAGACCTAGAAGTATTACTTCTAGCCAATTATAACACGTCACTCAATAAGGAATCTAGGGTTTGGTTTCTTTTTACATTTCTTTATTTCTCGAGATTTCAGGCTAACATGTCCTTCAACATGGAGACCTAGAAGTATTACTTCTAGCCAATTATAACACGTCACTCAATAAGGAATCTAGGGTTTGGTTTCTTTTTACAATTCTTTTATTTCTCGAGATTTCAGGCTAACATGTCCTTCAACATGGAGACCTAGAAGTATTACTTCTAGCCAATTATAACACGTCACTCAATAAGGAATCTAAGGTTTGGTTTCTTTTTACAATTCTTTTATTTCTCGAGATTTCAGGCTAACATGTCCTTCAACATAGAGACCTAGAAGTATTACTTCTAGCCAATTATAACACGTCACTCAATAAGGAATCTAGGGTTTGGTTTCTTTTTACATTTCTTTTATTTCTCGAGATTTCAGGCTAACATGTCCTTCAACATGGAGACCTAGAAGTATTACTTCTAGCCAATTATAACACGTCACTCAATAAGGAATCTAAGGTTTGGTTTCTTTTTACAATTCTTTTATTTCTCGAGATTTCAGGCTAACATGTCCTTCAACATGGAGACCTAGAAGTATTACTTCTAGCCAATTATAACACGTCACTCAATAAGGAATCTAGGGTTTGGTTTCTTTTTACAATTCTTTTATATCTCGAGATTTCAGGCTAACATGTCCTTCAACATGGAGACCTAGAAGTATTACTTCTAGCCAATTATAACACGTCACTCAATAAGGAATCCAGCGTTTGGTTTCTTTTTACATTTCTTTTATTTCTCGAGATTTCAGGCTAACATGTCCTTCAACATGGAGACCTAGAAGTATTACTTCTAGCCAATTATAACACGTCACTCAATAAGGAAACTAGGGTTTGGTTTCTTTTTACAATTCTTTTATATCTCAAGATTTCAGGCTAACATGTCCTTCAACGTGGAGACCTAGAAGTATTACTTCTAGCCAATTATAACACGCCACTCAATAAGGAATCTAGGGTTTGGTTTCTTTTTACAATTCTTTTATTTCTCGAGATTTCAGGCTAACATGTCCTTCAACATGGAGACCTAGAAGTATTACTTCTAGCCAATTATAACACGCCACTCAATAAGGAATCTAGGGTTTGGTTTCTTTTTACAATTCTTTTATTTCTCGAGATTTCAGGCTAACATGTCCTTCAACGTGGAAACCTAGAAGTATTACTTCTAGCCAATTATAACACGTCACTCAATAAGGAATCTAGGGTTTGGTTTCTTTTTACATTTCTTTATTTCTCGAGATTTCAGGCTAACATGTCCTTCAACATGGAGACCTAGAAGTATTACTTATAGCCAATTATAACACGTCACTCAATAAGGAATCTAGGGTTTGGGTTCTTTTTACAATTCTTTTATTTATGAAGATTTCAGGCTAACATGTCCTTCAACACGGAGACCTAGAAGTATTACTTCTAGCCAATTATAACACGTCACTCAATAAGGAATCTAGGGTTTGGTTTCTTTTTACAATTCTTTTATTTCTCGAGATTTCAGGCTAACATGTCCTTCAACACGGAGACCTAGAAGTATTACTTCTAGCCAATTATAACACGTCACTCAATAAGGAATCTAGGGCTGGTTTCTTTTTATATATTTTTTATTTCTCGAGATTTCAGGCTAACATGTCCTTCAACGTGGAGACCTAGAAGTATTACTTCTAGCCAATTATAACACGTCACTCAATAAGGAATCTAAGGTTTGGTTTCTTTTTACAATTCTTTTATTTCTCGAGATTTCAGGCTAACATGTCCTTCAACATGGAGACCTAGAAGTATTACTTCTAGCCAATTATAACACGTCACTCAATAAGGAATCTAGGGTTTGGTTTCTTTTTACAATTCTTTTATTTCTCGAGATTTCAGGCTAACATGTCCTTCAACATGGAGACCTAGAAGTATTGCTTCTAGCCAATTATAACACGTCACTCAATAAGGAATCTAGGGTTTGGTTTCTTTTTACAATTCTTTTATTTCTCGAGATTTCAGGCTAACATGTCCTTCAACACGGAGACCTAGAAGTATTACTTCTAGCCAATTATAACACGTCACTCAATAAGGAATCTAGGGCTGGTTTCTTTTTACAATTCTTTTATTTCTCGAGATTTCAGGATAACATGTCCTTCAACATGGAGACCTAGTAGTATTACTTCTAGCCAATTATAACACGTCACTCAATAAGGAATCTAGGGTTTGGTTTCTTTTTACATTTCTTTATTTCTCGACATTTCAGGCTAACTTGTCCTTCAACATGGAGACCTAGAAGTATTACTTCTAGCCAATTATAACACGTCACTCAATAAGGAATCTAGGGCTGGTTTCTTTTTATATTTTTTTTTATTTCTCGAGATTTCAGGCTAACATGTCCTTCAACATGGAGACCTAGAAGTATTACTTCTAGCCAATTATAACACGCCACTCAATAAGGAATCTAGGGTTTGGTTTCTTTTTACATTTCTTTTATTTCTCGAGATTTCAGGCTAACATGTCCTTCAACGTGGAGACCTAGAAGTATTACTTCTAATCAGATACAGATAAACAAATTTAGCATTAAAACTTTCATCTAAGACATAATATTATGACATTGCGACTTCTGTTATAGAGATGTATGGAGACATCTGAGGCTCTTCATTGGACACGACACAACAACAATAATACAGTATACACACCCAAGATAGAGGACATTGCTACTGCTGTTATAGAGATGTATGGAGACATATGAGGCTCTTCATTGGACACGACACAACAACAATAATACAGTATACACACCCAAGATAGAGGACATTGCTACTGCTGTTATAGAGATGTATGGAGACATATGAGGCTCTTCATTGGACACAACAACAACAATACAGTATACACACCCAAGATAGGGGACATTGCGACTGCTGTGATAGAGATGCATGGAGACATCTGAGGCTCTTCATTAATAACGACAACAAATACAACAAAGATGTTTCAGGTTGAAGTCCTCTCTTGCTGCTATAATTCAATAATAGAGTTACTGATAAGGCATAAACAAAAGGAAATGACACCACAAGTGCCAATAAATATCTCGGGCGCTACCATAAAAAGGCCAATAATGGAATATGCAACACCTGTCAAAGATCGCTCATCGTTAAAAGAAATACCAGACAATGCACAAGTAAAAGCAGACAAAATAATCACTGGTGCTGTCTCATTCACCAAAAATTCAACAATTCAGAGAGAATGTAGTCTAGATCCACTTGAAAACAGAAGAGACAATTTATCTTTCCTGCTCCTTCTTTGACTTTGATGTGTGTTCATCTTGTAATGTTATATTGATTCCAGTCCCTCCAATACTTAGGGTAAGATCTGATTACTCATGTGTATAGACCTGAGATTGGCAAACTGCAGCCACATGCAGCTCTTTGGACGTGAAGCTGCGGCTCTTTATATAGTTCCATATGTAAATATTATTTATGTGAGTACTATTTATTGTTGGCAAGAAAATATTTTGTGGCTCTTTAAAAAAAAATTGATATTTTGTAAATTGTAATTTTTGAATCTTCCGACTCAAAGGTTTGCCGTTCCCTGGCATATACAGATGGATCATCAGATCTTACCCTAAATAATGGAGGGACTGGAATCAATAAAACATTACAAGACAAAATAATTTTATTGACATATTGTCAATACATGCAAAGTGCACAGTCTGCACTATTAAAAAAAGATAATATGCATTATATACACTATGTACAATAAACATGGCGTCTCTGCCAGCGCTGCAGAGTTTGGTGGAGAATCACCAGCGGATCTCCAGCGACACCACGTATTTCGCGATCTACGAAGAATACGTAGATCGCGTACTTCGCCGGTGAGGAGATGGTGATGGCGTGGTCCTCGAGACCAACTGGAAAGATCCAGGACTGCAGGTCCGGCGGTCGGCCGATGATGGAGAACGCCTCTCGGATGACAAGGCGAACGGCGCTGCAGGACCAGTAGCGGTGGGCCAGCGACAGGTCGATGGAGCCGCAGGCGATGCAGACAGGCTGACTCGACGCCAGGTGCTCCGGATGGGGCAGGGCCAGTCGCATTGCGATGTCCGCCACATGGCCCCCGAAGGAGCAGCGACGGAGATATGAGAAGGGCACACCGGAGGAGGGCACGTCGACCACAGGCGCCCAGCGCCGGAGATACTGTAAGGTGGGAACGGCAGCCAGGCGGGGATGCTCCAGCATGGAAGCACCACGGCTTCTTCCAAAGACCTCTCCTGGTAATCGCTCCTAGCATTCTCCTTAAGCAGCCGCTGGCAGAATGATCCAAGGGCAGCTGCGTCCTCGTGGATACTCCGTGTCGTCCTGGTATTGAGCGGCGGATCAAGGCCCGCCATGTCTCGGACTCGCACTCCGACCCACCTTGAGGGAGCTCGAAGCGATGGAATCGCCAGGAACCTGCAGGCGCCGACTAAGGGAAAGTTCAGTATGGTGGGAGTGGGCACCCCCCGGTGGTTCAGGCCCAGGATGGAAGTTCCCAGAGTTCCAGCAGCCGACGGCGACGGGGGCAGCACCCAGGAACTCGAAGACAAGGGGGCCATCCAGGTTCCAGAGTCCGCCAGCCATGGGTAGGCGTTCTTACCTCCAGCTCTTCGTGCAGCCTAAACCCCCTTGAAGCAGGCGAGTTGGGTGCTGATGTCCAATAACCCCACGCCACCGACGGACACAGGACGTGACAGAACGCTGCCGGGAAGCCACGCAATGCGGTCAAGACCCCAAACAAACCGCGCCAGTCTTGAGATGAAGGTCTCACTGGGCAGGTAGGCCTGAAGATGGTAGAAGATTGATGAGAGCACCAGACTATATCTCGCCCACCCCACAAGAGAGAGACTACGGACAAAGGGGGACCATCTAGCGATGCATCCTTCCAGTAGTTTACTAATGTGCTGATCTTGTACCGATGTTCCATGTCCCGGGGTGACGATGGTGCCCAGAATGGTGATTTTTTTCTGTGCTCCAGGATATTCCCAAAGGAGAGTTTACGGTTTTTCCACCCACCGCACCAGAGACCCTGACTTTTTCCGAAGTTGACTCTTATTCCTGACGCACGCCTGAAGTCATCGAAGATCTTCTTAATTATCTCCAACTACCCATCCTCGCGGATAAGCAGAACGATATCGTCGGCGTATGCCAGAACGTTTCCTCGCCCGAGTAACTGCTCTAAGTGAAGAAGAGGCTCCATGCAGATCGAAAAGAGAGCAGCGCTGGACGCACATCCCTGCTTCACCCCGTTGAGCAGGAAGAACAACGGAGTACGTCCAGCTCCGTCGATCCTCACGGCTGCTTGTGCCCCGGCATAGAGCAGCTGGACCCACGCTACGAAGACTGGCGGAACGGCCTGTGGCGACCGCGTCAGAGACGCTAGCCGTGTTCCAGGATGATGTTCTTCCCGTAGCTCTGGCATTCCGGAACTATGTCGCGAAGGTGACGTCGCAATCTCCCGTGTAGAATGCCGCTGAGGACTCTGTATTCTGTTGGAGGAAGAGTTATAGGTCGAAGTCCGCTGAGACCTGGGCCGCCGTGCGGTTTGGGAACGAGACATATCTCGCTGTGCCGCGTGGATGAAGGCAGAGCCCCGAAAGTCTGGGAAGCCTCAAAGATCTGTTGAAGCGCCAGCGCGAAGAAGTCTTCAAATCCGCGGATCAGTTCGCAGGCCAGCTCGTTCCATCCGGCCGATTTTCCCATGGGCAAGCATCGGATGGCAGCACAGATTTCAGCTTGGGAATTCTCAGCGCGGCTCAAGGGATCGCCTTCTTCTAAGTTGATGGTTAAGGTGGCGCCTTGCAGGAATTATTCAATGTCTTCAGGATAACATGCTGGGCGTGAGAAGCGCTCTTTAAAAGAGGCGTAGGCCATGTCCCGCAAAGCTGAGCCCTCGATGACTTGTCCTGCGCTATTGCAGATAGGGAGTGATGTGCGGCGAGTCCGAAGCGGGCACCCGAGGTCTGGTAAAGATAGGTAGTCTGCGTCAATCGACGCTGCTTCGAGCTTTGTTTGAAAGAACCTCCTCGCTCTCTTGATGTAATTATCCTCTGAGATGCGAGGGACAGCGAGGGTCTTTATTTTTTGAGTCAGATGGGCCTTGAAAGAAGTTCATTTCTACCATAATTCACCTGCCATCAGGTCTTCCATGGTGCTTGAGGCGCCGTCTAAGAGAGTCACCACCTGTTCCATGATCAGTCTCAAGCGAAGCAAGCTGGCGATACTGGGTGGTCGAGGTTCGGAAGCCTCGCCGATCTGAAGGAGAACTGCGCGGTGATCGGAGTTCTTATAGAGGAGGGTCCATTAGCGGGTGGCTCGGTCGTAAAGGTTTGAAGGCAGTAGCACTCGGTCCAATCTGCTCGAATCTAAGCGGTTTCCGTTGTTGGAAATTCTTGTTGGCTGGTGATCCGCGTTGAAGATAGCTGCGGAATCCACGAGGTTGGCACGGTCTAAAAGCTCTATCAAGGCTTCAACAGAACCAGAAGCGACGTCTCTCGCATTCTCTTCAGAGATGTTAAAGTCCCCGAGGATCCAAGTATTTTCATTGACGGCTGCAGTTCTGATGGATTGCAGCTGCTGAAGTCAGGAAGATGGGAGAGGTCGCAGTTGATAAATTTCGTCCGTTGACCTCGGACGTTGACATCAAAGACGGCGACCTTGCCAGGAAACATGATCCGCTTTCCGAGGATGGAAATTCCCGGCGTAACTAAACAGGCGAGTCCAGATCCCCTGATGGCTGAAGCTGGCGCGAGAGCGGCGGTGTATCCCAAGCAGAGGTCCTCTACGGTGTCCAGGGTCGATACGTTGGTCTCCTGGACGAAAGCGATGTCAACTGCGTGCTGCTTTAGGAAGCTGCAAAGCTCCAAGCTTCTTTGACGAGCGGCGATACCACGCACATTGAGGCAGGCAAGACGGAAGCTCATTGCGGGGGGTTAATTTTGGCTCCGAAAAAACATTACAAGATGAACACACATCAAATTCAAAGAAGGATCAGGAAAGATTCCATCAACCTTCACTTATAAATTGACAGCTATCTGAAAATCCATGTAAGTATGTCTTAACCAACCATCCCTGCATCAAGCAAAAGGCGTTATAATATACAGTGACTCTAGATCGGCACAAAAAGAAATTCAGAAGGACAATACAAAAATCACGCAAAAGAATGACAATTTTCACATTTACAAGTGTCAGGTACTTACATAGAAAACAGGACGCTGAATCCGTTTTAGCTCGTTTCATTGGCGATTGCTCTGAACACAAACTGACTTAAGTCAGGTCAATGGAAACACATTGGCGCTAACAGCATGGAGAGTTATTTTGTTGTATATGTGATTTAAAAAATTATATATTTAATTATTTTCAAATGGAACAATCCATAAATATATATTCAATTAAAAAGACATATATTGGATCAAAATATAAATTATTTACCAATATTTCAGTTGGCTTAACGCCAACCTTTATCAAGTTATTATAAAATGTTATAATACCTTGATAAAGGTTGGCGTTAAGCCAACTGAAATATTGGTAAATAAATTATATTTTTATTCAATATATTTATTTTTAATTGAAGATTTTTTAGTATATTAAAATACAAGGTTGTCCCAAAATTTCGTAAACACTTGCAAAAATTTGAAATACCAATATTATTCACCGTTATATATAATGTCTTTGTATTATGTATAAAGTAATTGTATTATGTATTATGTTAAGTATTCACCGTTATGTATAATGTCTTTGTATTATGTATAAAGTAATTGTATTATGTATTATGTTAAGTATTCACCGTTATGTATAATGTCTTTGTATTATGTATAAAGTAATTGTATTATGTATTATTAAGTATATTCGCCGTAATAATATTATTCGCCAAGTAATAAGAAAAAAACAACGTTTTATGAAAAACACGAACTTTTAGGATAACCTTATTTAATATACAGTTACGAGCGTCATTCTTCATCTCCTAATCAACTCTGTCACCTTTTGCTTTTTTTTTTTTTGGAATGGCGCCCTCCTATTGGTTGGCTACGAACACGCCACCTTTGCCCCCCCCCCCCCATCATGACTCCCCCACTCGCTTTTTCCTTTTTGTGACTATTGTGTTGGAGCGGGTCGCTCCTTAAATAAATGCATATATTAGTTAATAACTAAATGGAATCCTCTCTTTCTTTTTCCCAGTAAGAGACGCCAACGGAAGCCAACAGTACTTAGACAGATAAAGCACATAGGCTATAGTTATTAACTAATATATGCATTTATTTAAGGCGCCAATTGTAACAAATAGTATTTGAATAAAAACATTCAATCGGGTAAAACACGGGCGTTGCCCGGGTCATTCGGCTAGTATTATTATAAATTCGGGTAAAATATTTTTGAAACACAAATGTTAAAATGGAGAGAATTTGTCGATTGGATCCAAATAAAGAAAGGTAATGTGTAGGTTGGATAGATGTCTCCAATCAAATATTTCTACATATTCTGAAGTCGGGATTATGCCAGTGACCTTTCTTTCCATACTCATGTTGATATTGTGTATAAGTGCGGGGGAATTATAGGCATGAGCTTAAAAATACCTCTCCCTTTTAATAAAGGAATATAATTGAATTCATTTACCAAGGCATTTATTCTGACTTAAGATAGGTCCTATTACATCATTAGTGTAAACAACTCCACCTTTGCAGGTCCCAAGCCCGGATGAAAAAGGAGGAGGGGGAGCAGTAACAAGCTCACTAAAAAAACCTGGGCTCAGCTGGCCTGGCTGATAGTACCCTGTAAGGTCTCCAAGGATACAGGATGAGTCTGAACTACATGTTAGGAGCAGCTGCACATGGCGTCTGTTCCTCATGTCACAGACGGCCATTTCTTTTGGAGCTAAGTCGGCCTGCCACTGAGTAGTGCTTCTAGTCATAATGATAAAGGCACCTCTTCTCAAGAGCATCACTAAGTCTGTAAACCGACTCCCAGCCAACAGCTCAGTCACAGTGCAATGGCTTTCAGCTCACGTTGGAATTCCTGGAAATGAGCTAGCAGACTCTCTGGAAAAGTCTGGAGCTCTTGGCCTACCTGAAGCCAGGGAATCTACCACCCAACTATACGAAAAAGACTTCCATCGTACCATCAAAACCCAATGCCTGCAAGAATGGAAATCTAATGCTGCACATGACTGGTACAGAGCAGGAGGGACAAACACCAATTCTGTCCTCCAAAAGGGAACAACAGTCTTTGATTTCCAGACTTAAGTCCGGTCATCTACGGACAATGACTTTCCAGAATGGTTGCAAGGTTTTCCCACTATGTACTATGTGTCAACCTGCAACCCCAAAACAAATTATTAACTGTAATGACTCATCCATTGATGAGCTCTACTCATCCCCAGCAGACACCATCAACAAGCTCTACAAGCTTGATACCCTAATATAATTGAGTGGAGATAAGAAGGAAGAAGAAGACACATCCCCAGCAGACACCATCAACAAGCTCTACAAGCTTGATACCCTAATATGATTGAGTGGAGATAAGAAAGAAGAAGAGACTCATCCCCAACAGACACCATCAACAAGCTCTACAAGCTTGATACCCTGATATGATTGAGTGGAGATAAGAAAGAAGACACATCCCCAGCAGACACCATCAACAAGCTCTACAAGCTTGATACCCTGATATGATTCAGTGGAGATAAGAAAAAAGAAGACACATCCCCGGCAGACACCATCAACAAGCTCTACAAGCTTGATACCCTGATATGATTGAGTGGAGATAAGAAAGAAGAAGACACATCCTCAGCAGGCACCATCAACAAGCTCTACAAGCTTGATACCCTGATATGATTGAGTGGAGATAAGAAAGAAGACACATCCCCAGCAGACACCATCAACAAGCTCTACAAGCTTGATACCCTGATATGATTCAGTGGAGATAAGAAAAAAGAAGACACATCCCCGGCAGACACCATCAACAAGCTCTACAAGCTTGATACCCTGATATGATTGAGTGGAGATAAGAAAGAAGAAGACACATCCCCAGCAGACACCATCAACAATCTCTACAAGCTTGATACCCTAATATGATTCAGTGGAGATAAGAAAGAAGACACATCCCCGGGAGACACCATCTACAAGCTTGATACCCTAATATGATTGAGTGGAGATAAGAAAGAAGAAGAAGACTAGTGTAAACGCCTTTTCGGAAGATTCGGCAGATTTCCCAACTCGGCACATAAGACCCTACGAAATAGAAGCCGCTCCATAACCCTGCCATAGGACGAAACCTTGGTTTACAGGTTGGTTTATTCATCCAAATTTTCTAAAGTGAATTAAATTGATGCATTCAATAAAAACATTTATATAAAAGGGAGAAATGCTTTTTATGCACATTGATATCATTTTCTCTCTTTCTCGGCCGTGCGGCCACACGGCGCGCGTGCTCCGCGTTCATCGGGCATGGAGGGAGAGAGGATGGAAGTTACCAAAATGTTTTCGGTATTGGCGGATAGCCAATATGACGGGGAACAGGCTGGTGCTTTTCCCGTCGATGTATTAGCAAAGATCGCCGAAAATTCGGCGGATAACGTTTCTACAAGGAATTCTTCGAATTCGAAAACAATTGTAAACTATGTAAAATCGCCCGTGACAAGCGGCGGATATGCAAATCTCTCGCAATCAAGCCGGAATTGGGCTGATATCGTTGAAAAAGAACTGGATAACTTTGAGCAATGCAAAAAGAGGAAACATTCGTCTCCTTCAGAAAGGGTGCACCAGCCTCTACCTGGTCCATCTCGCCAGACTGAAGCCACCCGAGACAGCACTGCGCCGCGCCAGCCATCGCGCCCCAGGAACATCATTGAACAAATCAAGGTCTTCAGGCAAATGCTGGATCAATTCCGGAGCAAAGCAGCTGCTGGGACCTTTGACCAGATGGTCTATCTGGAGTACTCCCCGGAGTTCACTCCGGTGGTCTACATCAAGGCCCTGGAGAATAAACTGGGGAAAAGCTGCGTAGTGCAGCTGGGAGAAGCTTCCGGACAGGTCCTAGTTGGCCGTGAGCGGCCTGAAATGGCGGAAAAGATCATAGAGGATGGTCTGATGATCAGGGGAGCCCTCCTCAAAGCCCTACCTTATCAAAAGAAGGCAGAAAAAATAACCATCAGCGGGCTTCCATACGTCATTGAAGACGCTGACATCATCAGGACCCTGAGGCCCTACTGCCAGGTGGTCTCCATCGCCCCTGCCGTGAATTCTTCCGGCGGCTACACCTGGCTGAAAGACGGCATTCATCCTCATGAACAACGGGGTCACAGATCTTCCTAAGAAGATTGCTGTGACTGCCAAGAGCAGCTCTTCACTGGCCTACTTGGAGTACGGTTTCCGAAGCTCCAAGTGCTACAGAATGGGCCACAAGAGAATGAATTGCCCCCGGATTATCAGGGAGGCAAACAACATACAACCCTCGAGCCAGAAGAGCTGTGTAAAACCGGCGCCTGCTCCTAACACCACTGCAGCTGCATCGCCACCTGCAGCATTGAACCACCCTGCGCCAGTGGCTGCCCCGGCACAGACATTCTCCACGCCACCTGCTCAAGAGTCCAAAGCTCCCGAGACTGAGCCCACCACCAGGAAACCTCCACCCAGACAGACCTCAACATCAGTAGAGGTAGCAAATCCAGCCATCGCAAGAGCAAGGATAGAGCTAGATCCTTGTCTCCAAAAGCTGGGTCGGGCCTATTTCAGCTTAACACTCTGCTTGAGCGCCTCCCAACATCCCCTTTTGAAGAGATTACACTCTTAGGCTTGAAGGAAGAGGAAGTGAAAGAAACCATCGTGTCCCTTCCTCACCTGAGGCTGCTAATGAATAAAATCAGCGCAGAACAGAATCTGGCCCTGTTCCTACTTTGCGAGCAACTCATAAAGGGACTTGGATGCTCCAAGTCAACCCTTTACAAACGGATCTCTGACATCAAAACATGGACAAGGAGCGCGAAGAACTTGCATGCCTTAATGTGCGCGGCATTGCCGCTCGACACAGGAGCATCGAATTGTGCTGTTTTCTGGGGCAGCATGCAGTTGACGTTGCCTTCATTCAAGAGACTAATGTCACCACCCTGGACAGCGTCGAAAACCTCTGCTTGGGATACAGGGCAACGGTTGTTCCAGCATCTGGCGCCAGAGGATCCGGCCTCGCCTGCATCTTCTCATCCGGCGTCCAGGTCAACGGGTCCTGTCCCCTGGCAAGATCGCCGCCTTCGACGTCACCATCCAGGGAATAAAGGTGACATTTATCAACTGCCACCTCTCTCATGACGAGCGGCTACAGCAGCTACAGGCCATCGCAGCTGCTGTTGTCAATGAAGACGCATGGGTCCTCGGGTACCTCAATATCTCTGAGGAGTCTGCGAGTGACATTGCGTCCGGATCCGTCGAAGCCCTTGGGGATCTCCTGGACCGGGCCTACCTCGTAGATGCCGCAGCTATCTTCGACGCCGCGCACCTACCAGCAAGGATCTCCAGTTGCGGGAGCCGGGTGGATGCGAGCAGATTGGATCGAGTTCTCCTACCATCAAGACTCTCCAACTGCGTCACCGGATACTGGAGCCTATACTACAAGAACTCTGACCACCGTGCGGTCCTCCTCCAAATCGGCGAGGCCCCAGAACCTCGTCCACCATGCATTGCTAGCATGCTCCGATCTAGGTTAGTCGTTGGGACAGTGGAAACGCTTCTTAGCGAGACCTTTGGAAACATCGTGGACATGCAAAATGCGGAAATCTGGAGGAGGTGGGGACAAATCAAGGCGCATCTGGCGTCCGTCATCAAGTCCCTCCACGACCTGCGCAACAACGACGACGACTACATCTCTAGGGCGGGGAAATATGTCCGAATCAAGCTCGAGGATGTATCCATCAACTCGGACTATCCCTCCCTGCCGGACCTGGGGCGCGCTCTTCGTCTTCGTTGCAGGTGAGCGTCGTCGACAACATTCTACGACAGCGCAGGTCGAGTGATCACGGGATCAGCGGTGAGAGACTTGGCTTTCGCCAACCTAAAGGAGCGCTTTCCCCCTCCTCGTGCTCACCGGAGGACATCGATGGCTTCCTGAGTGGATTCATCCTAAGGGTCACCATTGAGAAAAGCGTTCCACTCCACCGCTTTGGGATCGGCGAAGAAGAGATTGTTGCTCCCATCGGCCGTCTGCCAACTGGGAAATCGGCCGGGTGGATGACTTGCCTTGCGAGCTCTTCCGGGGCTTCGAGGATGTCTTCGCAAGTGTGCTCCGTCTGGTCTTCGAGGCGTCCTAGCTCTGGCCCTCTTCCATGCTGCGCAGCGAAATGTCCCTGATGGCAAAACCGCACGGTGGCCTAGGCCTAACCGGACTTCGACCTCTCTCCTTGCCAACGACGGAATACAGAGTCCTCAGCGGGGTCCTCTACTGGCGACTGCGACCTCCTAGACATCGTACCTGAATGCCAGAGCTACGCCGTTCCAGGTAGAACACCAGCCTGGAACATATCCCGCGTAGCTGACGTAGTTTCCACTGCCTGCAGAAATGGCAGTCGTCGCCACCGACTTGGAGTCAGCGTTTGACACGCTGGACAGAGGCTTCCTGATGTCCGTTCTTCTCTCCGTCGGTCTGCCGCCAGTCTTCGTGGGGTGGGTTCTTCTGCTCTACGCTGGGGCCGAGGCGACGACGAAAATAGAAGAAATTGGGAGAACTCCTCTGTTCCACATGCTCAACGGAATCAGGCAAGGATGCGCTGCCATCGCAGCGTTCTTCACCATCTCCACCGGGCCCTTCCTGCTTCGCCTGGAGCAGCTACTCGGCCGGGATAATGTCCTGGCGTACGCCGATGACATCGCCTGCTTATCCGCAAGGATGGGCAGCTAGAGGTCGTCAAGAAGATCTTCGAGGACTTCAGGCATGCGTCAGGAATAAGATTCAACTTCGGCAAGAGCCAGGGCCTCTGGTGCGGGAGATGGAGGAACCGCAACGACTCCTCGTTAGACATCTCCTGGAACAGGTATAAACTCAATATCCTAGGGACCATAGTGACTTCTGGAATGAGAACTTCGGCCCAAGTCCAACATCTGCAGGAGTTACTAAAGCGGGCCATTGCTAAGTGGTCCCCCTTTGTCCGCGGTCTCTCACTTGCTGGTCGAGCAAAAGCGGCCAATAGCCTGGTGCTCTCGGCCATGTATTATCACCTCCAGGCTTACCTGCCCAGCGAGACTACCATCGCAAGACTGCAGGCAAGATTGGCTCGATTCGTGTGGGGGTACGATCGAACCTCATGGCTTCCCGGCAGCATTCTAGCGCGGCCGATCTCCGTGGGAGGCATAGGACTTCTCGACGTCGGCTCCGGCTGTCGTACCTCAAGGGTGTCCAGGCAGCACTGCGTGGAGGTCGCAACGCTCACTCTTGGCTCGCCGAGAGCGGGACGTGGCTGTCTCCTGCATCCACTCCTGGCACCTGGCTTCCCCCGCGGCGTCGTCGGAGTCTTCACCTCTTCGAAGCTGCTGCGGAGATCCTAGAGCTGAACCACCGGATCCTACAACCAGCACTCCTCCAGGTTCTTCGAGTCGTGGCCGACTGCCGTTTCCTGCGGCCCCCCGAGCTCCTGGCTCCTACAAGATGGCTGCGCTGACGCATTGGAGAACTGACTGGGCCTCCTCCAAATATCACCATCGCTACGCGTGGCGCCTTCGCGGACGCCGCTGCTCTGGGGAGCTTCTGCTCACGCCTGGTCACCCAGAATGCCCGAGGCCGTCATCGCGTCGCTAGCCTTGCGGACGCCAATCGTGGTGCGCGGAACGACCACCGCCTTCCAGCGCCTAACAACCCGCACTGCCCGCCGCATGCTGGAGCGCCCACGCCTGGCTGCACTGTCCATCACCCAGCTGCTGGGACGGTGACTCCCTCACGTCAGCATCCCCATCTCCATCAGCTGGTCTACTCTCTGGCTAGGTGCTTACTCGGGCCACAATGCTGACGTTGCCGTGCGGCTGGCCCTGCACGCTCTTCCCCATCCAGCACATCCGGCCTCAGCCCGAGAATCCTGCATCGCCTGTGGAGACCTGTCACTGGCCCACCGCTACTGGTCCTGTAGGCGGATCAGGCCAGTCATCGTGGAGGCCTTCACCATCATCCCCCCTGACCTGCAGAGCTGGATCTTCGGGCATGACCTGGAGCCTTGGCCATCATGGCATCTGCCAAGACCCGCATCTACAAGCACTTCCTGGGCCTGGAGATGCGAGGAGTCCAAGAAGACCCACTCCTCGTCTGGAGGAGGACCTTATCAAGGTGGTGGAGCCTCCCTAGCTCCTAAAATCATTGTATATTCCCATCATTTATTCATTCATATTATCATTATTTTTTTGTAAAAATTGACTAATTGTCAATAAAATCGTGTCAAATGTCAATCTCTCTCTCTCTCTTCTTCCGAACTCATACAAAATACAAATGGATCGATGTATTCATAAATATACTTCTGTAATATTACAGTATGAAATGAGGGGTCGGTGGAAGGATGGTCTAAACTGTTGGTTTTCGACCGCTACGACCCGGGTTCGAATTCCGCATTGGGCACTTTTTTATAATTAAAAAAAGAATGTTCCAATATTTTCAATTCTTGCAAAACTCCAACCCCACCTGCAAGTGCAATTAACTAACAGGGCTCTGACATATTTGTAAGTGTAAAGTCGAACTGATTTTCACATGTGTAGGCATGTAGGGCACTTATAGTAAAAGCAGTCGCCTACTTCTACCCACCATGATTATCATGGCCTGTACCACGTGTACTAGGGATAAGCAAGAAGAAGACAGTATGAAATTTTATATCAAACTGTGAAAAGGTTTATGGATTCCTTAAAGTCTTCTGCAATTTATTTTCTTCAGGCCTCACTCTGCTTCCAAAGAGGGGGAAAATGGTAGTAATTGCCAGATTGATTCAATTTTCTAATTGGGGGAGAATTGTAGCGGTAGGAACGGTATATTAGTATATATATGTAATAATATATATTCTTCCAGGAATAATAAAACAAACCTACAGACAACCCAGAGAGAGACGGGAGGGTAAGGTCACTTTAGATACCAGCGACATTCCAAGGGGCGACCACACTTTAGTTAATACCTCGGGACTTTTAATACAGTTGGGGATTGTGAGCGACACGAACGTCCGCCCGGCTGTGCCGGTCCTGTCCTCTCTGGTTTCCTGGGTTCCTCTTTCAACTTGTGGTGTGATTATTTCTTTTCCCACCTTATAATACCACATATATATATACACAAGGTACTTTCTAAGAACACAGTTCTATTTCATATTTTGAATGATTCTATGGCTTTAGAGAGATCCTGTCCTTGTCTGGAGGTGGACTCTCTCATGATGGAGGAGTCTTCCTTCCTGAAAACAGCTTTTCCTATTTAATCACTAAATTATACAAATGATAACACCAAAACGCGAATGTTTCTTTTCACAAATATATCAAACTTCTACTGTCCTCACTGCGATGAAAAAATATTGGGAGGGTTTGGCTCAGTGTTGAACCCTCTCAGCGCTCTCGACAATTTAATCTACCAGACCGCTTCTAAGAGCTCTAATACTGTATTGGATCATTCTGCTTATATATGCTACACTGAAGGGTGGAATCTTAGAAATGGTATTTAAGTAAACAATGTACATAAGCTTTTAGGACAGTATAAATACATATGTCTACCAGACTGCTTCTTTAGAGCTCTAATACTGTATTGGATCATTCTGCTTTTATATGTTACACTGAAGGGTGGAATCTTAGAAATGGTATTTAAGAAAACTATGGACATGAGCTTTTAGGACAGTAGAATTATATAAAAGTCTACCAGACTGCTTCTTTAGAGCTCTAATACTGTATTGGATCATTCTGTTTATATATGCTACACTGAAGGGTGGAATCTTAGAAATGGTATTTAAGAAAACTATGGACATGAGCTTTTAGGACAGTAGAATTATATATAAGTCTACCAGACTGCTTCTTTAGAGCTCTAATACTGTATTGGATCATTCTGTTTATATATGTTACACTGAAGGGTGGAATCTTAGAAATGGTATTTAAGTAAACAATGGACATGAGCTTTTAGGACAGTAGAAATATACAGTGCGGCAAATAATTTTTAAGACTCGCGCTAGATAAAGGCCAATAGCAGAGCCAGTTATGAAATTGCGCATGCGTATATATATTCGAAGCCTTATCTAGCGCGTGGCTTTGTTTCAGCCATTTTGGTTAACTCTTTAAAAACATACAGGCGATTTTTGAAAAGTAAAATTTTTTGTTCGTCGGAATTCTGAGTTGGAACAGAGAGCGGTCATTAAATTTAATGCAAAACTTGGTAGAAGTGCATCGGAAACATATATTTTGATGAAGCAAGTTTATGGTACGTTATGTTTGAGTAAATCAAATGTTTTCATTTGGCACAAACGTTTTTCGGATGGAAGAAATACGCTAGAAGATGATAAGCATACTGGACGACCAAGTTCTTCAAAGACACCAGAAAGTATAGAAAAAGTGCGAGAATTTGTTGAAAACAATGATGGCAGAGGTTTTACACATCAACAAAGAAACGATTCGAACCATTCTGCATGAAGATTTATGGTAAAACTAAAGTCTGTACTAAATTTGTTCCACACACTTTAACGAGCGAGCAGAAATCAGTGTGAATTGCACATTGCAGGGACATCATTTCTGCCTATGAAAATAATTCAAACTTCGTGAAATCAATTGTTACGGGTGATGAAACATGGTGTTTTCAGTATGACCCAAAGACAAAGCGCCAAAGTGCCGAATAGAAGTCAAAAAACTCTCCACAAGCCAAAAAAAACGCGAAAAGTGCCATCAAAAATCAAAACAATGCTGATTACCTTTTTCGATAGTAGAGGTATTATCCACAAAGAATTTGTTCCCGCTGGACAAACCATTACTGGAGAGTATTATTTAAACGTTTTGAAACGTTTGATTGCTAGAAATCGTCGCATTCGTGCAGAATATCGCGATGAAGACAGTTGGTGTTTGCTGCATGATAATGCACCGAGTCACTCATCACTCACTGTTCGTCGCTTTTTGGCCAAAAATGACGTCTGTGTGTTGAATCATCCTCCGTACTCGCCTGATTTAGCACAATGTGACTTTTATTTATTCCCAAAAATAAAATTGAAGTTAAAAGGTTGCTTTTTTTATGATATCCCGACCATCCAGACAGCTGCGACGAGCACTTTGGAGGCAATTCCTCAAAGTGGCCTGCAAGAGGCATTTAATTCCTTATTAAATCGTTGTAACATATGTATTGAATCCGGAGGGGATTATTTTGAATAAAAAAATTGTAGAAATTGAATTAGCTTGTTTCTGTTTTATTTTACAAACCCATTCTTAAAAATTATTTGCCACACTGTATATATATAAGTCTACCAGACTGCTTCTTTAGAGCTCTAATACTGTATTGGATCATTCTGCTTATATATGATACATTGAAGGGTGGAATCTTAGAAATGGTATTTAAGTAAACTATGGACAAAAGCTTTTATGCGCGTTTTGGGGTTTTCATTTGTATTTGTTACGCAGACTTTGACTTTATCATCATCGGGGCTGACGTCACACTACTACGCTTCAGACCTTTCTGTTTTGATTTTTCGCTCGCTTGTTTTTCACAGCATTTGTATTGGAACAGGTTTTTCCTTAAATAATATATATATATTAATTTATATCAAATGGGATGTCCTCGTAACTACAAAATAAGTGAGTACAAAACAATTTGGAATCTTTAAATAGAAACACCGTATTTTTGATAAGCCTATCAGTATTAAATAGATGGGGCGGTATGTAATAATCACTAAATTGTAAATAAAATCTTCGTTTAGTTTATCATTGATATTTGTAACTAAGATGGTCAATTTTTTTTTTTTAATTGTCTAAAGAGATAGTTTATTTCAGACAATTAGGTTTTAGGTAACTCCGCCTTTGCCGGTCCCAAGCCCAGATAAAAAAGGAGGAGGGGGAGCAGTAACAAGCTTGCTAAAAAACCTGGGCTCAGCTGGCCCGGCTGATAGTACCCTGTAAGGGCTCCAGGGATACAGAATGAGCAGCGTTTGTACTCCATGTTAGGAGCGGCTGTACATAGTGTCTGTTCCTCATGTCAGAGGCGGCCATTTCTTTGGGAGCTAAGTCGGTCTGCCACTGAGTAGTGCTCCTAGTCTTAATGACAAAGGCAGACGCATTCTACTTTACCTAGTGTGGTGATAAGAAAGAAGAAGAAGAACGTTTTAGGCGATGTTCCCTAACTTTGTAAATCTTCAAATAAATGGCAAGGTTTCAAAGAGGAAGGATTTACCCTTTGGTGAGACTAAATGGTAAAAAGTCGTTTAGGTGATTTACCCTAACTTTTAGATCTTCAAATAAATGACAAGGTTACAAAGAGGAAGAAATTACCCTTTGATGAGACGAAGTGGTAAACGGCTTTTAGGTGATGTTCCCTAACTTGGTAAATCTTCAAATAAATGACAAGGTTACAAAGAGGAAGGAATTACCCTTTGGTGAGACGAAGTGGTGAACGGCTTTTAGGTGATGTCCCCTAACTTGCTATAACTTCAAATAAATGACAAGGTTACAAAGAGGAAGGAATTACCCTTTGGTGAGACGAAGTGGTAAACGGCTTTTAGGTGATATCCCCTATCTTGCTATAACTTCAAATAAATGACAAGGTTACAAAGAGGAAGGAATTACCCTTTGGTGAGACGAAGTGGTAAACGGCTTTTATGTGATATCCCCTAACTTGCTATAACTTCAAATAAATGACAAGGTTACAAAGAGGAAGGAATTACCCTTTGGTGAGACGAAGTGGTAGAAGGCATCGAAGCCCGTAGCGTCGAACTTTTCGTTCGAGCGGAAGGTGACGCGGAAGAATCCGACATCAGACTCAATGGTGGTGGGCCGGTTGGATCCGCAGTAACGCGGCATCTTGCGGTCCACGGTGGGGAAGTTGGAGAACTCCAGGAAATCGCTCAGCGTGTCCCGATCACACCTGGAACACGGCCTTCAATATTGTCGCGGAGATAAATAAAGCAAGGGCAAAATTGGGAATAATTGATTTATTATAAAGGTGGGTATTTACCTTTTAGCTCTCCAATAAAATTATATACAAGAGGTATTTATAGGGAGAGAGAGAGATAGTTGATACGAGTATTTATTCTAATATATATGTAGCAAGCCATCAATAATATTTAAATTTACTATCTGAAGATGTATTTTTAAAGAGATATTTGAAAGGAAGTTTTTCAGTGGAAGAATGGTCGATTTTCAACAACCACGATTCTCGGGATCAAATCCCTCATTGATCATTTTTTATCTGCTTCAAGAGTCGCCGATTCTTGCACAAAAATCCAACTCCATATAAGGAGAGAGATAACAACTTATCCCAAGGTAAAGATAATAATAATGAGCGTCGTCAGTCACCGAGGCGTCCCGTTTTCCTTATTTGCAGATAAGATTCCGAGAACCCCTCACACCTGTCCCCTCGGAGTCCAGTGATGATTGACAGGTGTCCCATGGAGATTCCTATGGTTGTAGAGCTACTTGACAATATCCTCAATATTCTTAACCTAAAAACATCCCGAAACGCGTTCGTGGATTTCTTTTCTTGATTTATCAAGAAAATGGGTTGGTCAAATATTAGGGAACAGGTTAAATCAACGTTTAGTTGATTTCTGTTCCACTAGATGGTGGGAGGGAACTCGATGCATTAAAAATAGATTTAATAAAAACATTCTATAATGCCCCACACATATTTTAATTTTTGAAAATAGAGCAATCCATAAATAAATATTTAATTAAAAAGGCATATATTGGATCAAAATATCATTTATTTTACCAATATTTCAGTTGGCTGAACGCCAACCTTTATCAAGGTATTATAACATATAGATGTGTGTCAACAACAAACTCAGCGCCACATAATGTCAACAGAATTAAGTTTTTAAAATATTTTGTTATTTAAAATACAATATAACGCGGCTGATGATTGTAAAACGAAAATTGCAATTATACCGCGAATGTTTCTTTTAAAAGAAACATTCGCGGTATATTTTGTTATATTCAATGGTGAGAAAAATTTGATATATATATATTTATATTATGAACAAAATAAATTTTGTAAAATATGGGTGTGAATAAAAGTTGGCATTCATCCAACTGAAATATTGGTAAAATAAAAGATATTTTGATCCAATATATGTCTTTTTAATTAAAGACTTATTTCTATGGCAGAAACTAACAGCTATCGGTTCAAATGGACGTTTCATATCAAAATTGTTCAAACCTATTATGACTGAATGACAGATCAAACAGATGGATGGCACACGGGTTCACAAACCGCGCATTAAGATTTCTCAGGGATCCTCAAAAGTAAATCTTTATCGCCTCATCCATCTATATTTGAATTATTTTTATTGATATAAACTTGCCTAGGATACATCTATCAAACTATGTAACTTTACATATCCATTTTTAATTAAAAAGGCACATATAGGATCGAAACATAATTTATTTCACCAATATTTCAGTTGGCTGAATGCCAACCTTTTTCAAGGTGTTATAACATATTGTAACAAAGCATTTATTAATTTTATTATTTTTATTAACAGAGTGGTCATTTTTATGTTTATACAGTCGAACTTGGATAATTCGAACCCCAAGGGACCATAAAAAAAATTCGAATTATCCAAAAATTCGAATTAAAAACGGAAATTTTATTTATTTCAAATTCTAGGGACCAAGATAAATATTCGAATTAAAGAGGTTTTCGAATTAAAGAAGTTCGAATTATCCAAGTTCTACTGTATTTTGCTACTCTGTAAATTTCTCTCGTGGCTTATCTTTTATTTACCATTCATAGTTTGTTCTTGCCTGAAATAAATTGTTGTCTCCTCCTGAAGTTTTTGCCTTTCCTAATTTTCCACGTTGACACACATAAATATGTTATAACACCTTGATAAAAGTTGGTGTTCATCCAACTGAAATATTAGTAAAATAAATTATATTTTGATCCAATATATGCCTTTTTAATTACATATCTATGTATAACTATAAACTAAACGCACTGATTTAGGCTATCTAATAATAACAATCAATACAACTAGACATACTGTACAGAAATTTACAAATAATGTCTTAATTACTTTGAATGCAGTTCGGAATATTCTGGTTAGAGGCCAAGCATTCAATGAGAATTTTGCATTTAACAGTAATGTATACTTTTATATGTACAGAACCAAAATTGGCAGTAAACCAAATATGGTGAAGATTCCATTAGATCCCGTGTGAATCTCATGGAATAAAGTCCGCCCTAGACTGACGAGGGCCATTAGCCTGAAACCATGGTCTCTAGGTGGACGCTTCTCAGTTTTCCAAAGCTGGTGTTGTGGCTTTGTCACCGACCTGAGGCCGCTAGTTTGCAGCGACGGTCAATAGATGGCGTTTAGTTTTGACGTTTAATTTGACGGGAGAGGCGACCTTTGTTTCCTTTTGATTAATTTCCTCCCGGCAGAATTTCCATCTACCTAGTAGTAAAATCTCTTAGGGACAAATTAAAAAACAACTCCTTTGTTGGGATATAGATGGGTAATAAATTGTAAGTATTTTAGAGGCGTATGATTCTTTCAAAAATTAGACAATTCTCTACTGCTCTTATTGCAATAGAAAAGGACAGTAAAAATTGTTTAATTTTAAAAAAATTCATACGCCTCTAAAATATCACAAAGATAGAGGCTGCCTGGCCAGCATTCACAGTTCTTAAAAGCTCTGTCGGCCTCCCATTGGCTGCCTCGAACTCCTTCTTTTCCAACACTAGGTTGAATTCAGGTAAATCTGAAAGAGATCAGAGATATAGGAACTGTTCGACTGTCTCTATTTGGTTTACTGCCTATATTGATGCTACATACAAACAGCGCGCTATATGTTATGAGAAATTATAATTATTTTAGAGGCTTCAAATTAAAGACACTTCAGCCAGTAAATCTTTTTTATTGTCTCGACGTTTTGACAAAAATCTTTTGTCCTCGTCAGGAGCGAACAAAAATTAAAACATTTGACAAGGCGTTAAAAATGATTTAAAATGTTTTAATTTTTGTTCGCTTCTGACGAGGACAAAATTGTCGAAACGTCGAGATAATAAAAAAGATTTACTGGCTGAAGTGTCTTTAATTTGAAGCCTCTAAAATAATTACAATTTCTCATTACAGATGGCGCGCTGTCTGTATGTAGCACCAATATAGGAGGCAAACCAAATAAAGACAGTCGAACAGTTCCTATATCTCTGATGTCTTTCAGATTTACCTGAATTCAACCTAGTGTTGGAAAAGAAGGAGTTCGAGACAGCCAATGGGAGGCCGACAGTGGTGGCTACGGGGATGCAGCGGCTGGAATGAGGGAAACATAAACAGAAGAACTTGTAAACAACTTTCGAACTGGAGGATTTACCTTGATTCCCCGATTCTCATAGTGTAAATACATTTAAATATATAATTCATTAAATAATCCTTTACTGTTTTCTTAATTGATAATAAATATAAGTTTCCCTCCTGTTTTCGTCGTATATTTTAAAAGAGGTACAAGCAGCGACAACCCCGCCGACCAAGAATAGAGACTCCCTCTATAGAATTTAGATCACAACACAGAGTGGCGGCGGTGAAATCACAATACTAGAGTTTTTGATAATAAACCAAATGTGGGATAGTAAACAGATAATTGCTATCATAAAATTAATCGAAATTTGGGTTTCAAATTTGAACATGGACAATAATGGATTGCCTAACGTCTTCCCTGTCGTACCTTTGAAAGAAGGAACAGAAAAGAGAGTTGCTTAAAAAAGTAAAAATCTTCTCATTCAAAAAGAATTTTGTTCTGAAAAGTGTAAGGATAATTTTACTCTATACAAAATGAATAGAAAAATAGACACTTCGGCCAGTTAGAGTTTTATATCTTCTTAACCTTTCGACAAAAATCTTTTGTCTTCGTCAGGAGAAGTAAATAAAAATAAAGCATTTGGCAAGGCGTTATTTTATTTATTTCTCTTGATGAAGACAAAAGATATTTGTCGAAATGTTGAGAAAATAAAAAACTCTAACTGGCCGAAGTGTCTATTTTTTATATAAATTTGAATGCGGGCCAGGCAACCACTATCTTGAGGAAAATTAATAGAAATGAATATTATACATACCAATTGCAAATATACAAAAACACGAGAGGTAGCATATTTCCAAGATAAAGGCTAATAGATCAAATAGGTAAAACAAAAGTATAGCTTTGAAAATAGAGCAATCCATAATTAGATCTTAAATTTAAAAAAAAAGGCATATATTGGATATAGCCAAATGACCCGGGCAACGCCCGGGTTTTACCCGATTAAATGTTTTTATTTAAATACTATTCGTTACAATTATAAATTGGCGGCGTGGATGTCACTCTTGTGAAACGTCCCGCTCCAAACTTTGTGTCTGAGAAGCGATATTTTTATAGAAAGATGATCTGGCTTTTGTTTTCTGCTCGAATGAATGTTTTTCTGTTAGAATTTTGTTCCTGCGTACAAAATAATGAGCTGGTTTCACCCGTGGTCTCTGCTTTTTGGAATTTTTCCCGATATAATTTTGTATCTGATAATCTTACATGATACAGCAATATCGTCATCATCATTTTCTGACTAATAATATATAGTTTTAATAATTGATTTATATATTTTTTTTTAAATAGCCCATCGTCTTCCCCGTATTTTTTTACCTATGTATGGAAATTTTGGTTTGAATTAGTGAACTACTGCGAATTTGTATACCGGACATACAAACCAACAAACAAACAAACAAACATACAAACATTCATTTTTATATATATAGAAAATATAATATAAATGAGTTTTAAAAATTGTTAAAAAAAAATGCATCGGCCGGGAATCGAACCCTGGCCGCCCGCGTGGCAGGCGAGCATTCTACCACTGAACCACCGATGCTTTAAAAAAATGGCCATATTTAGGTATTCATTCCATTCCGGATTAGTCCGCGTAAAAAAAAAGTTCTTCAAATGAAAAAAAGAAATAGCCAAAAATACTAAGCAAAATATAGCCGAAAATTTTCCTCAGGTTTATAAAAAGCGACATGCAAAATTTGATACCAATTGGTTCAGTAGTTTTTGAGTTTATTGCGAAACAGACAGACAGACAGAAATTGACTTTTATATATATAGAGATATGCTGGAAATATGTTATAATACTTTGAAAAAGGTTGGCGTTCAGCTAACTTAAATATTGCTTGGAAATAAAGATACTTCGGCCAGTAAATCTTTTCATTACCTCGACGTTTCGACAATTTTGTCCTTGACAGGAGCAAACAAAAATTAAAACATTTGACAAGGTTAAGAAAAAGGCATCTCCTTATCGTGCAACTGAAAGTTGCTGATGGCTTGCGCCATCATTCGGAATAAATATCAACAATTCTCGTTTATTTTAATTATTCCAGAATTGGCCAAATACCCATTCTTGATTAATTAAGAAAAGCTAACCACGGACGCGTTCCGGGCTGTTGGCCCTCATCAGCGTGGTGCAAGCTGTACCTCAACGACCAAAAAAATGGTCATTCAAGGCATCCTGAAAAATCATGAAACGGGTAGTTAAGGCCAGAATTGCGTGAGACCGCGACACAAGGTGAAAAAAAAAGTACAAATGTAATATTGTACTGGGATAAGGTGCATAATCATGAAAAAAGGGCATCTCCTTATCGTGCAATTCTTGATTAATCAAGAATGGGTATTTGGCCAATTCTGGAATAATTGAAAATCAACGAGAATAGTTGATATTTATTCCGATAGATGGCGCAAGCCATCAGCAACTTTCAGTTGCACGATAAGGAGATGCCCTTTTTTCATAATTTGACAAGGTGTTAAAAATTATTCTAAGGTTCCAAGGGCGTTCTCGCGCGATATTTACTGAAATATTGGTAAATTAATTATATTTTGATCCAATATATGCCTTATAAATTAAAGGTATATGTGTGATAAGGAATAAAGAGTCTTCTCGTTTTTCAAGCACAGTTTCGACAATTTTGGATGATAAAATAGAATCAGAATTCATAGCTATAGTGTAATAATAGTTTTTTTAATTTGAGTCAAAAGGCGATCCATTAATTAAGATTATATAAAAGGGGGGAGGGGGATTTCTAATAATCGCAGTCAACTTTATTTGTTTCTTATTTTTATTTCCTTACATTTTGTTTCAAAAGCATTTTATAAAATACTGCATTACTAAAAAGCCTTTAATTTTCATAATATTTTATTATATTATTATTATTATAAAATAAAAGGTTTTAAAAGCACGAATGTTTCTTTTATACACAATACAAACTTCAACTTACTGCGATGAAAAAATATATTGGGAGGGCTTTTTCATCGCAGTAAGGACAGTAGAAGTTTGTATTATGTATAAAAGAAACATTCGTGCTTTTAAATCTTTTTATTTTATATATATATAGATGGCGCATTATTGCTTTGTGTTATATTATTATTGTTATTAAATTTTTAATGTATTATTATCAATAATTATTTTTGAACAATGACAAATTTGTTTTAATGTGATCTACAATAATTTGTAAATTAAGTTTATTGTGCAATAAATTGATAAAGAGAGAGCAATCTCTCGAAATATTTTAAGAAAAAAATTGTTTTTTTTTTTCTTTACAGATCCAGGTACGCCATTTTATATAGTTTTTTCAATGTAAAAATCTGGTGCCACATAACATTCAGCGACAGTCACATAAAGAACTTATAAAATGCATTACTTTTTTGTAATTTTGTAGGTGAATTTTATTTATTCATATGACATAACGGACGCGATATCCCAACTCGGGATACTTGCACCTAAATACATCAACCTATATATAATTCATTATATACAAATAAGTTATCCGAATAAAAACAAAATTAAAACTGAAACGATGGTTTTCTCAAACAGAAAAAAAATCTAAAATGAATTTACAAAAAGGGTGATAAATGCTTTAATTTTAACTGGTACACCCATACCTCGCTTTGCGTCGGGGTTACGTTCCAAAAAAACACGACGCAAATTGAAACGACGCAAAGTGAAAATATGTGAAGGCACAATCAAAAACAAAGGTGTTGCCATATTTTAGGAAAAAAAAATTAAAAAATAATGATAAAGACTCGAATCCAAAACAACGCAACTTCGAAAATCTAACGACGCACAGTGAAAATCAGTAAAAATTAAGCAGCGACGCAACTTCGAAAAAAACGCAAAACGAAACGACGCAAAGCGAGGTATTGGTGTATATAGTCTTTTCTTGTTGTTAAAACGTATTTACAATTTAGGATAATAAAATAGTATCATTTTTGTAAATGTATCATTTACGAACGGGAAAATACGTCCAGGGTAGCCTAGTGGACATGGCATCTGCCCGGTAAGCGGAACATTGTGGGTTCGATTCCCATCCCTGGACACTTATTTTTCCGTTCGTCATTACTCTTCATAATTCACCATTCCATACCTCATAAAAAAGGTTAGAAATAGTCAATATTTCATCTTGATATAAATTTTGATTTTTCATTGAAAAGAAACTCATGCGGTGTAACTTCAAGTTGTCGTTTTATAATCACAGGCCGCAGTGTATTATATTGTAAAATAGAATCAGAATTCAAAGCTATAGTGTAATGATAGTTTTTTTTTCAAAATGTAAAAATCTGGTGTCACATTTAGTGATAATTTCATGAAGGGCTTTTAAAATGGATTACTTTTTTGTAATTCTGTATGGGAATAAGTGTTTGAATTGTAACATAGAAACAGAATTCACAGCTATAGTTTAATGATAGTTTTGTTTTTAAATGTAAAAATCTGGTGTCACATTTGGTGATAATTATATAAAGGGATTTTAAAATGCATTACTTTGTGTAATTCTGTAGGGGTATAAGTGCTACAATTGTAACTGGTATATAGTCTCTTATTGAAGTTCAAGAAGTTTTGACAATTTTGGATGAAACAATAGACACAGAATTCACAGCTATAGTGTAATGATAGTTTTTTTTATCAAAATGTAAAAATCTGGTGTCACATTTAATGATAATTTCATAAAGGGATTTTAAAATGGATTACTTTGTGTAATTCTGTTGGGGAATAAGTACTTGAATTGTAACATAGAAACAGAATTCACAGCTATCGTGTAATGATATCTTTGTTTTTAAATGTAAATATCTGGTGTCACATTTAATTATAAATTCATTAAGGGATTTTATAATGGATTACCTTTTGTAATTCTGTAGGAAATAAGGGATACAATTGTAACTGGTATAAAGTCTTTTCTTGTTATTCAAGAAGTTTTTTACAATTTCGGATGATAAAATAGAAACAGAATTCACAGCTATAGTGTAATGATAGCTTTGTTTTTAAAATGTAAATATCTGTTGTCACATTTAGTGATAAATTCATTAAGGGATTTTATAATAGATTACTTTTTGTAATTTTGTAGGTGAATTTAATTGTAATTCTGTAGATGAGGTTGTGGCGACCACTCTTTGCTTCAGCGAGCGCGAACTGGGACAGAGCTTCAATACACATACGGGCGGTAGAGTGGCGACCTCACTACGCCACGGCAAGCGCAAGCTAGGAGAACACCACACTACGCATGCGCGGGTGTCATCCGGGACTTTCTGGCCACGCGCGTCATCAACAACAAGGCTTGCTTTCAACGGCCGTTACTTCTTTTCTCTTTATATATTTCTTTGTATTATGTATAAAAGAAACATGCGTGCTTTAAATCCTTTCATTTTATATGAATAGATGGCGCGTTATTGCTTTGTGTTAATATATTTCTGGCTTTAAATAAATTTTATTTATTTTATAAAAATAATTATAATCTTATCAGCGGCCTTTCCACAAGCAACACCAACATGCAGGCAACCATCCCCACAAGGTGTATACAGTACTCACGGCGGCACTCCGTCAATGTCAAAGTACTTGAAGGTGATATGCACCCGCTCGTTGTCCTGCCCGTAGAAGAAGTAGTTGCACTCGGTCTCCCGAGGGTAGAGTCCAGGCCAGTTGGGTGATGTAAAGGATCCGTTGGAACTCTCCGTACTGTTGAACACGAAGCTGCAATCTGACAACACACCAATGGAACATTATTTCTGTATTTAAAATTAAGACAGTCTGTGAAATTTCCAAAATTTTCATAATCACACACACACAAGCCTTTATCAAGACATTCCGTCTTATACAGACGATTCTCCAGTTAGAAATGAACCTAAAAAGAAATGAGAAGCAGGGGAAGAAACTGAATCCTCGCTCAGAAAAGATAAAAAGAAGAAAAGAAAATCTATGTACAAAAGTTGAGACTATATACATTGTTTTTCGTGCATAGAACACAGTGAAGAAGTAGATTATTGAGTAAATGGTTGCATCTTGTGAAAAAATAATATTTCCACACAGTTTAGTTACTTTGTTGGTCTTAATTTTCATAATCAAATTTATCGGATTTTCTGGGCTGACCTGCGTCGCAACTGCTTCTCCGGGCACGGCGCAGACATCGCTCTACGGCTGGTCCTCCACGCCCTACCCCATCCTGACCATCCTGCCTCGAGGTGTGCCACCTGTACCGCCTATTTATGAGCTTGTGCGACCCCTGCTCCGGGAGGTGTTCGCTTCCTGAGAAGTGCCCCTGAATCTGTAGGCCTGGCAGTTCGGTGTCGGCCTCCATCCGAGGTAATGACAAGTGTGGCAAAGGCTACCATCTACAAGTACCATCTTGGTCTTCTGCCCACTCTGTGGGAAAGAACTCTCACAGTCCACCGTTATTGAATCTTTCCCGCGATGGGCGCTACCATTGAAGACTAAATAAGCGCTGATGATCTTTCTAATATATTTACCACCGCTTAGCTTTGCTTTACTGTAGCTAAAATTTTATATTTTACCTTTTTCATCGTATTTGTATTTATTTCATTGGTTGTTCCTAGGTAGGATGTGGAATCAAACATGATTTTAATGTCCTTTTCTTCTTTAAACTTCTACTCAAACCTTGTAATTCATTAATTGTTTATGTAATATAGTTCTCTGAGTGTTGTTGTTTGACGTAAGCATTCCTTGTGGAGATACCGCGTCTGATTTGATGCTAATAAAGATTCAAGTGCGAAATGTTACATTTTTATACATTTGAAGCCTAGTTAGGTGAATTGATTGGTACATGTGTTAATTCTGGGAGCGATCCATCGTTAAAGACAAATCTCTCATGACGATAAAAAGAGATAAGAGGTTAGGAAACTGTTAAATCCCATTCTGCGTCCCAATATATCGTGTTGGAAATTTCTAGAAATATTTTAAATAGTTAGTTAAGTGCTCCGCAAAATTTTCTTCACTAATTATTTAGTATTCGCAAGCTTTCAAGTTTAAACCTGTTCCATAAGTTCGTATTCTTAACATAAACATTTCAAAATAGATATTGTCGCGGCTGACCCCTCCGGATTCTTGCGACGACGCGCTTCTTTCGCCGTGGATCACCTACCCGGGCTCCTGTTGCTCTCCCTCTGCAGCTGTACCCTACAGAGCACCCAAGGACGTCCAAGAACCACAGCTCAAGTGGAACTCCCTTCCTCTGGCAGTATCTCTCGGCCTTACCACTGGTGGGGGAAACGAGAGATTTACCAGAAGAGTAACAGCAGCGATGTGGCGATGGTAACAACAGCAAGCGGCACCAAGACTTCTAACACTACTCTTTTTATTGTCATTTCTACTACACATTACATATAACTTGATTAATAAAAAAAACGGGTATTTACATTACGCCACCTCCTAGGGCCAATATGAACATCTATTTACATACATTTTCCCCAGGAAACAGGATCACAGCAGTCGGCGATTCCCACACCAGTTTCAGATGGAAAAAAGCGAAAGTGCCATCTATTGGCGGAGGTTGTAGTCATTTTGAGGACTTATACGCGACAATATTCTTAAAAAGCCTTTAGTATTTTTGCATTTATTTTCGAATTGTTGAATAATTGGTTCGTTCATCTTTTCGTGGTTTGAACCTCTTGAGCGTACGAACGTAGCTAACTCTCCGAGTTTGTCTTCTTACTTATGTCAAGCTAGCACTCAACACTGAGTCTTAAAATGCACAATTATCTTTTTAAATGGTTCATTTATATGAACCGATTCCGGTCTATTTCTATAATTATTGTAGAAGTGTCAGTATTTGACGCTGATGCTTTGACAAAATACCAAATAATTCAACAAAAGATAAGGAAAGATCAAATATGCGATATAAGCTCTGAGAGAAGAATTACAAAAACAAGACTCAGAACGAAACACTATAAAGGAATGACAATACATCCAGATGGCACAAGAACCTATAGGACATGTAACGACTGTCCTGGTGTGGAACTAACACCTACCCACATATTCTCATGTCCAGCAATGCCCGCAGCCTTACAGAAAATTTACATGGATCAAGAACAGCAGCTTTACACATCCAAGATAGATGACATTGCGACTGCTGTGATAGAGATGTATGGAGACATCTGAGGTTCTTCATTGGACACGACAACAACAGAAAATTGACATGGACCCAGAGCAGCAGCTTCACACATCCAAGATAGAAGACATTGCAACTGCTGTGATAGAGATGCATGGAGACATCTGAGGCTCTTCAATGGACACAACAACAACAGAACATTGACATGGACCCAGAGCAGCAGCTTTACACACCCAAGATAGAGGACATTGTGACTGCTGTGATAGAGATGTATGGAGATATCTGAGGCTCTTCATTGGACACGACAACAACAACAATACATTATACACACCCAAGATAGAGGACATTACGACTGCTGTGATAGAGATGTATGGAGATATCTGAGACTCTTCATTGGACACGACAACAACAACATTGTAGAAATTCTTTCAAAAATGAAATTTGAATGAATAATCATTTGAAATTGTATAATTATGATACGATCATTTGATTGTACTTTTTGTTTGGAGCTAAGGATGTTTATTTATATCGCGCCTACAGGAAGAAGCAATCTACTGTCTGTAATATTGCCAGGAGCGTTCACACCATCCATCTCAGTAATGGCTGGGCGTGGCGTGATAATGAAATGACACACGGACCGGCAAATTACTCTGATAACACATAAATAAAACACTGTTGCACACGCCTCGCCAATACACGAATTACTGGAGGAAAACCCATTTATCCTAAAAGTCGTTTAGTCAAGATTCAGAATTGCCATTGTGTAAATAAAGTTGGGGTTATTTATATTTATTTCTTATTTATTGTAACAAAGTATTTGTTATTTTATTTAACAGAGTATCATTTTTGTTGCTTATATGCTAAGGTTGCTGATGACTGACGCCATCTATCGAAATAATTATCAACTATTCTCGTTGATTTTTAATTATTCCAGAATTGGCCAGTTGGTCGTTGAGGTACAGCTTGCACCACGCTGACGAGGGCCAACAGCCCGAAACGTGTACATGGTTAGCTTTTCTTGATTAATCAAGAATGGGTATTTGGCCAATTCTGGAATAATTAAAAATCAACGAATAGTTGATATTTATTCTGATAGATGGCGTAAGCCATCAAAAACTCTCAATTGCACGATAAGGAGATGGCTTTTTTATTTTCTTAAATAAATATTGCATTAGCGCGCCATCTGTTATGAAAATTTGAAACTATTATAGACGCGTATGATTCTTTTAAAAATTAAAATTTTGGTGAAACCGCTGAGAGAGTTCACCACTGATGAGCCAGTCCCTCCCATTAATTTTTCCATTTCAGTAAGGACAGTAGATATTGCTTAATTTTTAAAAGAACCATACGCGTCTATAATAATTTCGAATTTTTATAAATAAATACAATGTTCAATATTTGCCAAAGATCAAGCTATCTCACCAAAAGCCTTCTTTAATTGTAAAGTGGAGAAAATATTTCATTCCAGTATGTAACAATAGCAGAGTTGAATATTGTTGCATTAATGCGCCTATTTTAAAAATTATTTATAATAATATTTATATATATAAAAATCAATGTTTGTATGTTTGTTTGTTTGTATGTTTGTATGTCCGGTATACAAATTCGCAGTAGTAACTAATTCAAACCAAAATTTCAATACATAGGTAAAAAAATACGGGGAAGACGATAGGCTATTTTAAAAAATATATAAATCAATTATTAAAACTATATATTCAAATTATTCTACTTAGCTCACGAACAGCGCCCTCTATCAAAGATTAGATTAAATTATGCTGATGCAAACAAATAGATAATGCTAATAAAAACAATTATTTAAAAAATCTTATCAAAATATATATCACTCGGGTAGATATGCACACGGGTCAATCCCGGGGCGAAGCCCGGGTCACCCGTCTAGTTGTTAATAAAATTATATATTTATTTATTTTTATAAAACAGATTACAGTAGACTCTCCTATAACGCGAGTTTTTACAACGCGATAAAAAAAAATTGCGACAAATTTATTTATACAACGCGAATTTTCGTATAACGCGTTATAAAATAAAATACATGATATTTGTCACTAACAATTTACCCTAACAACATTCGCGTTATACAAGTTTTATTTCGTACAACGCGAATTCCTATAACGCGATTTCATACAACACGGAACACATTAATCGCGTTATAGGAGAGTTTACTGTATTACTATGAAATAGTATGTACTATAAAACATTTGTATTTTGATACACTAAATACCCCACCTGCTTTAAACTTTGATGTGATAAATAAAGGGAGATTCAAGGTGCTACCTAAATATATAGTTGTCTAATTATTGACTGGTTTAACCTTGTAGGATGGTTGAGACATGTTCTGGAAAGATACATGTCTGAAGAGAGAATTAAGACTGTAGAATCTGCCAAACCGCAGCCTGGTGCAACTGTCAAATTATTTTGACAAACACATTTGCATTTTCTTTCTGATCAGTTTTCTAGCGGGAAGAATGTTGTTTTCGGTTGTTAGTGAACCAATCTCACACGCCTTCTCATTGGACCAATGTGGCCATGTTTATATATAAAGGGGACTAGGGAATGCGGAGGGGACAGAGAGAGCGTGGATAATTGGTGTGGAGACACTTAAAGTGTTTTTCTACGTGAATTTTCCGTTTCTGGCTGTTCTCTTGGCATCCCTGTGTCACCCGAGTCCGATCCCAACCAACCTACAATAAAGATAAGTTGTTTTTTTATTTTATTTAACAAATCGTGAGTTGTTTTTATCTCCTTTTTGTTGTTAGTGTTGTACTCTTGAGTGTACGTTGTTCGGTGTATTAAGTTACTCTTACGGTAGGCCCTAGTATATTCCTTTTTGTGTGTTAACCCGCAAAAGTAGAAACTTTTGTCACAACAATATGCAACTATTTTTGTTACCTTATTTGCATACAAGCATATACATCTGATGGAACTTACTAGAGGATCCTGTCTGTTTCCCGGCCGTCACTCCAAAATCTGGAACACACATTCCAATTAATATATCAAACGATATTTCTACCATAGCAGTCAACACTGAGCCTTAAAATGCACAATTATCTTTTAAAATGGTTCATTTGTATGACCTGATTCCGGTCTATTTCTATAATTATTTTAGAAATGTCAGTATTTGACACTGATGTTTTGGCAAAATACAAGATAATTCAACAAAACATAAGGAAAGATCAAATCTGCGACATAAGCTCTGAGAGAAGAATTACAAATACAATAACAAGACTTAGAACGAAAAGGTACAAAGGAATGACTATACATCAAGATGGTACAATAACCTACAGGACATGTGAAAAATGTCCTGGTGTGGAACTAACACCTACCTACATATTCTCATGTCCAGCAATGGCCATAGCCTTACAGAAAATTGACATGGACCCAGAGCAGCAGCTTTACACACCGAGATAGAGGACATTGCGACTGCTGTGATAGAGATGTATGGAGACATCTGAGGCTCTTCAAACTATAGATAATTATATTATTATTATTCCTAGTACACAGAGTACAGTCCATGATTTATTTATTTATTTATTTACCAGTTGCAAACAAGACACGCTATATCCGATCTGGATAATTGCGCGTGAAACTATTTACAATAATTGTAGTAGAGTATGTAACAGAATTACCAAAAAGAAAACAAACAATTAAGAAAAATAGCATTAAATAAACATATACATTCAAAATGAAAGGATTTAAAAGCACGAATGTTTCTTTTATACATAATACAAACTTCTACTGCCCTTACTGTGATGAAAAAATATAATGGGAGGGCTTGGCTCATCAGTGGTGAACCCTCCCAGCGGTTTCGCCAATTTAATCCACCAGACCGCTTCTCAGAGCTCTAATACTGTATTGGACGATTCTGCTTATATACGCAGCACTGAAGGATGGAATCTCAGAAATGGTTTTCAAGAAAAGTATGGGCATAAGCTTATAGGACAGTAGAATTACATTCAAATGTGTATAGATGGCGCGTTATTGCTTTGTGTTAAACATATACATTAAACAAATAAGCAACAACATAAGCAGATAGAATAAATCGAAAGGTAGTTAATCATACAGGCCATGATAATCATGGTGGGTAGAAGTTGGCGACTGCTTTTACTGTAAGTGCCCTACATGCTTACGCATGTGAAAAGCAGTTCGACTTATGCACTTTCAAATGTGCCAGAGCCCCATTAATTGCGCTTGCTGGTGGGGTTTGACTTTTGAAAGAATCGGGGGGCATTGCAGTATTTTTTCAATTCTAAAAAAGTGCCCAATGCGGGATTTGATCCCGGGTCGTAGCGGTCGAAAACCAACAGCTTAGACCACCCTTCTACCGACCCCCTAGATAAATATATAAAAGCGATATTATTGTGATTCTTTCTCTTATACCATGTTGGATTATTCTAGTTTGATAGCAAAGGTTTTTGAGATTTTCTGGTTCATGAATTGCAAGAATCTGTTTGCACACACACCACACACAAATGGTATTGTCGCGTATATCAGCCTGAAAAACCCCTACAACCTCCTCCAATAGTTGGCGCTTTGGACTATTTCTGTTCTGAGACTGATGTGATAGTCGCTTAGCTGTGGTCCTGTTTCCTGGGGCTGATAGTTTTAAATAGCTGTTTATATTGGCTCTGGTATGTAAATTACTGTAAATACCTGTTAATTGATCTTCGAGTTCTTATGTAATGTGGATTAAAGATGACAGTAGAAGGAGGAACTGCCTTCTGGCAATCCCTCTATGAAGATAAAGAGGGAGAAGAAATAAGTGTTAAATGATACTTTCGCTTTTCTCTTTCATTCAATCTTTATAGGTAGAAGTCTCTCACAATAATATGAGCGTTAGCAGACTTGTTGCTGCTATGACTCTCTCTCTCCAACATCACAGTAGCTTCAAATCCACCTTTGCCGGTCCCAATCTCGGATGAAAAAGAAGGAGGAGAAACAGTAACAAGCTCGCTAAAAAACCTGGGCTCAGCTGGCCCGGCTGATAGTACCCTGTAAGAGCTCCTAATCCAGGGATACAGGATGAGCAGCGTTTGTACCCCATGTTAGGAGCGGCTTCACAATGGCATATTTTCCTCATGTAAGAGGTGGCCATTTCTTTTGGAGCTAAGTCGGCCTGCCACTGAGTAGTGCTCTCAGTCTTAATGACAAAGGCAGACGCATTCTATTTCACCCAATCATGATGGTTGTTAAACAGACACCATCAACATGCTCTACAAGCTTGATACCCTAATATGATTAAGTGGAGATAAGAAGGAAGAAGATAGTAGCTTCTCTTCTGGTAAGTCTCTCGTGACCCACACCAGTGGTAAGGCCGACAGATACTGCTAGAGGAAAGGAGATCCACTTCAGTGGTGTTTCTCAGAGGGCTTGGGTAGTCTGCAGGGTAGAGATGCTGAGGTGAAGCAACGGAACCAAGGCAGGTGATCCACAACGGAGGAAACGGCGTCGTCACGAAGAACCGGCGGGGTCAACAGTATTAATATAATTCCTAGAAGAATTGGTTATGCAACTTATTTAATAGTGTGCTCCTTGGCTTTCTGGGGAGACACACGAGTGGCATTCCCTCATAATTCCATCATTACTAAAAGGTCACCAAGTTAAATCCTATTATGTATAACCCCATTTCAAACTCATATTGGATTATACACTACTCAGTGGTATAAGTACTTGATATCTCCTCAAATATTTGTATCTGATTATGTTTAAATCAAAATTATATTATTATCCCTAGTACACATGGTACAGGCCATGATAATCTTTTTTTTTTTATTATTATCCCTAGAGTACACGTAGTACATGCCATGATAATAATGGTGATTAGAAGTTGGCGGCTGCTTTTACTGTAAGTACACCACATGTCTACACATGTGAAAAACAGCTCTACTTTACACTTACAAATGTGCCAGAGCCCCGTTTTGTTACTTGCACTCGCTGGTGGGGTTAAACTTTTACAAGAATCGGGGGCCATTGAGGCATTTTTTTATCAGAAAAAATTGTCCAATGCGGGAATCGAACCCAGGTTGTAGCGGCCGAAAACCAATGGTTTAGACCTTCCTTCCACCGAACCCCAACAGGTTGATGTGAACACTATTGTACATTGTGAATTAAAATTAGGATTTTAAACTTAAATCAATATAAAATACGAACTGAAAAAACAAAATTTACCAAGAGAAATACTTATAACAATAATTGGCGAAGAAAAAGTTATTATTATGAATCATTTGTATCATTCATAATGCTAATTATACAATTCGTACTATAAATGAATAAAATAAAGCATCAAGGGCTGCGTATCTTTTATGAAGATACGCAGCCCTTGATGCTTTATTTTATTCATTTATTAATTGTACAGGGTTTTTCAAATCGAATTCGTACTATATTTCCAAACGGAATTCCTACACAGTTCCATCCAAATTTTATAGTCACTCAATTTGTCACATCACATGGCCAGAAATACTTACATAAAAGAGGTCTATCAGAAACACCAAATTGTTCCTGAGGAGAAACTGAACAAACTTCACCTTATCTATGACTGTCCGAACTTTACAGAAGTGAGATTGTTCCCTGATCTAAATGTTCTCTTACATCTTTGTCTATATACATTTTGTGAACTCTGTCGATTAATATACATGTAAATTTGTGAATATTTAATTCTAAGTTCTAATTTGTTTGTTGTTTTGTTTGTTTCCTTTTTAATAGGTGCAAATATTTCAATATTGCGCCTAGTTGATTAATAAATACAAAAATTATAAAAACAAAGTCAAATATTTTCTCAAATCAATAATGATACGCTTGTTGCTATGTCGAATTAAAGGTTAAGTCCTAAAATTGTATTTTTTTAAACCGATTTTAAGGTTTTTAATATTAGAATAGCCAATCAAATTTTGATGCGTGTTTGTAAAGAATGTTTCATAGTTACAGGATGAGACAAGAGTGTAAAATAGGATACGATGAAATCGTGAACTACCTAAATTCAAAGCTTTGACAGAAGAATCACAAGGTATTATATAACTCATTAAAACGAAAGAATACATTAAGACGCGAATGTTTCATTTCACAAATAAATCAAGCTTCTACTATCCTTACTGCGATGAAAAAATATGAGAAAGGCTTGGATCATCAGTGGTGAACCCTCCCAGCGGTTTCACCAATTTAATCTACCAGACCGCTTCTTTAGAGCTCTAATACTGTATTGGATCATTCTGCACTGATAAGCCAAGCCTTCCCAATTTTTTTTCATCGCAGTAAGGACAGTAGAAGTTTGATTTATTTGTGAAAATAAACATTCGCGTCTTAATGTTTTCAATTGTTATATAGAGATGGCGCTTTATTGGTTTGTTTTAATTTATGCCTAACTTATACTTATTGCTTGCGGAAGAGCATTGCTCGATACAAATATTTATATATAATTCTACTGTCCTAAAAGCATATATCCATAGTTTACTTAAATACCATTTCTAAGATTCCACTCTCCAGTGTAACACATATAAAATCAGAATGTTCCAATACAGTATTAGAGCTCTAAAGAAGCGGTGTGGTAGATTAAATTGGTGAAACCGCTAGGAGGGTTCACCACTGATGGGCAAAGCCCTCCCAATATTTTTTTCATCGCAGTAAGGACAGTAGAAGTTCGTTTTATGTATAAAAGAAACATTCGTGTCTTGGTGTTTTCATTCGTTATATATAGATGGCGTGTTATTGCTTTGTATTAATTCGTTATAAAAAATATTTCCGTTTCACTTTCTTATGGACCAAAACTACCGCCAAGTGAATTATTTTAAATTTTTTTCACTTTGGATAATTTCAATATATATCAAATTATTAAATAATAAAAACACATATATTGGATTGAATAAAATATTTATTTCAACTGTGATATTACAACAGTATGAGGCGCTGAGTTTGTTTATACAAAAATGTGAAGTCAACTCGAAAAAAATCGGAAATTAAAAATATTAATGTAGATGGTGATATTCTACATTCAGATGAAGAAATTGGCAAGGCTTTGGCATTTAATTTCTCAAAACACTTTTCCATAGTTTCAAAAGAACCCCTAACAAATCATCCAACCTTAAATGAAACTCGAATGACTCTTGATAACAACGAAAATATTTTGAAACTTACATCACCACAAGAAGTAAAACAAGTAATAACAAAACTTTCTGCAAACAAGGCGCCTGGTCACGATGAAATAACTACCAAATTAATCAAAAACCTACCTATAAAATGGGTTGTATTTTTAACTAGCATCTTCAATGCATCTATTAATCTTTGCTATTTTCCAAAGATATGGAAGCATGCTATAGTTATTCCCATACCAAAAAAGCAACTATCTAAATCCCTGGATGATTTTAGGCCAATTAGTCTCTTGCCGATATTTGGAAAAATATTTGAGCGGATCATCCTTAAAAGACTCCAGACCTATATAGATACAAGAAATGTTCTAATTCCACAGCAATTTGGGTTTAGAGCAAATCATTCAACAACTCACCAATTGATTACCGTTATTGACTTCATACAAACTCGCAAATCCCTTAACGAAGCTGTTGGAGTAGTGCTTTTAGACTTAAAAAAAGCTTTCGATATGGTTTGGCACAGAGGCCTCATCATTAAATTAACTTCTTATAATTTTCCTCATAAATTCATCAGGTTCCTGAAGAATTATCTTCAGGATAGAACGTTCTCCGTAAAAGTTGGAACATATATATCAAGTCCTCGGCAAATAGAATCTGGTGTTCCTCAAGGCTCAATATTGAGTCCTATACTTTTCAATTTATACATCAATGATATTCCACATATCCCACAATGCCGACTAGCTCTTTTCGCTGATGATACTGCCCTGTTATCCAGCTCGCGTTCCCCAGATATTTTAATTTCCCGCCTTCAAAACTATCTTGAAATCATTTGCAATTGGTGTGATAAATGGAAACTCAATCTGAATCCAAAGAAATCTCAAGCAATTATCTTTCCTCCACAAAATAGCTTCAAGTTCACACCCAGGACAAATCTTATAATTTACTCATCTCCCATAAATTGGACCCAGCAGGTCAAATATTTGGGAGTCACTTTCGATTCTAAACTGAAATTCACCAGCCACGTGAAGGATATAATAAGAAAATCTAAAATAGCTAAAGCCTCATTATCCAATATGTTCAGTTCAAAAAGTGGTTTATCTGTTAACCAAAAATTTACTTTATACAGAAGCTGTATTCTCCCTATAGTAACATACGCATTGCCTGTATGGTTTAAATACATAACCTTGACTGATAGGAAAAGAATTGATGCATTCATGAGAATTTGTTTGAGAAGTACTGTAAATGCCCCATTTAATCTATCAAATGCAATTTTAAAGCAGGACTTAAACCAGCCTAATATAGAAGAAATATACATATCCTCGACCCAGAAATTATATCTAAAACTCTCTACTTCCCAAAATCCAGTTATACAAGAATTGTTTCAATTTGATGGAGACCTCAATCCAAGACATAAAAGACCTGGACTTCACTCTACCTGAACTGTGACCTTCCAGTCAGTTCTGAAGGCCATTTTTTAGAAATTCTTGATGCCTAACATCCACGACAAAGTGACTCGTGAGCTTTATGCTCGAATGGTACACTGTAAATTTGAGAGGAAATAAATAAATAAATAATGCCTTGATAAAGGTTGGCGTTCAGCCAACTGATATATTGGCAAATAAATATTTTATTCAATCCAATATATGTATTTTTATGTTGTTGTTGCTTATTCCTCAAGTCGTTTAAACGATCTCCAATAGGTTCGATTGTCTCGGCTTTTCTATTATAGGCCTAGGGGTTTTCCCAGAGGTCTTTTTTGGAGGATTTGATACAATTCAATAGATGTCTTTTTATTATCTAAAGATTTATTTATGGATTGCTCTATTTTCGGAAAGATATCAAATTATATATATTTTTCTATAGAAGCAAAGGGCGCCTCTCCCGTCAAAATAGACGTCAAAACCAGACGCCATCTATTGACCGTCGCTGCAAACTAGCGGCCTCGGGTCGGTGACAAAGCCACAACACCAGCTTTGGCAAATTGAAAAGCGTCCACCTAGAGACCATGGTTTCGGGCTAATGGCCCTCGTCAGTCTAGGGCGGACTTTATTCCATGAGATATACACGGGATCTAATGGAATCTCCACAATCTACCAAAGAGGTGTTTAGCTGGCAAGGTGGCTGGGCCATATCTATGGCTAGAATATAGATGGCGTTAGGGGTTTTGACGTTTATTTTGACGGGAGAGGTGTCTTATGCTTCTATGGATCAATTTCCTCCCGGCAAATTTTCCAACTATATCTTTTTCTTTTTGAAAATAGAGCAATCCATAAATAAATCTTTAATTAAAAAGACATATATTGGATCATAATATCATTTATTTTACCAATATTTCAGTTGGCTGAACGCCAACCTTTATCAAGGTGTTATAACACATTAATATGTTATAACACCTTGATAAAGGTTGGCGTTCAGCCAACTGAAATATTGGTAAAATAAATGATATTTTGATCTAATATATGTCTTTTTATATAAATATTATATCTTTTTCTATAAATCTCTCTAATAATTTGCCCAATATTATATCATATTTTAAAATATTTCCAAACAAAATATAAAATTAGGTTAGGAAATGATTTTAAGGTTTGAAAAAATGAAATAATATTTTTGAGCATAAGAAGAGTGGCTAAACAGATTTTTTTTATTCTATTATTCGGTTCGGTTCAAAATCACATTAATAGGTACCGCTCAGCAAGAGCAACCTAGTTCATGATAATTGAAACAGTGAATAATATATGAAGGTTATTCACATATTAAACAAAATGTTAACGCGGGATTTAATCCCGGTTCATGGCTGTTGGGAATCGAGGGTGTTACCTACTCGTCCACCGATTTTATTATTACGGAAGCACGAAGTCTACCAGACGACTATTGTGCTATATTAGATTTATTTACATATATATCTTTAATTATTTACACAATGAATTAGTAGTGATTTATAAATCTGTGTACAAATTGCTCTAAACTTGCCAAAGTTTTCATAAGATTGAGTATATACAGAAAGATGATTTGGGCTAAACAGATTGAAAAGAAAGATAGCGAGAAATGAAATGACATCTGGAAATAGATTTAGAAAATTTCGTTTTGTTTGAAATTAAATGATCCAATATATTGTCGGACATTGAAAATATTCTCCCTAAAATATATTTGATTTTTTTTTTAAAACAAAAGATAGTAATGTCTTTGAGAAAAGGAATGTTAGAATTCTTGAAAAGGTCGCTTCGCTTGTTTTAATCCTCTTTCTATTCTATTCCTCCTTTTGTATATAGCTGTCGACAGGATTGAGTTACTCCTTTGAGAATTGGTTCTTTCAAAGGTTAATTTATTTTTTAAAACTTTTGGGAATGAGATTTTCTAAGAAGAATAGAGGATTATTTATAGACTTTCTACCATTTTTTCTTATTGCAGTATGGACCTTAAGGCATTTTTTCTATTTTAAAAGTAATACTAAAATAGTTTTCACACATTTTACTTTAATATTTTACAGCTAGAGAATAAAAAAGGAAAAAACATTTAAGGAATTAGAAGAAGTTTTTTATTATTATTCCTAGTACACGTGGTACAGGCCATGATAATCATGGTGGGTAGAAGTTGACGACTGCTTTTACTGTAAGCGCACCACATGTCTAAACATGTGAAAAGCAGTTCGACTTTTGCACTTACAAATGTACCAGAGTCACGTATGGTTACTTGCAATCGCTGGTGGGGTTGGACTTTTTCAAGAATCGAAGGCCATTGGAGCATTTTTTTTCTTTTTTTTTTTTTTAATTAGAAAAAAAAAAAGTGTCCAATGTGGGATTTGATATCGGCTCGTAGCGGTCGAAAAACCAACGGTTTAGACTATCCTTCCACTGACCCCCTATTAGAAGAAGTGAACACAAATACAGATTTTAATAGATGAATAAGGAAAGATAAAGAGATATTTCTTAATCAGAAATGTAAAAAAAAAGAAATTAAGAAGTTAAAAATGGTGGAAAAACAGATCTTCTTATTTCTTATCTCCACCCAATCATATTAGGGTATCAAGTTGTCGCCCTTGACATCCATCATGACTGGGTGAAGTAGAATGTCTTTGTCATTAAAACTGGGAGCACTACTCAGTGGCAGACCGACTTAGCTCCAAAAGAAATGGCCACCTCTGACATGAGAAACAGACACCATGTGCAGCGGCTCCTAACATGGAGTACAGACTCATCCTGTATCCCTGGATTAGGAGACCTTACAGGGTACTATCAGCCGGGCCAGTTGAGCCCAGGTTTTTAGTGAGCTTGTTACTGCTCCTCCTCCTCCTTTTTCATCCGCGCTTGGGAACAAAAGATCTAATTCAAGAAAATTAAAGAAAATCACGGGTAACTTTAAACCAACAATAGTAGCCTAGGTGCTATATGTTTATTTGTTAGTGTAGACACGGATGACTAGAGTAAAATGCATTTCTTTTATATGTTCAGACTTTATCGATCAGAATGTTAATTTATAGCCTGAATAAGGGGGAAGATACATCAATCCAGAAGAGGACATTCATACGGCACCTTAGTTGGCCGGTATTGTGATCAGGGTACATGGACCTATCTGATCTGCTCCATGGACAAGACACCACCACCGTCAATCCAGAAAAAGAAATCCATACGGCACCTCAGTTGGCCGGTATTGTGATCAGGGTGCATGGAACGATCTGATCTGCTCCATGGACAAGACACCACCACCACCTCAGTTGGCCGGTATTGTGATCAGGGTGCATGGAACGATCTGATCTGCTACATGGACAAGACACTACCATCACCTCAGTTGGCTGGTATTGTGATCAGGGTGCATGGAACGATCTGATCTGCTCCATGGACAAGACCCCATCACCACCTCAGTTGGCTAGTATTGTGATCAGGGTGCATGGCCCGATCTGATCTGCTCCATGGACAAGACACCACCACCTCAGTTGGCTGGTATTGTGATCAGGGTGCACGGACCGATCTGATCTGCTCCATGGACAAGACACCACCTCCACCTCAGTTGGCTGGTACGGTATTTTGATCAGGGAGCATGGACCGATCTGATCTGCTACATGGACAAGACACCACCACCACCTCAGTTGGCTGGTATTGTGATCAGGGTGCATGGACCGATCTGATCTGCTCCATGGACAAGACACCACCAGCAGAGGTAAGATAATTCGACGTGCACCGACGGCACTATTTAACTTGTTACGTTGTTGCTTGACAAAGAAACATTTCCGTGGATACAAAGGATCTTTAGGACTTTTTAAGCCAACTGCAGCACGGTGAGGAGAGCAGAACAGAAGACAGTAGTTGGTAGAACCTTCTAGGATCTTCCAGGAAGTACACCAGAGTCGACGGTAAGCAGCAGTCCGACCTCTTGAGACAGCAGTTCGTGCTTGTTTGGAGTCCACCACGTAGCTTCGTTCTTCTTCTTGGCATGAGTTCCTCATCCCTATATATCCTGGAGTAGACCATTCCAGAACGCTCAGGGTTGGTCAGCCAATCAGAAAGTAGCATGCACTAATCCTTGCGCAATCGCTTTAGATTGGCCAATTAGTTGTTCTCCGATTTTTCTACATTATTCTCAAACTATCTAAAATATTCTATTCAGGAATGTGCTTTTCCTTTACACTACGTAACAATATCCATAATAATTCCAATATTTGTATATATCTACCTATAATATGCTATCTTATTTAAAGTTATTTAAGAGTAACATAAAATAAATAATATCACATTCCTCCTATAAAAAAAGCCTTATCTATGCGTTTAGTCTTTCGACTCTTGTAAACTCCGCCCTTGCCGGTCCCAAGCCCGGATGAAAAATAAGGAGGGGGAGCAGTAACAAGTTCACTAAAAAAACCTGGGCTCAGCTGGCCCGGCAGATAGTACCCTGTAAGTACTCCAGGGATACAGGATGAGCAGCGTTTGTACTCCATGTTAGGAGCGGCTGTACATGGTGTCTGTTCCTCATGTCAGAGGCGGCCATTTCATATTAGAGCTAAGTCGGGCTGCCACTGAGTAGTGCTCCCAGTCTTAATGACAAAGGCAGACGCATTCTACTTCACCCAGTTTGGAGATAAGAAAGAAAAAGAAGAAGGATAACTCTTGTAGATTTATAACGTGGAGCTATCCCAGGAGAACTGATGTTTTCACTTTAATTTATAACGTTTTTTTTTTTGCTTGGATTATTTTTTGCAACCCATTTTATTAAACTATTAAAAAAGGTTTCCAGAGATGAGCATCTTTTTATTTCAAATACCATCTTAATTTGTATAGGTTCTCCTGTAGGAGGACAGAGACGCCCAAAAGCTTGAGATGGTATTTGAAATAAAAAGAAACTCATTTCCGAAAACCTTTTTTAATTGTTTTAATTAATGTCCAGGTGATTTGAATCGCTTCAAACTATTTTATTATTTAATAAAACTGTGGGATGGTTGCGGGATGTGTTGGTGTGGCTTGTGGAAAGGCCGCTGATAAAATTATAATTAAAATTAATTTATTTAGAGCCAGAAATGTAAAGAGAAAAGAAGTAACGGCCGTTG
>CP092864.1:153409489-153451272 GCA_030710605.1 Cordylochernes scorpioides
GCTGCGTCGCCTGGAGACGATCCTCGGCGTGGGCAACGTCATCGCCTACGCCGACGACATCGCCCTCCTGTTCCATCGCGACGAAGAATTCGAGCGGGTGGCGACCGTCCTCGGGGACTTCAAGCGGGCCTCTGGTATCGCCGTCAACCTCGGGAAGAGCGCGGGCCTTTGGTGCGGAGCCTGGCGCAACCGCGGCGTCTCCCCTCTCGGCGCCTCCTGGTCGACCACCTCCATCAGGGTCCTCGGCTCGACATCGCCCCCAGAAGCTCCGTAGCCCCATCAGAAGCAGCATCTTCTCGCCCTCCTGGAGTCCGCCTGTCGCAGATGGACGCCCTTCACCCCGTTGCCTATCCCTCGTCGGACGAGCTAGAGCGGCGAACTCGCTGGTGGGCTCCACCATCCAGCATCACCTGCACGGGTACCTGCCATCACCCCCGACCATCGCCAAGCTGCAGGCCAGGCTAGCGAGGTTCGTCTGGGGGCCCGAGCACACGGCGTGGCTTCCCGCCGCCGTCATGGCGAGGCCCGTAGCCATCGGAGGCCTCAGCCTCCTCGACCTGGCAACCCAACTCCAGCTCGCCTGCCTCAAGGGTGTGCAGGTCGCGCTACGCGGGGGCAGGAACGGCTTCTCCTGGCTGGTGACTAGCGAGGCCTGGCTCAGACCTCCACCGGACGGCACCACACTCCAGCCCCGGCGCCTCCGGCTGCTGAAGCTCTGGGAGGAGGCCTCCAACATCCTGGGCCTCAACCACCGGGCGGTCCCCAGTGCTCAGCTGCTGGACCTCCCCCATCATCGGCGGCTGCCGGTTCCTCCGCCCTCCCGACCTCCTGGCCCCCGCCCGCTGGAGCGGAGCCCGAGGTCCGGGACCTCATCGAGGAGGAACACCTCATCGCCCGCCCTACGCGCTCGGCCCTGGCTGACGCCGCGACCCTGGGCGCCTTCTGTCGGAGGCTGACCTCCGAGAACGCCGTGGGCTTCGGGGGGGAGTCTCCATCTTCTTCCTCATCTTCATTAGCTGCGGCTGTGGTGCTGCGCGGGACGGCCACGCCGTTCCTCAACGGCTCACGACGCGCTCGGCCCGACGGGCCTTGGATCGTCCACGCCTCGCGGCCACGCCGATCTCCCGATTCCATGGCGAGATGGGCACCCACCATCAGCCCACCATCCAGGATCGATGGGCCTCGCTCCGGCGCTTCTCGGGGCATGAGGCCGATGCCGCACTTCAAATTGGCCCTCCACGCTCTACCCCCATCCGGCCCATCCTGCCTCGGCCGTCCCCTCGTGTCCTGCCTGTGGGTCCGTCGACCGCTCGCTCGGCACCGCTACTGGAGCTGCTCCTCCATCAGGCCCTCATCAGAGAGGCCTTCAACATCATCGGGCGGCCCCCTGACCTGCAGGCCTGGATCTTCGGCGGGTCCGGCTTTGAGGACGATGCCCTGACCATCCTGGCGTCGGCAAAGCTGCGCGTCTATCGCCACTTTGTCCAGGTTGGGCTCGGTGGAGTGGAGGACCCGCTCATCGCCTGGACGAGGACCCTCGTGCGCAGGGGATGCCTTCCTTCATCCTCCATCATCACTTTGTAAAAATTATGTATTTTATTTTTCATTCTCCTGTTATATATTTCTCTTGTTCTCTCTCGCTGAATTGTAAAATTGTCTAGATGACAATAAATATTTTTCAATTGTCACACACACACACCACACACTCGAGCGTGCGGCCACGCTTTCGCGAGCTCCGCCGTTTTTGCCTCTGGCGTGTGTACAAAGGTCCGTGGACAGGCCAAGTTTGGCACCGAAAAGGTAGCCCAGGCTCTGCTGAACAAGTGCTTGAAAGGCCCAGCATCCTGTCTCAAACAGGCGAGGAACTATCGCCGAAAAATGGAACTCAGAAAGAAAACTCTAAGAAAAGCTCTGAAAGAGAAGATCATGCAAATTTGCCGGCTAGCGGCAAGCATGTAAATCCGGCCGCTGCGCGTGACGTCACGGCGCCAACGACTGCTGATTCTTCCAGCGCAAATTCAGCCAATCCGGCCTCGCTGATATGGGGAGACACCGAGATGGCTGAGGTGGAATCCAACGACGGCTACACCTTCGTCAGGAGAAACAAGAAGAGGCGCCTCGGCTCAACGTCACCTGAGCACGCTACAAGGCAGCCCAACAAGCCTGGAGAGCAGCGCAGCTCCCAGCAGCGGAAACGGCCAACAGGGCCGAGAGCAGTGCCGCCTAAGGAGATCAAGGCGACACGCGCGAACATCGCCGAAGCCAAGGCGAGGCAGACCTCTTTCTACCCACGAAAACTACATCTTCGTGGAGCTGTGCCCTGACATCCCGGACTACTCCTACCTCCGGGCAATGGGGAAAACTGGTCGAAGGGCCTGGAGGCATAACACAATTCAACAGGATGAACGGCCATTACATCGTGGGCTTGGCGACCAAGGATCTTGCGCGCCGTCTAGTTGAAGGCGGCCTGGAGATCGACGGAACGACCCTTAAGGTCTTCCCCTACCGCAAGAGGGCCGAGCGAGTCGTCGTCGCCAACCTGCCAGGCTTCGTGGAGGACAAAGCCGTCGAGGATGCCCTGCGACCCTATGGAAATACCACCTCCATCGCCCCCATCCTGGTCAAAATGGGGGAGTACACCTTCACCGCCGGCCGCCGGGAGCCTTCGTCCTGCTCCACGACGGCATCAACCTGGAGAAGCTGCCCACCCGCCTGAACGTCAGATCCAAGGGAGACAACCTGCCGGCCTACCTCTCCTTTGGCATCAAATGCTCAAAATGCGGGAAACAGGGCCACCGCAGAGCCAACTGCCCAGCGCTCGCCAGGCAAGGGAGCAGCAGCCCCAGGCAAGCAGCGTCTCCCACCGACGCAGGGCCCCTCCCCCCTCCTCCTCCTCAGCAGCCAAGGAGACCGACACCTGCGCCCGCAACACCGGCGTCCCCTGTCCAACCGGCGAAGACATAAACCGAGGCTCCAGCGATCCCCTCGGCGCCCCATCCTGCCGAACCGAAGGATCTTTCCCAGCCCGCCCCTGTTGCCCTCCCTGCTCCTATGGCTGCCCCGCGGCCCCCTCGAGCCCGCGATCCTCCCGCTCGACATCGAGATGTCGGAGGAGGAGCGGACCTCAACTCCCTCCACGCCTTCCAAGGGAAAACCCGCAATCGTCCAGCTGCGGGAGCACCTCGAGAAGCTCCCCTCCATTGCCATCGACCACTCCGGGCTGCTCGGCCTAGACTGGGAGGACACACAGAAGCTCCTCGCCTCTCCAACCAACATGAAGAAGCGAGTGCCCTCGCTGCTAGATGCACAGGTCGCCGCCTTCACTGAGCTGGCCAAAACCATCATGGCCTCATGCCCTAACTCAGGCACCCCTTGTCTACAAGACCCTCCAGAAGACCAGGACGGTGCTGCGTGACCTACAGCGCCAATGAACCACCGCGTCGCCACCATCAACGCGCGAGGGCTCGCCTACTCGGGGGAGGAGCCTTGCCCTTTGTCATCTCCTCAGACAACATCACGTGGACATCGCTTTTGTCCAGGAGACAAACGCATTTCATCTGGGCAGCGGCCAAGACCTCTGCCTCGGCTACAACGCTGTTGTATTGGCCCATCCCGTAGCCATCTCGGGATCCGGACTCGCCTGCGTCTTCGGGCCAGGCGTAGCCGTGATACAACAGCGCGTCCTGTGGCCGGGCCACATCGCCTTGGCAACCATAGATGTCCACGGCGAGGAGATGACGGCCATCGCCGTTCATCTGGCGCATGAACCTCGGGAGAGAAACCGACAACTGGAGCTCCTGGCGGCGGAGGAGGAGGAGGGGGCCTGCTGGATCATCGGCGACTTTAACATCAGGGATCGAGGCCCCTAATCATCATCATCGGATGCCCTCGCCGCTCTTCTGGACCTGGCCACGCTGGTCGACGTGGCCACCCAGTTCGACGCCGCCCACCTGCCCACCAGAGTCGCCATGCACGGCGACCAAGTCGAATCCAACCGCCTGGACCGGATCCTCGTCCCTGCTGGAGTCCTGGATCGCGTGTCTATCTACGCGACCAGCCACTACCACCTCTCGGACCACCGCCTCGTGCTGCTCCAGGTGGGCCCGCCCACCACCGCCGTCTCCTCCCCCACCCAGCCTCGCTTGGCCGACTACAGGGTCCTGGCCGCCATCCTTCACCGCCGCCTCAAGCCCCACCTGCGGACCCTTGTGCCGGAATGCCAGACTTACGCCGTCCCCGAGAGGTCCCCGTCATGGAACATCGCCATGGTGACGGACGCCGTCGAGGAGGCCACCGCCCTGGGCTCGCCGCTGGCCGTCATGGGCGTAGACCTGGAGTCCGCCTTTGACTCACTAGACCGCGGCTTCTTGGAGTCCCTGCTAACGTCCCTCCGCCTCCCGCCGGCCTTCAGGGCCTGGATTAACATCCTCTACGCCGGGGCGGACGCCACCATCCGGGCCGGAGGCTTCTACACCACCGCCTTCCCCCTCCTCAAAGGCCTAAGACAGGGTTGCGCCGTGAGTGCCGCACTCTTCAGCATCGCCACGGGGCCGCTGCTACGTCGCCTGGAGTTGACCCTCGGCGTGGGCAATGTCATCGCCTACGCCGACGACATCGTCCTCCTATTCCATCGCGACGGAGACTTCGAACGGGTGGCGACCGTCTTCGAAGAGTACAAGCAGGCCTCCGGGGTTGGCGTGAACCTCCGGAAGAGCGCTGGCCTCTGGTGCGGCGCCTGGCGCAAACCGCGGCGACTCCCCTCTCGGCGCCTCCTGGTCGATCACCTCAATCAGGGTCCTCGGGCTCGACATCGCCCCCAGGAGCACCGTCGCCCACCGGGAGCAGCATCTCCTGGCCCTCCTGGAGACTGCCTGCCGCAGATGGACGCCCTTCACCCGCGGCCTCTCCCTCGTCGGACGAGCAAGAGCGGCGAACACGCTGGTGGGGTCCACGATCCAGCACCACCTGCATGGATACCTCCCATCACCCCTGACCATCGCCAAGCTGCAGGCCCGACTGGCGAGGTTCGTCTGGGGGCCAGACCACACGGCGTGGCTTCCCGCCAACGTCATGGCGAGGCCGGTCACCATCGGAGGCCTCGGCCTCCTCGACCTCGCGACCCAGCTCCAGCTCGCCTGCCTCAAGGTGGTGCAGGTCGCGCTCCGCGGGGGCAGAAAAGCCTTCAGCTGGCTGGTATAAAGCGGTGAGGCCTGGATCCACCCTCCACCGGACGGCACCCGTCTCCAGCCCCGACGTCTCCGGCTGCTGAAGCTCTGGGAGGAGGCTTCCAACATCCTGGGCCTCAACCACCGGGCGCTCCCCACAGCTCAGCTGCTGGACCTCCCCATCATCGGCGGCTGCCGGTTCCTCCGCTGGAGCGGAGCCCGAGTCCGGGACCTCATCGAGGAGGAACATCTCATCGCCCGCCCTACGCGCTCGGCCCTGGCTGACGCCGCGGCCCTGGGCGCCTTCTGTCGGAGGCTGACCTCCGAGAACGCCGTGGGCTTCGGGGCGGAGTCCACGCCTTCATCCAGTTCCCTAGCTGCGGCCGTGGTGCTGCGAGGGACGGCTACGCCGTTCCTCAACGGCCTCACGACCCGCTCGGCCCGACGGGCCCTGGATCGCCCGCGCCTCGCCGCCACGCCCATCTCAAGGTTCACCTCGAGATGGTCGCCCACCATCGGTCCACCACCATCTAGGATCGACTGGACCTCGCTGCGGCGCTGCGCCTTCTCGGGCCACGAGGCCGACGCGGCCCTCAAGTTGGCCTTCCACGCCCTGCCCCATCCGGCCCATCCTGCCTCGGTCGGCCCCTCCTGTCCTGCCTGCGGGTCCATCGACCGCTCCCTCAGCCATCGTTACTGGTTCTGTCCCTCCATCAGGCCCCTCATTAGAGAGGCCTTCAACATCATAGGGCGGCCCCTGACCTGCGGGCTTGGATCTTCGGTGGGTCCGGCCTTGAGGACGACGCCCTTTCCATCCTGGCGTCGGCAAAGTTGCGAATTTATCGCTACTTTGTCCAGGTGGGGCCGGAGAAGCGGTGGAGGACCCGCTCATCGCCTGGTCCGGGACCCTCCAGCGTCGAGGTCTCCTTCCAGCATCCCCCTTGTAAAATACATGTAACATATATGTAAATATTTATTTTTATGTAATATATTTCTTTTCTTTCTTAAGGCAAAATAGCAAAGCTGTGAAAGCTTTAGACTTTAGAACCTGATGTCCCTGGTTCGAATACGCTTTTCGCTATTTTTTTTTTCTCGTTGATAAATTGATGTAACATTGTCTAAGATGACAATAAATATTTTTAATTGTCAATTGACACACACACACACAAGACACACAGGTCTTACAGAGAATTCTCCTTGGGGTTACAAGACGGAGACACCTATGAAAGTGGGAAATATACAAAGGGGTAAAAATGGAGAAAGATTATATACACATGGTAAATATATACAGATTATTATTTGAATAATCCTATGGAAAAAAATGGAAATATGGATGGGAGAAGTGGAGAGCGAAAAGAGGAAAGAAAACAGGTAACATCTATTAACAACTATTAGCCCCAGGATACAGGACCACAGCAGTCGGCGATTCCCACACTAGTCCCAGAACAGAAATAGTCCAAAGCGTCATCTATTGGAGGAGGTTTTAGGTATTTTTCAGGCTCATATACGCGACAATACCATTTGTGTGTGGTATGTGTGCAAACAGATTCTTGCAATTCATGAACCAGAAAATCTCATAAACTTTTGCTATCAAACTAGAATAATCCAACATGGTAAAAGAGAAAGAATCACAATAATATCGCCTTTATATATTTATCTGGGGGGTCGGTAGAAGGGTAGTCTAAGTTGTTGATTTTCGACCGCTACGACCCGGGTTCGAATCCCGCATTGGGCACTTTTTTAGAATTGAAAAAATACTGCAATGCCCCCCGATTCTTGAAAAAGTCAAACCCCACAAGCAAGTGCAAGTAACGGGACTCTGGCATATTTGTAAGTGCATAAGTCGAACTGCTTTTCACATGTGTAGACATGTGGTACACTTACAGTAAAAGCAGTCGCCAACTTCTACCCACCATGATTATCATGGCCTGTATGATTAACATACTGTAAATAACTACCTTGCGATTTCTTCTAACTGCTTATGTTGTTGCTTATTTGTTTAATGTATATGTTTATTTAATTATTTATTATTTAACAGTTGGGAGAGACACGCCATATCCACAATTTGGATAATTGCATTTATATCTGAAATTATATACAATTAATACAATTGAACATTGGGAAGCATGAAAATTAAACGTTCGATGTCACATTTTGCATATAGTAATTATAAATAGTAGCTTGAAATATGTACAGTCAACACTTTCGCCTCAAAATATACATCCTGCAGAATCTATTAAACTTGATGTATTGGTCTTTATTGCAAGCAACCTGTTTTGTATTAGTCAGGTAAAGTTGGTTTTCTTCCCTTAGATCAGAAGTTAATGGGCAGTTTATCATAAGTTGTTCAGGGGTTTGTTGTTCGTTTCCACAAGTGCATGCAGGTGAACCAATTTTGCCAATTCTAAACAAATATGTGTTGGAGTCACCATGTCCTTCAATGTTGTTTATTCAATGCTCTTTTTCTTAATTGTTTATTTTCTTTTGACAATTCTGTTACCTACTCTACTACAATATGAATTATTGTAAATAGTTTCACGCGCAATTATCCAGATCGGATATAGCGTGTCTTGTTTGAAACTGGTAAATAAATAAATAAATCATGGACTGTACTCTGTGTACTAGGAATAATAATAATATAATTATCTATAGTTTGAAGAGCCTCAGATGTCTCCATACATCTCTATCACAGCAGAGGCAATGCCTTCTATCTTGGGTGTGTAAAGCTGCTGCTCTGGGTCCATGTCAATTTTCTGTTGTTGTTGTTGTCGTGTCCAATGAAGAGCCTCAGATGTCTCCATACATCTCTATCACAGCAGAGGCAATGCCTTCTATCTTGGGTTGTGTAAAGCTGCTGCTCTGGGTCCATGTCAATTTTCTGTTGTTGTTGTCGTGTCCAATGAAGAGCCTCAGATGTCTCCATACATCTCTATCACAGCAGAGGCAATGCCTTCTATCTTGGGTGTGTAAAGCTGCTGCTCTGGGTCCATGTCAATTTTCTTTTGTTGTTGTCGTGTCCAATGAAGAGCCTCAGATGTCTCCATACATCTCTATCACAGCAGAGGCAATGTCCTCTATCTTGGATGTGTAAAGCTGCTTCTCTGGGTCCATGCCAATTTTCTGTTGTTGTTGTCGTGTCCAATGAAGAGCCTCAGATGTCTCCATACATCTCTATCACAGCAGAGGCAATGCCTTCTATCTTGGGTGTGTAAAGCTGCTGCTCTGGGTCCATGTCAATTTTCTGTTGTTGTTGTCGTGTCCAATGAAGAGCCTCAGATGTTTCCATACATCTCTATCACAGCAGAGGCAATGCCTTCTATCTTGGGTGTGTAAAGCTGCTGCTCTGGATCCATGTCAATTTTCTGTTGTTGTTGTCGTGTCCAATGAAGAGCCTCAGATGTCTCCATACATCTCTATCACAGCAGACGCAATGTCCTCTATCTTGGATGTGTAAAGCTGCTTCTCTGGGTCCATGCCAATTTTATGTTGTTGTTGTCGTGTCCAATGTAGAGCCTCAGATGTCTCCATACATCTCTATCACAGCAGTCGCAATGTCTTCTATTTTGGGTGTGTAAAACTGCTGCTCTGGGTCCATGTCAATTTTCTGTAAGGCTATGGCCATTTCTGGGCATAAGAATATGTGGGTAGGTGTTAGTTCCACACCAGGACAGTTGTTACATGTCCTATAGGTTCTTGTGCCATCTGGATGTATTGTCATTCTTTTGTACTTTTTCGTTCTAAGTCTTGTTATTGTATTTGTAATTCTTCTCTCAGAGCTTATGTCGCATATATTTGATCTTTCCTGATGTTTTGTTGAATTATCTTGTATTTTGCCAAAGCATCAGTGTCAAATACTGACATTTCTACAATAATTATAGAAATAGACCGGAATCAGGTCATACAAATGAACCATTTTAAAAGATAATTGTGCATTTTAAGGCTCAGTGTTGACTACTATGGTAGAAATATCGTTTGATATATTAATTGGAATGTGTGTTCCAGATTTTGGAGTGACGGCTGGAAAACAGACAGGATCCTCTAGTAAGTCCCATCAGATGTATATGCTTGTATGCAAATAAGGTAACAAAAAAGTTGCATATTGTTGCACCAGGCTGCGGTGTGTTTGGCAGATTCTTCAGACTTTATTCTCTCCTCTCTCTCAGACATGTCTTGATCTTTACAGAACGTGTCTCAACCATCCTACAAGGTCTTCTTCTTCTTTCTTATCTCCACTCAATCATATTAAGGTATCAAGTTGTGAACCCTTGATGGTGTCTGTTTGACAAACATCATGACTGGGTGAAGTAAAATGTCTTTGTCATTAAGACTGGGAGCACTACTCAGTGGCAGGCCGACTTAGCTCCAAAAGAAATGGCCGCCTCTCACATGAGGAACAGACACCATGTACAGCCGCTCCTAAAATGGAGTACAAACGCTGCTCATCCTGTATCCCTGGATTAGGAGCCTTTACAGGGTACTATCAGCTGGGCCATCTGAACCCAGGTTTTTTAGCGAGCTTGTTACTGCTCCCCCTCCTCCTTTTTCATCTGGGCTTGTGACCGGCAAAGGTGGAGTTATCCTACAAGGTTAAACCAGTCAATAATAAGACAACTATATATTTAGGTAACACATAGAATATCTCTTTATTTATCACATCAAAGTTTAAAGCAGGTGGGGTATTTAGTGTATCAAAATACAAATGTTTTATAGTACATAATATTTTATAGTAATACAGTAAGCTCTCCTATAACGCGATTAATGTGTTCCGTGTTGTATGAAATCACGTTATAGGAATTCGCGTTGTACGAAATAAAACTTGTATAACGCGAATGTTGTTAGGGTGAATTGTTAGTGACAAATATTATGTATTTTATTTTATAACGCGTTATACGAAAATTCGCGTTGTATAAATAAATTTGTCGCAATTTATTTTATTCGGTTGTTCGAAATCGCGTTGTAAAACTCGCGTTATAGGAGAGTCCACTGTAATCTGTTTTATAAAAATAAATAAATATATAATTTTCTAAATAATATTATAAACATTTTTTAAAATAGGCGCATTAATGCAACAATATTCAACTATGAAATTGTTACATACTGGAATGAAATATCGTCTCCACTTTACAATTAAAGGAGGCTGTTGGTGAGATAGCCTGATCTTTGGCAAATAATGAACATTGTATTTATTTATGAAAATTCGACGCTATTATTTTATTTTATTTGACATATCGATATCCCATCTCGGGAAACTTGCGCCTAAATACATTTTAGTAGATTATATAATTCATTTTATATAATTTAATAACCGACTAAAAACATAATTGAAACTTAAACGATGGTATTCTAAAACAGAAGAGAAAATCTAAAATGGATTATTATAGCAACTCATATACAATTCATTATATACAACTCAATAACCGACTAAAACACAATTAAAACTGAAACGATGGTTTTCTCAAACAGAAGAGAAAATCTAAAATACTATTATAGACGCGTATGATTCTTTTAAAAATTAAGCAATATCTACTGTCCTTACTGCAATGGAAAAATTAATGGGAGGGCCTGGTTCATCAGTGGTGAACTCTCTCAGCGGTTTCACCAAAATTTTAATTTTTAAAAGAATCATACGCGTCTATAATAGTTTCAAATTTTCATAATAGATGGCGCGCTAATGCAATATTTATTTAAGAAAATAAAAAAGGCATCTCCTTATCGTGCAATTGAGAGTTTTTGATGGATTACGCCATCTATCAGAATAAATATCAACTATTCGTTGATTTTTAATTATTCCAGAATTGGCCAAATACCCATTCTTGATTAATCAAGAAAAGCTAACCATGTACACGTTTCAGGCTGTTGGCCCTCGTCAGCGTGGTACAAGCTGTACCTCAACGACCAACTGGCCAATTCTGGAATAATTTAAAATCAACAAATAGTTGATATTTATTCCGATAGATGGCGTCAGCCATCAGCAACTTTAGCATATAAGCAACAAAAATGATACTCTGTTAAATTAAAAAATAAATACTTTGCTACAATAAATAAGAAATAAATATAAATAACCCTAACTTTATTGAAACAATGGCAATTCTGAATCTTGACTAAACGACTTTTAGGATAAATGGGTTTTCCTCCAGTAATTCGTGTATTGGCGAGGCGTGTGCAACAGTGTTTTATTTATGTGTTATCAGAGTAATTTGCCGGTCCGTGTGTCATTTCATTATCACGCCACGCCCAGCCATTACTGAGATGGATGGTGTGAACGCTCCTGGCAATATTACAGACAGTAGATTGCTTCTTCCTGTAGGCAGCGATATAAATAAACATCCTTAGCTCCAAACAAAAGAGTACAATCAAATGATCGTATCATAATTATACAATTTCAAAAGATTATTCATTAAAATTTCATTTTTGAAAGAATTTCTACAATGTTGTTGTTGTCGTGTCCAATGAAGAGTCTCAGATATCTCCATACATCTCTATCACAGCAGTCGTAATGTCCTCTATCTTGGGTGTGTATAATGTATTGTTGTTGTTGTCGTGTCCAATGAAGAGCCTCAGATATCTCCATACATCTCTATCACAGCAGTCACAATGTCCTCTATCTTGGGTGTGTAAAGCTGCTGCTCTGGGTCCATGTCAATGTTCTGTTGTTGTTGTGTCCATTGAAGAGCCTCAGATGTCTCCATGCATCTCTATCACAGCAGTTGCAATGTCTTCTATCTTGGATGTGTAAAGCTGCTGCTCTGGGTCCATGTCAATTTTCTGTTGTTGTCGTGTCCAATGAAGAACCTCAGATGTCTCCATACATCTCTATCACAGCAGTCGCAATGTCATCTATCTTGGATGTGTAAAGCTGCTGTTCTTGGTCCATGTAAATTTTCTGTAAGGCTGCGGGCATTGCTGGACATGAGAATATGTGGGTAGGTGTTAGTTCCACACCAGGACAGTTGTTACATGTCCTATAGGTTCTTTTACCATCTGGATGTATTGTCATTCCTTTATAGTGTTTCGTTCTGAGTCTTGTTTTTGTAATTCTTCTCTCAGATCTTATATCGCATATTTGATCTTTCCTTATCTTTTATTGAATTATTTGGTATTTTGTCAAAGCATCAGCGTCAAATACTGACACTTCTACAATAATTATAGAAATAGACCGGAATCGGTTCATATAAATGAACCATTTAAAAAGATAATTGTGCATTTTAAGACTCAGTGTTGAGTGCTAGTTTGACATAAGTAAGAAGACAAACTCGGAGAGTTAGCTACGTTCGTACGCTCAAGAGGTTCAAACCACGAAAAGATGAACGGACCAATTATTCAACAATTCGAAAATAAATGCAAAAAAACTAAAGGCTTTTTAAGAATATTGTCGCGTATAAGTCCTCAAAATGACTACAACCTCCGCCAATAGATGGCGCTTTCGCTTGTTTCCATCTGAAACTGGTGTGGGAATCGCCGACTGCTGTGATCCTGTTTCCTGGGGAAAATGTATGTAAATAGATGTTCATATTGGCCCTAGGAGGTGGCGTAATGTAAATACCCGTTTTTTATTAATCAAGTTATATGTAATGTGTAGTAGAAATGACAATAAAAAGAGTAGTGTTAGAAGTCTTGGTGCCGCTTGCTGTTACTCTTCTGGTAAATCTCTCGTTTCCCCCACCAGTGGTAAGGCCGAGAGATACTGCCAGAGGAAGGGAGTTCCACTTGAGCTGTGGTTCTTGGACGTCCTTGGGTGCTCTGTAGGGTACAGCTGCAGAGGGAGAGCAACAGGAGCCCGGGTAGGTGATCCACGGCGGAAGAAACGCGTCGTCGCAAGAATCCGGATGGGTCAGCCGCGACAATATCTATTTTGAAATGTTTATGTTAAGAATACGAACTTATGGAACAGGTTTAAACTTGAAAGCTTGCGAATACTAAATAATTAGTGAAGAAAATTTTGCGGAGCACTTAACTAACTATTTAAAATATTTCTAGAAATTTCCAACACGATATATTGGGACGCAGAATGGGATTTAACAGTTTCCTAACCTCTTATCTCTTTTTATCGTCATGAGAGATTTGTCTTTAACGATGGATCGCTCCCAGAATTAACACATGTACCAATCAATTCACCTAACTAGGCTTCAAATGTATAAAAATGTAAAATTTCGCACTTGAATCTTTATTAGCATCAAATCAGACGCGATATCTCCACAAGGAATGCTTACGTCAAACAACAACACTCAGAGAACTATATTACATAAACAATTAATGAATTACAAGGTTTGAGTAGAAGTTTAAAGAAGAAAAGGACATTAAAATCATGTTTGATTCCACATCCTACCTAGGAACAACCAATGAAATAAATACAAATACGATGAAAAAGGTAAAGTATAATATTTTTAGCTACAGTAAAGCAAAGCTAAGCGGTGGTAATATATTAGAAAGATCATCAGCGCTTATTTAGTCTTCAATGGTAGCGCCCATCGCGGGAAAGATTCAATAACGGTGGACTGTGAGAGTTCTTTCCCACAGAGTGGGCAGAAGACCAAGATGGTACTTGTAGATGGTAGCCTTCGCCACACTTGTCATTACCTCGGATGGAGGCCGACACCGAACTGCCAGGCCTACAGATTCAGGGGCACTTCTCAGGAAGCGAACACCTCCCGGAGCAGGGGTCGCACAAGTTTCATAAATAGGCGGTACAGGTGGCACACCTCGAGGCAGGATGGTCAGGATGGGGTAGGGCGTGGAGGACCAGCCGTAGAGCGATGTCTGCGCCGTGCCCGGAGAAGCAGTTGCGACGCAGGTCAGCCCAGAAAATCCGATAAATTTGATTATGAAAATTAAGACCAACAAAGTAACTAAACTGTGTGGAAATATTATTTTTTCACAAGATGCAACCATTTACTCAATAATCTACTTCTTCACTGTGTTCTATGCACGATGTATATGGTCTTTTGTACATAGATATTCTTTCCTTTTCTTCTTTTTCTCTTTTCTGAGCGAGGATTCAGTTTCTTCCCCTGCTTCTCATTTCTTTTTAGATTCATTTCTAACAGGAGAATCGTCTGTATAAGACGGAATGTCTTAATAAAGGCTTGTGTGTGTGATTATGAAAATTTCGAAAATTTCACACATTGTCTTAATTTTAAACACAGAAATAATGTTCCACTGGTATGTTGTCAGATTGCAGCTTCGTATTCAACAGTACGGAGAGCTCCAACGGATCCTTTACATCACCTAACTGGCCCGGACTTTACCCTCGGGAGACCGAGTGCAACTACTTCTTCTACGGGCAGGACAACGAGCGGGTGCATATCACCTTCAAGTACTTTGACATTGACGGAGTGCCGCCGTGAGTACTGTATACACCTTGTGGGGATGGTTGCGTGCCTGTTGGCGTGGCTTGTGGAAAGGCCGCTGATGAAATTATAATTATTTTTATAAAATAAATAAATTTATTTAAAGACAGAAATATATAAAGAGAAAAGAAGTAACGGCCGCTGGAAGCAAGTCTTGTTGTTGATGACGCGCGTGATCAGAAAGTCCCGGATGACACCCGCGCATGCGTAGTGTGGTGTTCTCCTAGCTTGCGCTTGCCGTGGCGTATTGAGGTCGCCACTCTACCGCCCGTATGTGTATTGAAGCTTTGTCCCAGTTCGTGCTCGCTGAAGCAAAGTGTGGTCGCCACAACCTCATCTACAGAATTACAATTAAATTCACCTACAAAATTACAGAAAGTTATCCATTTTAAAAGCCCTTTATGAAATTATCAATAAATGTGACACCAGATATTTACATTTTTGGAAAAAAAAAATCATTACACTATAGCTGTAAATTCTGATTCTGTTTTATCATCCGAAATTGTAAAACACTTCTTGAACTACAAGAATAGACTTTATACCAGTTACAATTGTATCACTCATTCCCCTACAGAATTACAAAACGTAATCCATTTTAAAAGTCCTTTATGAAATTATCACTAAATGTGACACCAGTAAAATAAATTATATTTTGATCCAATATATACCTTTTTAATTAAAGATTTATTTATGGATTGCTCTATTTTCAAAATAGAAATAAGTGTGGGGCATTATAGAAGGTTTTTTATTGAATCTATTTTTAATGCATCGAGTTCCCCCCGCCATCAAATGGAACAGAAATCAACTAAACATTGATATAGCCTATTCCCTGATATTTGTCTGACCCATTTTCTTGATAAATCACGAAAACCAACTACGAACGCGTTTCGGGCTGTTTTTATGTTGTGAATATTTGAGGATATTGTCAAGTAGCTCTGCAATCCCGGCCACAGGAAGCTCCATGGGACACCTGTCAATCATCACTGTACTCCGAGGGGACAGGTGTGAGGGGTTCTCGGAATCTTATCGGCAAATAAGGAAAACGGGACGGTGGCTGACCACTCTCATTATTATTATCTTTACCTTGGGATAAGTTGTTCTCCCTATAAATAACTCTTGTATATATATTTTTTGGAGAACTAAAAGGTAAATACCCTTTATAAAAAATCAATTATTCACAAATTTGACCTTGCTTTATCTCCGCGACAATATTGAAGGCCGTGTTCCAGGTGTGATCGGGACACGCTGAGCGATTTCCTGGAGTTCTCCAACTTCCCCACCGTGGACCGTAAGATGCCGCGTTATTGCGGATCCAACCGGCCCACCACCATTGAGTCTGACGTCGGATTCTTCCGCGTCACCTTCCGCTCGAACGAAAAGTTCGACGCTACGGGCTTCGATGCCTTCTACCACTTCGTCTCACCAAAGGGTAATTCCTTCCTCTTTGTAACCTTGTCATTTATTTGAAGTTATAGCAAGTTAGGGGATATCACCTAAAAGCCGTTTACCACTTCGTCTCACCAAAGGGTAATTCCTTCCTCTTTGTAACCTTGTCATTTATTTGAAGTTATAGCAAGTTAGGGGATATCACCTAAAAGCCGTTTACCACTTCGTCTCACCAAAGGGTAATTCCTTCCTCTTTGTAACCTTGTCATTTATTTGAAGATTTACCAAGTTAGGGAACATCACCTAAAAGCCATTTACCACTTCGTCTCATCAAAGGGTAATTTCTTCCTCTTTGTAACCTTGTCATTTATTTGAAGATTTACCAATTTAGGGAACATCACCTAAAAGCCGTTTACCACTTCGTCTCATCAAAGGGTAATCTCTTCCTCTTTGTAACCTTGTCATTTATTTGAAGATCTAAAAGTTAGGGTAAATCACCTAAACGACTTTTTACCATTTCGTCTCACCAAAGGGTAAATCCTTCCTCTTTGAAACCTTGCCATTTATTTGAAGATTTACAAAGTTAGGGAACATCACCTGAAACCTTCTTCTTCTTCTTTCTTATCTCCACACTAGGTAAAGTAGAATGCGTCTGCCTTTGTCATTAAGACTAGGAGCACTACTCAGTGGCAGGCCGACTTAGCTCCCAAAGAAATGGCCGCCTCTGACATGAGGAACAGACACAATGTACAGCCGCTCCTAACATGGAGTACAAACGCTGCTCATTCTGTATCCCTGGAGCCCTTACAGGGTACTATCAGCCGGGCCAGCTGAGCCCAGGTTTTTTAGCAAGCTTGTTACTGCTCCCCCTCCTCCTTTTTTATCTAGGCTTGGGACCGGCAAAGGCGGAGTTACCTAAAACCTAATTGTCTGAAATAAACTATCTCTTTAGACAATTCAAAAAAAAAAAAAAAAAAAAAATTGACCATCTTAGTTACAAATATTAATGATAAACTAAACGAAGATTTTATTTACAATTTAGTGATTATTACATACCGCCCCATCTATTTAATACTGATAGGCTTAGCAAAAATACGTTGTTTCTATTTAAAGATTCCAAGTTGTTTTGTACTCACTTATTTTGTAGTTACGAGGACATCCCATTTGATATAAATTAATATATATATTTATTTAAGGAAAAACCTGTTCCAATACAAATGCTGTGAAAAACAAGCGAGCGAAAAATCAAAACAGAAAAGTCTGAAGCGTAGTAGTGTGACGTCAGCCCCGATGATGATAAAGTCAAAGTCTGCGTAACAAATACAAATGAAAACCCCAAAACGCGCATAAAAGCTTTTGTCCATAGTTTACTTAAATACCATTTCTAAGATTCCACCCTTAAATGTATCATATATAAGCAGAATGATCCAATACAGTATTAGAGCTCTAAAGAAGCAGTCTGGTAGACTTATATATAATTCTACTGTTCTAAAAGCTCATGTCCATAGTTTTCTTAAATACCATTTCTAAGATTCCACCCTTCAGTGTAACATATAAAAGAAGAATGATCCAATACAGTATTAGAGCTCTAAAGAAGCAGTCTGGTAGACATATGTATTTATACTGTCCTAAAAGCTTATGTCCATTGTTTACTTAAATACCATTTCTAAGATTCCATCCTTCAGTGTAGCATATATAAGCAGAATGATCAATACAGTATTAGAGCTCTTAGAAGCGGTCTGGTAGATTAAATTGTCGAGAGCGCTGAGAGGGTTCAACACTGAGCCAAACCCTCCCAATATTTTTTCATCGCAGTGAGGACAGTAGAAGTTTGATTTATTTGTGAAAAGAAACATTCGCGTCTTGGTGTTATCATTTGTATAATTTAGTGATTAAATAGGAAAAGCTGTTTTCAGGAAGGAAGGCTCCTCCATCATGAGAGAGTCCACCTCCAGACAAGGACAGGATCTCTCTAAAGCCATAGAATCATTCAAAATATGAAATAGAACTGTGTTCTTAGAAAGTACCTTGTGTATATATATATGTGGTATTATAAGGTGGGAATAGAAATAATCACACCACAAGTTGAAAGAGGGACCTAGACAACTAGAGAGAGAGACGGGACCGGCACAGCCGGGAGGCCGTTCGTGTCGCACACAATCCCCAACTGTCTTAAAAGTCCCGAGGTGTTAACTAACGTGTGGTCGCGCCCCTTGGAATGTCGCTGATGTCTCAAGTCACCGCACTTTACCCTCCCGTCTCTCTCTGGGTTGTCTGTAGGTTTGCTTTATTATTCCTGGAAGAATATATATTATGACATATATGTATATACTAATATACCGTTCCTACCGCTACAATTCTTCCCCAATTAGAAAATTGAATCAATCTGGCAATTACTACCATTTTCCCCCTCTTTGGAAGCAGAGTGAGGCCTGAAGAAAATAAATTGCAGAAGACTTTAAGGAATCCATAAACCTTTTCACAGTTTGATATAAAATTTCATACTGTCTTCTTCTTGCTTATCCCTAGTACACGTGGTACAGGCCATGATAATCATGGTGGGTAGAAGTAGGCGACTGCTTTTACTATAAGTGCACCACATGCCTACACATGTGAAAATCAGTTCGACTTTACACTTACAAATATGCCAGAGCCCTGTTAGTTAATTGCACTCGCTGGTGGGGTTGGAGTTTTGCAAGAATTGAATATATTGGAACATTCTTTTTTTTAATTAGAAAAAAGTGCCCAATGCGGGAATCGATCCCGGGTCGTAGCGGTCGAAAACCAACGGTTTAGATCACCCTTCCACCAACCTCCCATTTCATACTGTAATATTACAGAAGTATATTTATAAATATATCGATACATTTGTATACTGTATGAGTTCGGAAGGAGAGAGAGAGACATTTGAAATGATTTTATTGACAATCAGTCAATTTTTACAAAAAATAATGATAATATAAATGAATAAATGATGGGAAAGTACAATGTTTTAGGAGCTAGGGAGGCTCCACCACCTTGATAAGGTCCTCCTCCAGACCAGGAGGGGATCTTCTTGGACTCTCCAGGCCCAGGAAGTGCTTGTAGATACGGGTCTTGGCAGATGCCAGGTTGGTGTCGTCCTCCAGGTCATGCCCGAAGATCCAGCTCTGCAGGTCAGGGGGGATGATGGTGAAGGCCTCCACGATGACTGGCCTGATCCGCCTACAGGACCAGTAGCGGTGGGCCAGTGACAGGTCTCCACAGGCGATGCAGGATTCTCGGGCTGAGGCCGGATGTGCTGGATGGGGAAGAGCGTGCAGGGCCAGCCGCACGGCAACGTCAGCATTGTGGCCCGAGTAAGCACCTCGCCGGAGAGTAGACCAGCTGATGGAGATGGGGATGCTGACGTGGGGGAGCCACCGTCCCAGGAGCTGGGTGATGGGCAGTGCAGCCAGACGTGGACGCTCCAGCATGCGGCGGGCAGTGCGGGTTGTTAGGCGCTGGAAGGCGGTGGTCGTTCCGCGCATACGATTGCGTCCGCAAGGCTAGCGACGCGATGACGGCCCCGGGCATTCTGGGTGACCAGGCGTGAGCAGAAGCTCCCCAGAGCAGAGGCGTCCGCGAGGGCGCCACGCGTAGCGATGGTGGTGTTTGGAGGAGGCCCGGTCAGTTATCCAATGCGCCATCCCAGCCTTCTTATAGGAGCCAGGAGCTCAGGGGGCCGCAGGAAACGGCAGTCGCCCACGACTCGAAGAGCCTGGAGGAGTGCTGGTTGCAGGATCCGGTGGTTCAGCTCTAGGATCTCCGCAGCAGCTTCGAAGAGGTGAAGACTCCGACGACGCCGCGGGGGAAGTCAGGTGCCAGGAGTGGACGCAGGAGACAGCCACATCCCGCTCTCGGGAGAGCGAGCATTGCGACCTCCACGCCCTTGAGGCACGACAGCCGGAGCTGACGTCGAGAAGTCCTATGCCTCCCACGGAGATCGGCCGCGCTAGGATGCTGCCGGGAAGCCATGAGGTTCTATCGTACCCCCACACGAATCGAGCCAATCTTGCCTGCAGTCTTGCGATGGTAGTCTCACTGGGCAGGTAAGCCTGGAGGTGATAGTAGATGGCCGAGAGCACCAGGCTATTTGCTCGACCAGCAAGTGAGAGACCGCGGACAAAGGGGGACCACTTAGCAATGGCCCTCTCCAGTAACTCCTAAGTTCCCACATAAGGAGTCACTATGGTCCCTAGAATATTGATTTTCTCCCTGTTCCAGGAGATGTCCAACGGGGAGTCAGTGCGGTTCCTCCATCTCCAGAGGCCCTGGGTCTTGCCGAAGTTGACTCTTATTCCTGACGCACGCCTGAAGTCCTCGAAGATCTTCTTGACGACCTCTAGCTGCTCATCCTCGCGGATAAGCAGAACGATGTCATCGGCGTACGCCAGGACATTATCCTGGCCGAGTAGCTGTTCCAGGCGAAGCAGGAGGGGCCCGGTGGAGATGGTGAAGAACGCTGCGCTGGCAGCGCATCCTTGCCTGACTCCGTTGAGCATGTAGAACAGAGGAGTTCTCCCAATTCCTTCCATTCTCGCCGTCGCCTCAGCCCCAGCGTAGAGCAGAAGAACCCACCCCACGAAGACTGGCGGCAGACTGACGGAGAGAAGAACGGACATCAGGAAGCCTCTGTTCAGCGTGTCAAACGCTGACTCCAAGTCGGTGGCGACGACTGCCAGCGGGGTTTCTTCTCTGCAGGCAGTGGTAACTTCGTCAGCTACGCGGGATATGTTCCAGGCTGGTGTTCTACCTGGGACGGCGTAGCTCTGGCATTCAGGTACGATGTCCCGGAGGTCGCAGTCGCCAGTAGAGGTCCCCGCTGAGGACTCTGTAGTCCGTCGTTGGCAAGGAGAGAGGTCGAAGTCCGGCTAGGCCTAGACCACAGTGCCGTTTTGCTATCAGGGACATTTCGCTGCGCCGCATGGAAGAGGGCAGAGCCCCGCAGAGCTGGGACGCCTCGAAGACCCGACGGAGCGCACTCGCGAAAAAATCCTCGAAACCCCGGAAGAGCTCGCAGGGCAAGTCATCCCATTCGGCCGCTTTCCCAGTTGGCAGACGGCCGATGGCAGTAACAATCTCTTCTTCGCCGATCCCATAGCGGTGGAGTGGTTCGCTTTTCTCAATGGTGACCCTTAGGATGAATCCACGCAGGAAACCATCGATGTCCTCCGGTGAGCACGAAGGGTGGGAAAAGCGCTCCTTTAGGTTGGCGAAAGCCATACTCTCAACGCTGGTCTCGTGATCACTCGACCTGCGCTGTCGTAGAATGTTGTCGACGACGTTCCCCTGCAACGAAGACGAAGAGCGCGCCCCAGGTCCGGCAGGGAGGGATAGTCCGAGTTAATGGATACATCCTCGAGCTTGATTTGGACATATTTTCTTGCTCTAGAGATGTAGTCGTCGTCGTTGTTGCGCAGGTCGTGGAGGCACTTGATGGCCGAGGCCAGATGCACCTTGATATGTCCCCACCTCCTCCAGATTTCCGCATTTTGCATGTCCTCGATGTGTCCAAAGGTCTCGCTAAGAAGCGTTTCCACTGTCCCAACGACTAACCTAGATCGAAGAATGCTAGCAATAAATGTTGGACGAGGTTCTGGGACCTCGCCGATTTGGTGGAGGACCGCACGGTGGTCGGAGTTCTTGTAGTATAGGCTCCAGTATCGGGTGACGCGGTTGGAGAGTCTTGATGGTAGGAGAACTCGATCCAATCTGCTCGCATCCACCCGGCTCCCGCAACTGGATATCCTTGCTAGTAGGTGCGCGGCGTCGAAGATAGCTGCGGCATCTACTCGGTTGGCCCGGTCCAGGAGATCCCCAAGGGCTTCGACGGATCCGGACGCAATGTCGCTCGCAGACTCCTCAGAGATATCGAGGTCCCCGAGGACCCATGCGTCTTCATTGACAGCAACAGCTGCGATGGCCTGTAGCTGCTGTAGCCGCTCGTCAGGAGCATGAGAGAGGTGGCAGTTGATAAATGTCGCCTTTATTCCCCGGATGGGGACGTCGAAGGCGTCGATCTTGCCAGGGGACAGGACACGATGACCTGGACGCCGGATCCTCTGGCGCCAGATGCTGGCACAACCTCTGCCCTGTATCCCAAGCAGAGGTCTTCGACGCTGTCCAGGGTGGTGACATTAGTCTCCTGAATTAAGGCAACGTCAACTGCATGCTGCCCCAGAAAACAGCACAGTTCAAGGCTTCTGTGTCGAGCGGCAATGCCGCGCACCTTAAGGCACGCTAGGCGGAAGCTCTTGCGCGCTTCTTGTCCATGTTTTGATGTCAGCGAGTCGTTTGTAAAGGGTTGATTTGGAGCCTCCAAGTCCCTTTATGATTTGCTCTCAGAGTAGGTACAGGGCCAGCTTCTGTTCTGCGCTGATATTTTTCATTAGTAGCCTCAGGTGAGGAAGGGACACGATGGCTTCTTTCACTTCCTCTTCCTTCAAGCCTAGGAGTGCAATCTCTCCAAAGAGGGATCTCGGGAGGCGCTCGAGCAGAGTGTTGAGCTGAAATAGGGCCGTTGACCTAGCTTTTGGAGACAAGGATCTAGCTCTATCCATGTTCTTGCGATGGCTGGATTTGCTGCCTCTACTGATGTTGAGGTCTGTCTGGGTGGAGGTTTCCGGAGTCCTGGTGGTGGGCTCAGTCTCGGGAGCTTTGGCCTCTTGAGTAGGTGGCGTGGAGGATGTCTGTTCCGGGGTAGCCACTGGCGCAGGGTGGTTTAATGTTGCAGGTGGCGATGCAGCTGCAGTGGTGTTAAGAGCAGGCGCCGTTTTTACACTGCTCTTCTGGCTCGAGGGTTGGATGGTGTTTGCCTCCCTGATGATCCGGGGGCAATTCATTCTCTTGTGGCCCATTCTGTAGCACTTGGAGCAACGGAAACCGTACTCCAAGTAGGCCAGTGCAGAGCCGCCCTTGGCAGTCACAACAATCTTATTAGGAAGATCTGTGACCCCGTTGTTCATGAGGATGAACGCCGTCTTTCAGCTAGGTGTAGCCGCCGGAAGAATTCACGGCAGGGGCGATGGAGACCACCTGGCAGTAGGGCCTCAGGGTCCTGATGATGTCAGCGTCTTCAATGACGTATGGAAGCCCGCTGATGGTTATTTTTTCTGCCTTCTTTTGATAAGGTAGGGCTTTGAGGAGGGCTCCCCTGATCATCAGACCATCCTCTATGATCTTTTCCGCCATTTCAGGCCGCTCACGGCCAACTTGGACCTGCCCGGAAGCTTCTCCCAGCTGCACTACGCAGCTTTCCCCCCGTTTATTCTCCAGGGCCTTGATGTAGTCCACCGGAGTGAACTCCGGGGAGTACTCCAGATAGACCATCTGGTCAAAGGTCCCAGCAGCTGCTTCGCTCCGGAATTGATCCAGCATTTGCCTGAAGACCTTGATTTGTTCAATGATGTTCCTGGGGCGCGATGGCTGGCGCGGCGCAGTGCTGTCTCGGGTGGCTTCAGTCTGGCGAGATGGACCAGGTAGAGGCTGGTGCACCCTTTCTGAAGGAGACGAATGTTTCCTCTTTTTGCATTGCTCAAAGTTATCCAGTTCTTTTTCAACGATGTCAGCCCAATTCCGGCTTGATTGCGAGAGATTTGCATATCCGCCGCTTGTCGCGGGCGATTTTACATAGTTTACAAATGTTTCCGAATTCGAAGAATTCCTTGTAGAAACGTTTTCCGCCGAAATTTCGGCGCTCTTTGCTAATACATCGACGGGAACAGCACCAGCCCGTTCCCCGTCATATTGGCTATCCGCCAATACCGAAAACATATTGGTAACTTCCATACTCTCGCTCTCCATGCCCGATGAACGCGGAGCACGCGCGCCGCGTGGCCGCACGGCCGAGAAAGAGAGAAAATGATATCAATGTGCATAAAAAGCATTTCTACCTTTTATATAAATGTTTTTATTGAATGCATCAATTTAATGCACTTTAGAAAATTTGGATGAATAAACCAACCTGTAAACCAAGGTTTCGTCCTATGGCAGGGTTATGGAGCGGCTTCTATTTCGTAGGGTCCTATGTGCCGAGTTGGGAAATCTGCCGAATCTTCCGAAAAGGCGTTTACACTAGTCTTCTTCTTCTTTCTTATCTCCACTCAATCATATTAGGATATCAAGCTTGTAGATGGTGTCTCCCGGGGATGTGTCTTCTTCTTTCTTATCTCCACTGAATCATATTAGGGTATCAAGCTTGTAGAGATTGTTGATGGTGTCTGCTGGGGATGTGTCTTCTTCTTTCTTATCTCCACTCAATCATATCAGGGTATCAAGCTTGTAGAGCTTGTTGATGGTGTCTGCCGGGGATGTGTCTTCTTTTTTCTTATCTCCACTGAATCATATCAGGGTATCAAGCTTGTAGAGCTTGTTGATGGTGTCTGCTGGGGATGTGTCTTCTTTCTTATCTCTACTCAATCATATCAGGGTATCAAGCTTGTAGAGCTTGTTGATGGTGTCTGTTGGGGATGAGTCTCTTCTTCTTTCTTATCTCCACTCAATCATATTAGGGTATCAAGCTTGTAGAGCTTGTTGATGGTGTCTGCTGGGGATGTGTCTTCTTCTTCCTTCTTATCTCCACTCAATTATATTAGGGTATCAAGCTTGTAGAGCTTGTTGATGGTGTCTGCTGGGGATGAGTAGAGCTCATCAATGGATGAGTCATTACAGTTAATAATTTGTTTTGGGGTTGCAGGTTGACACATAGTACATAGTGGGAAAACCTTGCAACCATTCTGGAAAGTCATTGTCCGTAGATGACCGGACTTAAGTCTGGAAATCAAAGACTGTTGTTCCCTTTGGAGGACAGAATTGGTGTTTGTCCCTCCTGCTCTGTTACAGTCATGTGCAGCATTAGATTTCCATTCTTGCAGGCATTGGGTTTTGATGGTACGATGGAAGTCTCTTTCGTATAGTTGGGTGGTAGATTCCCTGGCTTCAGGTAGGCCAAGAGCTCCAGACTTTTCCAGAGAGTCTGCTAGCTCATTTCCAGGAATTCCCAACGTGAGCTGAAAGCCATTGCACTGTGACTGAGCTGTTGGCTGGGAGTCGGTTTACAGACTTAGCGATGCTCTTGAGAAGAGGTGCCTTTATCATTATGACTAGAAGCACTACTGAGTGGCAGGCCGACTTAGCTCTAAAAGAAATGGCCGTCTGTGACATGAGGAACAGACGCCATGTGCAGCTGCTCCTAACATGTAGTTCAGACTCATCCTGTATCCTTGGAGACCTTACAGGGTACTATCAGCCAGGCCAGCTGAGCCCAGGTTTTTTAGTGAGCTTGTTACTGCTCCCCCTCCTCCTTTTTCATCCGGGCTTGGGACCTGCAAAGGTGGAGTTGTTTACACTAATGATGTAATAGGACCTATCTTAAGTCAGAATAAATGCCTTGGTAAATGAATTCAATTATATTCCTTTATTAAAAGGGAGAGGTATTTTTAAGCTCATGCCTATAATTCCCCCGCACTTATACACAATTTCAACCTGAGTATGGAAAGAAAGGTCACTGGCATAACCCGACTTCAGAATATGTAGAAATATTTGATTGGAGACATCTATCCAACCTACACATTACCTTTCTTTATTTGGATCTAATCGATAAATTCTTTCCATTTTAACATTTGTGTTTCAAAAATATTTTACCCGAATTTATAATAATACTAGCCGAATGACCCGGGCAACGCCCGTGTTTTACCCGATTGAATGTTTTTATTCAAATACTATTTGTTACAATTGGCGCCTTAAATAAATGCATATATTAGTTAATAACTATAGCCTATGTGCTTTATCTGTCTAAGTACTGTTGGCTTCCGTAGGCGTCTCTTACTGGGAAAAAGAAAGAGAGGATTCCATTTAGTTATTAACTAATATATGCATTTATTTAAGGAGCGACCCGCTCCAACACAATAGTCACAAAAAGGAAAAAGCGAGTGGGGTAGTCATGATGGGGGGGGGGGGCAAAGGTGGCGTGATCGTAGCCAACCAATAGGAGGGCGCCATTCCAAAAAAAAAAAAAAAAGCAAAAGGTGACAGAGTTGATTAGGAGATGAAGAATGACGCTCGTAACTGTATATTAAATAAGGTTATCCTAAAAGTTCGTGTTTTTCATAAAACGTTGTTTTTTTCTTATTACTTGGCGAATAATATTATTACGGCGAATATACTTAATAATACATAATACAATTACTTTATACATAATACAAAGACATTATATATAACGGTGAATACTTAATAATACATAATACAATTACTTTATACATAATACAAAGACATTATATATAACGGTGAATAATATTGGTATTTCAAATTTTTGCAAGTGTTTACGAAATTTTGGGACAACCTTGTATTTTAATATACTAAAAAATCTTCAATTAAAAATACATATATTGAATAAAAATATAATTTATTTACCAATATTTCAGTTGGCTTAACGCCAACCTTTATCAAGGTATTATAACATTTTATAATACCTTGATAAAGGTTGGCGTTAAGCCAACTGAAATATTGGTAAATAAATTATATTTTGATCCAATATATGTCTTTTTAATTGAATATATATTTATGGATTGTTCCATTTAAAAATAATTAAATAAATAATTTTTTTAATCACATATACAACAAAATAACTCTCCATGCTGTTAGCACCAATGTGTTTCCATTGACCTGACTTAAGTCAGTTTGTGTTCAGAGCAATCGCCAATGAAACGAGCTAAAACGGATTCAGCGTCCTGTTTTCTATGTAAGTACCTGACACTTGTAATGTGAAAATTGTCATTCTTTTGCGTGATTTTTGTATTGTCCTTCTGAATTTCTTTTTGTGCCGATCTAGAGTCACTGTATATTATAACGCCTTTTGCTTGATGCAGGGATGGTTGGTTAAGACATACTTACATGGATTTTAAGATAGCTGTCAGTTTATAAGTGAAGGTTGATGGAATCTTTCCTGATCCTTCTTTGAATTTGATGTGTGTTCATCTTGTAATGTTTTTTTCGGAGCCAAAATTAAACCCCCGCAATGAGCTTCCGTCTTGCCTGCCTCAATGTGCGTGGTATCGCCGCTCATCAAAGAAGCTTGGAGCTTTGCAGCTTCCTAAAGCAGCACGCAGTTGACATCGCTTTCGTCCAGGAGACCAACGTATCGACCCTGGACACCGTAGAGGACCTCTGCTTGGGATACACCGCCGCTCTCGCGCCAGCTTCAGCCATCAGGGGATCTGGACTCGCCTGTTTAGTTCCGCCGGGAATTTCCATCCTCGGAAAGCGGATCATGTTTCCTGGCAAGGTCGCCGTCTTTGATGTCAACGTCCGAGGTCAACGGACGAAATTTATCAACTGCGACCTCTCCCATCTTCCTGACTTCAGCAGCTGCAATCCATCAGAACTGCAGCTGTCAATGAAAATACTTGGATCCTCGGGGACTTTAACATCTCTGAAGAGAATGCGAGAGACGTCGCTTCTGGTTCTGTTGAAGCCTTGATAGAGCTTTTAGACCGTGTCAACCTCGTGGATTCCGCAGCTATCTTCAACGCGGATCACCAGCCAACAAGAATTTCCAACAACGGAAACCGCTTAGATTCGAGCAGATTGGACCGAGTGCTACTGCCTTCAAACCTTTACGACCGAGCCACCCGCTAATGGGACCCTCCTTTATAAGAACTCCGATCACCGCGCAGTTCTCCTTCAGATCGGCGAGGCTTCCGAACCTCGACCACCCAGTATCGCCAGCTTGCTTCGCTCGAGACTGATCATGGAACAGGTGGTGACTCTCTTAGACGGCGCCTCAAGCACCATGGAAGACCTGATGGAAGAAATGGACTTCTTTCAAGGCCCATCTGACTCAAAAAATAAAGACCCTCGCTGTCCCTCGCATCTCAGAGGATAATTACATCAAGAGAGCGAGGAGGTTCTTTCAAACAAAGCTCGAAGCAGCGTCGATTGACGCAGACTACCTATTACCAGACCTCGGGTGCCCGCTTCGGACTCGCCGCACATCACTCCCTATCTGCAATAGCGCAGGACAAGTCATCGAGGGCTCAGCTTTGCGGGACATGGCCTACGCCTCTTTTAAAGAGCGCTTCTCACGCCCAGCATGTTCTCCTGAAGACATTGAATAATTCCTGCTAGGCGCCACCTTAACCATCAACTTAGAAGAAGGCGATCCCTTGAGCCGCGTTGAGATTTCCCAAGCTGAAATCTGTGCTGCCATCCGATGCTTGCCCATGGGAAAATCGGCCGGATGGAACGAGCTGGCCTGCGAACTGATCCGCGGATTTGAAGACTTCTTCGCGCTGGCGCTTCAACAGATCTTTGAGGCTTCCCAGACTTTCGGGGCTCTGCCTTCATCCACGCGGCACAGCGAGATATGTCTCGTTCCCAAACCGCACGGCGGCCCAGGTCTCAGCGGACTTCGACCTATAACTCTTCCTCCAACAGAATACAGAGTCCTCAGCGGCATTCTACACGGGAGATTGCGACGTCACCTTCGCGACATAGTTCCGGAATGCCAGAGCTACGGGAAGAACATCATTGTGGAACACGGCTAGCGTCTCTGACGCGGTCGCCACAGGCCGTTCCGCCAGTCTTCGTAGCGTGGGTCCAGCTGCTCTATGCCGGGGCACAAGCGGCCGTGAGGATCGACGGAGCTGGACGTACTCCGTTGTTCTTCCAGCTCAACGGGGTGAAGCAGGGATGTTCGTCCAGCGCTGCTCTCTTTTCGATCTGCATGGAGCCTCTTCTTCACTTAGAGCAGTTACTCGGGCGAGGAAACGTTCTGGCATACGCCGACGATATCGTTCTGCTTATCCGCGAGGATGGGTAGTTGGAGATAATTAAGAAGATCTTCGATGACTTAAGGCGTGCGTCAGGAATAAGAGTCAACTTCGGAAAAAGTCAGGGTCTCTGGTGCGGTGGGTGGAAAAACCGTACACTCTCCTTTGGGAATTTCCTGGAGCACAGAAAAAAATCACCATTCTGGGCACCATCGTCACCCCGGGACATGGAACATCGGTACAAGATCAGCACATTAGTAAACTACTGGAAGGATGCATCGCTAGATGGTCCCCCTTTGTCCGTAGTCTCTCTCTTGTGGGGTGGGCGAGATATAGTCTGGTGCTCTCATCAATCTTCTACCATCTTCAGGCCTACCTGCCCAGTGAGACCTTCATCTCAAGACTGGCGCGGTTTGTTTGGGGTCTTGACCGCATTGCGTGGCTTCCCGGCAGCGTTCTGTCACGTCCTGTGTCCGTCGGTGGCGTGGGGTTATTGGACATCAGCACCCAACTCGCCTGCTTCAAGGGGGTTTAGGCTGCACGAAGAGCTGGAGGTAAGAACGCCTACCCATGGCTGGCGGACTCTGGAACCTGGATGGCCCCCTTGTCTTCGAGTTCCTGGGTGCTGCCCCGTCGCCGTCGGCTGCTGGAACTCTGGGAACTTCCATCCTGGGCCTGAACCACCGGAGGGTGCCCACTCCCACCATACTGAACTTTCCCTTAGTCGGCGCCTGCAGGTTCCTGGCGATTCCATCGCTTTGAGCTCCCTCAAGGTGGGTCGGAGTGCGAGTCCGAGACATGGCGGCCTTGATCCGCCGCTCAATACCAGGACGACACGGAGTATCCACGAGGACGCAGCTGCCCTTGGATCATTCTGCCAGCGGCTGCTTAAGGAGAATGCTAGGAGCGATTACCAGGAGAGGTCTTTGGAAGAAGCCGTGGTGCTTCCATGCTGGAGCATCCCCGCCTGGCTGCCGTTCCCACCTTACAGTATCTCCGGCGCTGGGCGCCTGTGGTCGACGTGCCCTCCTCCGGTGTGCCCTTCTCATCTCTCCGTCGCTGCTCTTTCGGGGGCCATTTGGCGGACATCGCAATGCGACTGGCCCTGCCCCATCCGGAGCACCTGGCGTCGAGTCAGCCTGTCTGCATCGCCTGCGGCTCCATCGACCTGTCGCTGGCCCACCGCTACTGGTCCTGCAGCGCCGTTCGCCCTGTCATCCGAGAGGCGTTCTCCATCATCGGCCGGCCGCCGGACCTGCAGTCCTGGATCTTTCCAGTTGGTCTCGAGGACCACGCCATCACCATCTCCTCACCGGCGAAGTACGCGATCTACGTATTCTTCGTAGATCGCGAAATACGTGGTGTCGCTGGAGATCCGCTGGTGATTCTCCACCAAACTCTGCAGCGCTGGCAGAGACGCCATGTTTATTGTACATAGTGTATATAATGCATATTATTTTTTTTAATAGTGCAGACTGTGCACTTTGCATGTATTGACAATATGTCAATAAAATTATTTTGTCTTGTAATGTTTTATTGATTCCAGTCCCTCCATTATTTAGGGTAAGATCTGATGATCCATCTGTATATGCCAGGGAACGGCAAACCTTTGAGTCGGAAGATTCAAAAATTACAATTTACAAAATATCAATTTTTTTTAAAGAGCCACAAAATATTTTCTTGCCAACAATAAATAGTACTCACATACATAATATTTACATATGGAACTATATAAAGAGCCGCAGCTTCACGTCCAAAGAGCTGCATGTGGCTGCAGTTTGCCAATCTCAGGTCTATACACACGAGTAATCAGATCTTACCCTAAGTATTGGAGGGACTGGAATCAATATAACATTACAAGATGAACACACATCAAAGTCAAAGAAGGAGCAGGAAAGATAAATTGTCTCTTCTGTTTTCAAGTGGATCTAGACTACATTCTCTCTGAATTGTTGAATTTTTGGTGAATGAGACAGCACCAGTGATTATTTTGGCTGCTTTTACTTGTGCATTGTCTGGTATTTCTTTTAACGATGAGCGATCTTTGACAGGTGTTGCATATTCCATTATTGGCATTTTTATGGTAGCGCCCGAATAATTTATTGACACTTGTGGTGTAATTTCCTTTTGTTTATGCCTTATCAGTAACTCTATTATTGAATTATAGCAGCAAGAGAGGACTTCAACCTGAAACATCTTTGTTGTATTTGTTGTCGTTATTAATGAAGAGCCTGAGATGTCTCCATGCATCTCTATCACAGCAGTCGCAATGTCCCCTATCTTGGGTGTGTATACTGTATTGTTGTTGTGTCCAATGAAGAGCCTCATATGTCTCCATACATCTCTATAACAGCAGTAGCGATGTCCTCTATCTTGGGTGTGTATACTGTATTGTTGTTGTCGTGTCCAATGAATGAAGAGCCTCAGATGTCTCCATACATCTCTATAACAGAAGTCGCAATGTCATAATATTATGTCTTAGATGAAAGTTTTAATGCTAAATTTGTTTATCTGTATCTGATTAGAAGTAATACTTCTAGATCTCCATGTTGAAGGACATGTTAGCCTGAAATCTCGAGAAATAAAAGAATTGTAAAAAGAAACCAAAGCCTAGATTCCTTATTGAGTGACGTGTTATAATTGGCTAGAAGTAATACTTCTAGGTCTCCATGTTGAAGGACATGTTAGCCTGAAATCTCGAGAAATAACAGAAATATAAAAAGAAACCAAACCCTAGATTCCTTATTGAGTGACGTGTTATAATTGGCTAGAAGTAATACTTCTAGGTTTCCATGTTGAAGGACATGTTAGCCTGGAATCTCGAGAAATAAAAGAATTGTAAAAAGAAACCAAGTTCTTTATTCCTTTTAGATTTAGTCAGAATATAAAAGCATGGAAGAATCTTACTTATTGCTGTTCTTGCAGGTTCCCCAGGACTGACCCTGCTAGCTGTGATTCTTGCCTTAGCTTCCACGGCGTGAGTATATCCTGCTGAAGACGTTATCTACAATGTATTAATGTGACGTTTGTCACAGGCTCTAGCGCGGTTTGGTGACTGACTGGTACATATCTTCTTGGGAAGTAGACGGACGTAGTCGGCCTTGTAGACCCAAATTCTCTAGCCATCTGTATATACCTACCTTCCTGATTTAGACTCCTCCTGCTGCAATCAAGATGATCAAACAATCCCGCGGCCAAATATTGCTTCTAACTTCTCAAACAACTTTTTCATTTGGCTGAACAAATTTTGCCTCTCTCGAACTATAAAACAATTTCTATCAAATTATTTGAATATGATTTTCAAAATTGATATAAAACTTTCTTTTATATTCTATATATATAAATATATATATATGAGAGATTCCAAATAAATATATAAGTTAAATAAGGTATTTTTATTATAAATATTGTATAATAAAGTCTTTATTGACTTGTTGACCATGTCTTGTTTTTATTCACCATGCTCCAACAGCAAGCGAAGTCTTCAGAAAAACAGACAGATTAACTAGATTGAGACAACTCCGCCTTTGCCGGTCACAAGCCCAGATGAAAAAGGAGGAGGGGGAGCAGTAACAAACTCACTAAAAAAATCTGGGTTCAGCTGGCCTGGCTGATAGTACCCTGTAAGGGCTCCTAATCCAGAGATATAGGATGAGCAGCGTTTGTACTCCATGTTAGGAGCGGCTGTACATGGCGTCTGTTCCTCATGTCAGAGGCGGCCATTTCTTTTGGAGCTAAGTCAGCCTGCCACTGAGTAGTGCTCCCAGTCTTAATGACAAAAGCAGACGCATTATACTTCACCCAGTCATGATGTTAAGCTTTACAAACTTGATACCCTAATATGATTGAGTAGAGATAAGAAAGAAGAAGAAGACTAAATTGAGACTGTTATAAAAATTCTGTGATGGTCTTATATAGAATCTTGTTCTTAGAATTAAGAAACACTTGATCCAGAAAGCGTCTCTTATTTCTAAGAACTATGAATACCGGCAAGACAACTTCTATCTTCAAAATACATGGAATCTAGCCATTATGGTGAAATTAAGATATTTTGATTCAAATATAATATTTAGAAAACTACGAATCTTTTAAACTAGCTTTCTCAGCCTTAAATAAAATATATATTATCTCTGATAGGACATATTTAAAATTTCACAATTTTTCAAACATATATTTATTATGATTCTCTAGCGCGCCATCTGTTATCAAAATTCGAAACTAATTTAAACGCGTAAGATTCATTTTGAAATTAAACAATTTCTACTGCCCTTACTGTAATGGAAAAATTAATGGGAGGGTCTGGCTCATCATGGCGAAATCGCTGGGAGGGTTCACCATTGATGAGAAAGGTCCTTCCTTTATTTTCCATTGCAGTAAGGGCAGTAGAAATTGTTTAATTTCAAAAAGAACCTTACGCGTTTAAAATGGTTTCGAATATATTTACTATGTGAAAAAATAGTACAAATGTGTTATTTTACTGGGATAAGGTGCATAAATTATGAAAAAAGGCAGCTCCTTATCATGCAACTGAAACTTGCTGATGGCTTGCGCCATCTATGCCTTTTTCATAATATTGTGTGTCGAAGAAATAATTTATTATTTAACTTAATTATTTAATGAAAATATTTGGAAACAGATTTATTATTTGTAAAATCATCATTTAGTTGCCTAGCTTTCTTGCTCGATATTCTCTAGCTGTAGATAGTTTGGTTAATTTGTTAATATCTGTCGACTAGTCGTAGTGACGTCATCAATAAATACTTTTACATCTTAAGATATTCCAAGACTTAATTTCTACGCTAAAATATATTTAATAGTTTTTATTATTTACTTTTGTGTGTTTTTTATTTTATAAACTTGAAGTCGACAGTCGAGAGAGAGAGAAGAGAAGAGAGAGAGAGAGAGAGAAAGCCTGAACAGGAGCTATCTGTTCGCTCTGTTGTAAAGCCTAGACCAATCATATGTCTACTTCGGCTGAGGTTCTGTATTCTACGAGTAAGTAGAAATTAACACAATAACCTTTTCCATTCTCAACTGGATAAGCTAAGTCTGCCGTTTTAACTTCACCTTATTCAGGGTCAACTGAGTTTAGCATTTGTTACGTAACCAAAGTGTCGGGGCTGGATCCTATCTATTAACGGTCGCCGCAGATTAGCGTTCTCGTGTCGGTGACAAAGGCGTCAATGGATGGCACTTGTTTTAACGTCTATTTTGACGGGAGAGGTGACCTTCTATACAAGATTGGTATATTAATAATTATTAATATAGTTTCTTAGCTCCGTACCAATCTTGTGTATGAAGCAAAGGTCGCCTCTCCCGTCAAAATAGACGTCAAAACTAGATGTCATACATTGACGACTTTGTAACCGACCTGAGACCGCTAATCTGCAGCGACGGTCAACAGATTGACAATTAACAATTAAACAACTTTATTGACATCTCGTCAATCTTTACACTCAAAGGGAGTTATAAGGTAATAATAATGGTAGGAATGAAGAGAGATATTTACAATCGACGTAGCCCTCTCCGAGGGCACGTCCGGATCAGGAGCTTAAAGCCGCCTTGAATCTAGACAGATCCCTGCCATTTGGGGAGTATTGGTTTTGAACATGTTTGATGATAATGTCAAAGAATTTGTCGAGAAGAATCTTGTCTTCAGGCGTGAGTAGCCCGAGGAGGTGCTCCGTTTCTTCTTCGTAATAGACCGCGATATCCATCCTGACCACATTATTCTTGTTATATATGGAGTGCAGGAATTCTCGATCCTTCAATCGAATAAGTAACTCTTCTATGTCCACATCGCCCTCAGGAGTGAGCTCTTGGGTCCAGCCCCGACACTTAAGTGATGTAACAAACGCTAAACCCAGATGACGCCGAATAAGGTGACGTTGAGACGTCAGTCAGCTTATCCAGTTGAGAATGGAAAAATCTCTTGTGTTAATGTCTACTTACTCGTAGAATACAGAACCTCAGCCGAAGTAGACATATGATAGGTCCAGGTTTTACATCCGGGCGAACAGATAGCCCCTGTTCAGACTGTCCACTTCAAATTAAAAAAAAAAATTCAAAAACACACAAAAGAAAAGAATAAAAACTAGTAGATATATTATGAAAAAGGCATAGATGGCGCAAGCCATCAGTAACTCTCAGTTACACAATAAGGAGATGCCTTTTTCATAATTTATGCACCTTATCCCAGTACAATATCATATTTGTACTATTTTTTCACATAGTATATATATATATTAGCAAATTAAATTTAATTGCCATATATCGTTAAAATTTTACACATATAAATTTACTGGCAATGGGCTTCTTTTAAATATCATCAAATATTATCTCTACAGACCTCACTGCAATAATATAAGTTATTGAATGAGAGAGCTTGGCTCATTCAATAACTCATATCATTGCAGTAAGGTCTGTAGAGATAATATTTGATGATATTTAAAAGAAGCGCATTGCCAGTGAATTTATATGTGTAAAATAGTAAATATATGTTTGAAAAATTGTTATATTTTAAATATCTCCTATCAGAGATAACAAATATTTCATTTAAGACTGAGAAAGCTAGTTTCAAAGTAGTTTCAAAATAGACGGATTAAAGTTGATTATAATCAACATCATACATAAATTAGCAGTGAGATCAACTCAATGTCTGTGATTAATTTCCTTAATCTGTCTATTTTGACGGGAGAGGTGACCATTATGTTTATAGAGCGATTACCTACCGGATAAATTTCCATCTATATGTTAACCATACGTCACCTAAAGAGGATCTTGGGACGCGGATAAGTGGTCGCATATGAGGATGACATCGTACTCTTCATTAAGGATGGCATTCAGTTTAAACTTGGGCCCCTGGTCGTCTTTTAGATTTCCTCATGGCCTCAGTTTGGCTGTCAATATCAAGAGCTTCGGGCTTTAGTGCGGTTCCTGGAAGCTAGGACGGAATCTTCTCTGGCAATCTACTGGGCATCCGAGTCACTGACTGACCTGGAATGTACGATCTCTGCAGGAACACCGTCACCTCTCAGGCCTTCCTCCTGTTGAGGCTGCTGGAGCGAGCTATCACGTTATATTATAAATCTCAATGAATATCAACCAAGATTTTTTTGAAAAAATATCATTCCATATTTAATTCATTAGATAATAAAAAGGCATATACTGGATTGAATAACATATTTATTTTGCCAATATTTCGGCTGGCTGAACGCCAACTTTTATTGAGGCATTACATTTTTGTATACAATTTTTATAATATTTTTTTTCATGCACAATGCATGATTTTAACTGTGATATTATAACACTATGCAGCGCTGAGTTTGTATATACAAAAGTGTAATGCCTCGATAAAGGTTGGCGTTCAGCCAGCCGAAATATTGGTAAAATAAATCTTTTATTAAATCCAATATATGCCTTTTTATTATCTAATAAATTAAGATAAAGAGAAATTTGTCAAATGTTACATCAAAATGTTTAGTAACAATTTCCATTTTTTCTTATTTCATTGCAATATATCCATTACCCGGTAAATACACTCAGATATCTTTAAACTTAATAATAAATTCCTATGCGATCATTCATTGGCCAATTTATCAAAAGAAGAAATTAATTTATTCAGACCGCATGCCCCAACTATAATTCACAACTTCATAGAAACAAGAATGGTTGAAACTATAGCGAACACTAATATAACATCCCGGAAATTTTTCCCATTTGGAATTCCTTTTTATTTTCGTCGACATTTTTATAACTCACAGTTCATCACAAATCATGGTAATTTGGAGAATTTCTGTCGAAAATCGGGGCAACGGATGATCCTAGCTGCTTGTGTGAAAAGAAAACCAAAACCTCAATACATTTATTGATAGAATGTCCATTCTTTCACAGCTACAGAAGTAATCATTTTTATCCCATCGAAGAAATGTGCGCATTTGTATATAACAAAGACACTTATGTAAAATTCAATAATTGTTGTAAATTCAGTTTAGATTTTCTTTTCAGTTTGAGAAAACCAACTTTTAAGTTTTTAGTCTTGTTTATTGAATTATATATAAAATGAATTATATATAAGCTGTTAAAATGTATTTAGGCGCAAGTATCCCAAGCTGGGATATCGCGTCCGATATGTTTTATAAATAAATCATTCTCTTTTTATATTTTTTATTTTAATATAATTTCCCCCATACTGTTGTAAAAAATGATTACATACTTCAAAAGTTAAACACCCTAATGTACCTAGCAAACATTTTCAACTTTTCATATCATTGAATTTGAATCAGATCAAGCTATACTTTTATCCGTTTTATATTTATTTTATTCGATCTGCTGTGATTTCTGCATTACCATATAACTAAGTGTTGTGTTTTGCAACCATTGTGTTGAAATATTTTCTATGTTGTTTTATTCCCTTCCGTATAATTTGTTGTTGTTGTTGTCGTGTCCAATGAAGAGCCTCAGATGTCTCCATGTATCTCTATTACAGCAATGTCCTCTATCTTGGGTATAATTTGTTTTTAGTTGGAGAGTTTTAAGAGTACAAACTCACATAATGTATATTTTTTATTAAATCATTGTTTAAAAGCATTTATGATACAAGAGATGTTGAGTGGCGAATATTTCTTCCTAAAAGTTTGGCAACACCAGTATTTATGAGAAAATAAGAAAATTTGTTCAAAGAAAAATTGTTCAAAATATTTTAAATAGAGATTACAATGTATATTTTATATACATAAAACAAATCAGAAAGATATGTTAATCATTTCAATGAAGATATAATCATATAAAATCAATGTAGTATTTGTTTTTATTGTTCTTCTTTGGATATAGGTGTATTATTCAAATATGAAAATGTGTGGTAGTTTTAAAATATCTATCACTTATAAATTATATACACATGTTATAAAGAAATTATATTTTGTTTTTTAAAATTTTAATTTATAACAAAAATTAATCTGTTAAATCTACCACCAGATGTCGGGACTTTCCATAAATAAAACCGATTGTTTTTGTTTCTCCAATGGCCGGCTCAAACCATATGTAATTATGTAAATAAGTTTTATTTTTCCTTGTTCTACTCGCCTTAAGACTGGCAGACCTTTTCTCTAATTATGTTTATACTAGCGGATGTACCCGGCTTCGCCCAGGTTTTTCTCGAGGGAATGTTTGTAGTCTAGTAATAAGAAAATATACTACACCTAAAAACTATCAGAGAAAATGTGTATGTTTACGATATCAAGTTAAATTAAAACAAAGATAAAATTTGCATATGTTGGTCACTATAAATTTGTATATTTGTTAGGCGAAATTAGAAACATGATAAAACAATTGGGTATTTAAAAACAAATGTAGAAATAAAAGTTGAAGTATAATAAACAATTTTATATAAAAAGTAGACACTTCGGCCAGTTGGAGTTTTTTTAAAAAAACTCCAACTGGCCGAAGTGTCTACTTTTTATATAAATATGAATGCCGGCCAGGCAACCGCTATCTTTTCGATATAATAAACAATGTTAAAGATTAGTTTTAATTATTAATCAAGATTGTGTGTGAATATGTGAGAAAGATGTAATATCGTTGTTGTTTTCTTGGCCGACTGTTTTACATATGGTGTTATCTTAAAATTGCTTGTTTTGAATATTTTTTAGATTGAGATTATTAGCTAGTATGTAAAAAAATTAACTCTGTTGAAATTTAATTTTGTATTTATATATAAATAAAATTAACTCTGTTGATTTTTTTTTGTATTTAATCGATAACAGCGAAGTTACGCATGTTAATGTTAGGAAATATATTTTGATGTTAAGCAAAACCTGCTCCATCTCGTTTTACATAAATGTTGAAAATTTGGTTGAAATTGATGCATTGTAACGAAAGTTTTTAGTGATGTCCACTTATGAAATTTCCATTTTATTAATATAGATTAATAAGCAAAATTAAAGCAATAATGATCTGAACTATTTTTAGCATTATTACCACGACTGCAAAACAATATCGTAAAATACTCAGGGATACCAAAATCAGGCAATAGCTAATAATTCTGTATATTTCAAAATATTCCAAAATCAGCATAAAATCTTATTTTTAAAACATACATTTGAAAATTAAAGAGGAAACACATTCTACGAGGCATTTTAGGTTGTAAAATAGTATGCTTATTACATTTGAACCATTGGATTTTTTGAATGTAGGATCTTTATATATTCAGGACCCTACTGGTATTTGAATCAGAGTGTTTTGACTTTTCCATTTTTGTCTCTTGATCACTTTACAACAGATAGAGGAGCTGTTCAAGAGCTTGAATGCCAACACAATCCTAAAACCCCTGTATAGAGACTATTGTAGGGAGGAGATTGTCTCCCCTTCTAACAGGGAGGACGGGTATCTGTCACCTGAGTAGAGGTCTGTTCTGTTCCTCGATATGGCAATAGTCGGGGAGATCTGTCCGACTTCAAAACGTGACATCATACCAGACGACCCTCAGTGTAATTCCTCTGATTAAAATAATATTTAATTTTACTTTTTTTCCTCCTGTTAACCATATATAATCTTAATTGAGGAACAAACCTCAAGACATCTACTGAACGATTACCCAGCATTTCAAGATTATAGAATGAAGAATGAACTAGTTGTTTGTGAACTTAACGATTTGATTTCCCCGATAAAAAAAATCATATTTAAAGTTCAATTCATTTTGTAAATACATTCTAAACTTTCTACAAAATCTGTATCTCTAATGTTTTCATGCGTTGAATAACGTAAATAACTTATGTAAATAAACTTTTCTCCTTGTTTGGCGCAAGTACCCCTTGCGGGATATAGCGCTTTGGAAATAAAATAATTGAATTGAACCTTATATAATCTTATATGGACATTGTAATAAATCAGTTCCAATCTTAATCAATTGATATAACTAGTTTTACTAGTTTAATATAGTCTTCGCCACACCGCAAGTTAGCAAATAAGGATAGATGAAATCTTTTAGGTCTACCGAAAGAAGATTTGTTCTTCTGTAATGCGATCTTATGTGTTAAACGACGTTTATATAAGATTAAGACAATGAAAGATTCTCAAATTGAATAGGTCCAACATTCTGAATCTCTTTTTTAACCAAAAAATAGCTACATTGAAGCCGAGGTCATTAACAATGATATTCATGCTAATTCTGTGAATCATCAAGAGCAGAGCCAAAGACTTCTAGCATTCCAATATGTTACAAAAAGGTATAAAACCCCGAATATCTTTTTTACTAATTGTATAAAGTATCTTTCGGGCAAGTTCTTTCTCGGCAAACTGAAATATAAAAGCGGTAATAGAAAAATAAAACGGTAATTGAAGAGGAGTATCTTATGCTAATAAAATTGGCACAAGATACTTCTCTTAAATTTCCGTTTTATTTGTCTATTTTAACTCGAAGAGTTTATTGTAGTCAATGTTTACCAAAGATTTTCTACTTACTGTTTGAAATGCCCTTATCAGATAATGAAAAAAGCTAATAAAATTCGCATAAGATACTCCCATATTCTCATGCCCAGCAATGGCCACCAAATTCTCTTATAAATGGTTTATATTGATGTTGTGAATATTGGATAACTTTATATTTGTATATCACAAATTTTCAAAATATTCTCATTTTACACAAATTGTGAGATTCTTTTATTTCAACTTTATAATAAGTGACTAGATATATATATAAATATTATTAAATGAAACATATCTCACTGGATTCTATTTCTTTACAAAATAAACGTTTATATTATACACGAAAAATATAAATATATATTGCAAATCATCTTTTTTTTTGCACTATAAAAATAGAAATGTTACAAAACTATAATAAAATCCACAAATATTTTGTCAAAATCTTTCAAAAGACAGGAAAAATATGAGGTCATAAAAAGCAGACGAATGTTATAAGAATTAAAATGGCGGAAAAGTGTGGCGTGGAAAAGCTGGCAGATGACTGAAGACTCTGTCTTGTAGGACAGGAAGATGGCGCCACGTAGGGACGTGTCACAGGGGGGTACCTCACTAGGGAAGTCAACTGGATAAAAAATGAAGATATGTCAGTGAATTCATATCAGTAGATAGGATGTTGTACTATATTCATGTTCTTTAGTCAAATTTAATATAACTGTTCGGTTAAAATGATTTATTATAAAATAAAATAAAAAATTATTTATTTTATAAAATGATTATTATTGTTATTTTATTATTTATTTTTATTATGTTTTAATAATTTGTAGATATAAATACAATATAATGAGGCTTATGATTGTAAAACAAAGTTCGATAATTTACCGCAATTGTTTCTTTTGAACGAAAATTCGAAATTTATTTCAGGGAGAAATAATAGTTATTTCTCCTTAAAATAAATTTGGAATTTTCGTTCAAAAAGAACAATTTTTAGATATATTCATTGCTTATTAGTTATTATGTTTGTTTGTTTTTTCTTAATTCGGCAACAGTGTGTTGTTAATGATTTTTTGTTTTTGTTTTGTGATGTAAATTAAAAATCGTATTCAGTGGTGTATATGTAAAATTGTAAATTCTTTTGTTTTGTTGTTTGTAGTAAATTAAAAAACTCTAATTTAAGTCAAGTGTTTGTTTTATTCTAAAACGTCTCCTGGGAAAGAAGAACTCAAACTCAGCACTTTAACTTATAAGATTTGAGCTAAGTATAAGCGTGAACAATAACCATAATTTACAATGATAAGCAAAAAATATATAAAAATCCAAAAACAGAATAGCTGAACAAAATAGAAATATTAATTTTTGTGAACGATTTGATTTCCGATAAATAATCATATTTAAAGTTCAATTTATTTTGTAAATACATTCTAAACTTTCTACCAAATCTGGATCTCTAATGTTTTCATGCGTTGAATAATGTAAATAACTTATGTAAATAAACTTTTCTCCTTGTTTTGTGCAAGTATCCCTTGCGGGATATAGCGCTTTGGAAATAAAATAATTGAATTGAATTGAACCCAAGATCTTTAATAGTTCAACACATAAAACAGGCCATAAATTTAACTTATCTTAACCCATAGTGTATTATGACAATATCCATAGTAAATACCATATAAACATGG
>CP092864.1:153451372-153535406 GCA_030710605.1 Cordylochernes scorpioides
GATCGTAGACCAAATTAAACATTCCAACTAAATAACATATTAATCAGCATATGGAAACATTTCAAGGCCTATATTATTGTGAAATCATAAAACAATAAACAATATAAAGGGTTAAAATGTTATATATAATATTTTTTAAATTTTTATTTGACATATCGGACGCGATATCCCAGCTTGGGATATTTGCGCCTAAATACATTTTATCAACCTATATACAATTCATTATTTACAATTCAATAGACAAGACTAAAAATGGGATTATTTCTGTAGCTGTTAAAGAATGGACATTTTATCAATAAATGTATTGAGTCTTGGTTTTCTTTTCCACAGAAGTAGCTGGATAATGTTATAATAATATTTATTGTAATGTGTGTCTAATGATGTTTATTGTAGAATATTATATATATATGTTATATAAAAATATTATTTTATTTTAAATTATAATTTCATAGATTCAAATATTCTGCTAAATCGACCGCCAGAGGTCACTCTTCCCCTATAAAAACTCGTTGTTTTATCCCAATGGCCAGCTCAAAACCTTTGTACATTATGTAAAAAAGCTTTTCATTTTTTTTAATTCTTATGCCTTAAGCCAGGCAGTACTTTTACCAAATTATGTTCTTTTATATATTCCTTTAATTTAATTTAATTACTGATCTCAAAATTATTTTTAGTATTATACTTTCAAGATTTTGCCACGACTCCATCACCAATACCATTTAGTACTAAAAAGAACCAACAAATAACTCCATAGCATAATCCTCAAGGTAACCAAAATTCAAACAGAAATACGTATATCTTACTGCAATGATAAAAATCATTAAATGAGAGGGCTTGGCTTATCAGTGGTGAACCCCCTCGTTCGAAATCGCTGGTTTTCAAAACACCTTAGAAAACAGCCTAAAATCACGCCAATTCATAAGTTCAGATAGAAACTTAATGAGAGTTTATGGGAGTGAACATAATTTTCTAACAACTCATTATCTATACGTTATATTCTAAAACTTTATTCAATCCCCATGCCTACTCTACAATGGGAACAATCGGAGAACAACTGATGGCCAATTGATTTTATTTAACTAAATTTGCATACCAACTCCTTTTACATATTTCAATTGTTTAGATAATTAAAAGGAATATAATGGATTTAATAAAAGATTTATTTTGCAAATATTTCGGCTGGCTGAACGTCAACCTTTATAAAGATGTAATGCCTCGATAAAGGTTGGCGTTCAGCCAACCGAAATATTGGCAAAATAAATCTTTTATTAAATTCAATATATGCCTTTTTATTATCTAATGAATTAAATATGGATTGCTCTATTTTCAAAGAATATCTCAATTGTGTTGATATTTTTTCTCTTTTCATCTAACTAAATTACGTAGTAATTCTTGTACATATTTCAAATGATCTTTCTTTCTATGTCAAGTAAGAAGTTTCAGAAGATGAGTTTCTTTTAATTGTAAAACATTACAAGCTTTCGGGCAATGCCCTTCTACAGGTAAAATAAAAATAAAAACAGAAATTAAAGGTAAATTAAGGCAACTAAGCAACTGAGTATTAAACAATGTAAATATATATCAGCTAACCATAGAAAAACAAAAACAAAAATAAGAAATATATACACACTCGCGTGAGACTACTCGCGCGTCTGAATTTGAATGAATTAAAATTGTGTTAATATTTGAAAAATTAGAGAGTTAGAAAAATTATTACAATGATATTACATAATTAAAATATCTAAGTAACTATTACGGGTAAATTTGTGTGGTTAATGACTATGCTATGGACTGCCATCTATGAATTGGTATTTAATGATTAGTGAGAGAAAAACCGTTTTTTGACCGGTGTGACTGAGGTGGTGGAAGGGGGGTTGGTTATTAATATACCAGAGGTAGAATCTGAAAATTTCAATTGGAGATGTAGGTTGTTTAGATTGTGGAAATGTCTATTTTTCTATTTATGCGGTGTAGCTTGGAGGAAACAATGGATTCCAGAACCAATCTTTGGTGTAGGTTGGAGATATTTCTGTAGTGAATGGTTGGGTTGGCAGTGTCAAAGGAATGGCCAGAAGATGCAATGTGTTGAAAAATGAGGGAACGGGGATCTCGGTTGGTGATGTTGCGTGTGTGCTCGGACATTCTAATGGCGATGGTCCTACCGGTCTCACCCACATAGGTGGCAGGGCACTGTTGGCACGAGACCGAGTATACCACGCCAGTAGATGTTAGAGGGTCAGTGGGGGAGTCGGTTTTTGTGATGGGATGCCTAAGGAGTGAGTGGAGGTTAGGTGTGTTAGTAAAAAAGGTACGGATACCAAAGGGTTTGAGGAAACGGGAGAGGTTAACTGAGAGGGAAGAGAATGGGATCACACACGTGGATTTGTAGGCTGCAGGGGGGTTAAGAGGAATAGGCGAGTAGGTGTGTTTTTCTATAAAGGACAGAGGGAAAGCTGAAGCTGTAAGATGGGAGATGATGCGGTTCTTTTCAATAGTTTTGAAGATGAGGAGTGAGCAGTGGGTTAATAGGCGGCGGGTGAGGGCTTTAACTATGTTGATTTTGTGGGAAGTTGGGCAGTGTGACCTATAATGGGTGTATCTGGGGGTGTGGTTTTTCTTGTAGTAGACTGTGTGTCCTCCGTCGGGGTGCCACTGGCTGATGGCCAGTGAAGCTGTAAGCTGGCCATCTGCCCTTGGTTGGCTGACGCGAGGCGCACGTGTCTTGAAACTCTTGGGTCTTCGCTCTGTGTGTGCGTCATTGGGAGCGTCCTTGCCGTGCGCACCATGAAAAACCAAGGGGTGCACACAGTAGTACCACCCCCCCGCGTTCACGGCGTTCCCTGCGTAAACCGCAGTACCTCAGAGGTCCTTGATTCGACGGCAGATTCAGGGAGTACTGGATAAGGGTTCGAGGGCTAAAGGGGGGGGGGGAGTCCTATTGGAGCGTAGGACGGGTTTAACTAAGTCCGAACGAGAGGGCTCGGTCAGCAACCTTGCCAATGAACTCTCGGAGACGCCAGACCATACTGGCGGGCGCGAGGGGCCTACCAATGGCCGCTCGGTGCATGAGATTGCATCATTCCCTTCTGGCTGTGTGACATGGTTTTCAGCGAAAACAGGGGATGCAAGGGCCTTTGATGCCTATATCGTCCCTGGCTTTGAGCCGAATTTCTATTCTGTAGTAGACTGTGGTATGGTAGGTATTTGGTGTGCGTATGACTAGGGCGTCTAGGAAGGGAATGACATGCTCGCGTTCTCTCTCTCGAGAGTGAATGTGATGTTGGGATTGTAAGTGTGGAGGTCGGAGAGAATGGTATCCTCGCTGTCGGTTTTGCATATGCAGAAAATATCGTCAACGTATCGTCGCCAGAAGAAGATGTTTGAGGAGTGCCGGTACTTTGACGATATTTTCTGCATATGCAAAACCGACAGCGAGGATACCATTCTCTCCGACCTCCACACTTACAATCCCAACATCACATTCACTCTCGAGAGAGAACGCGAGCATGTCATTCCCTTCCTGGACGCCCTAGTCATACGCACACCAAATACCTACCATACCACAGTCTACTACAAGAAAAACCACCCCCCCCCCCAGATACACCTATTATAGGTCACACTGCCCAACTTCCCACAAAATCAACATAGTTAAAGCCCTCACCCGCCGCCTATTAACCCACTGCTCACTCCCCATCTTCAAAACTATTGAAAATAACCGCATCATCTCCCATCTTACAGCTTCAGCTTTCCCTCTGTCCTTTATAGAAAAACACACCTACTCGCCTGTTCCTCTTAACCCCCCTGCAGCCTACAAATCCACGTGTGTGATCCCATTCTCTTCCCTCTCAGTTAACCTCTCCCGTTTCCTCAAACCCTTTGGTATCCGTGCCTTTTTTACTAACACACCTAACCCCCACTCACTCCTTAGGCATCCCATCACAAAAACCGACTCCCCCACTGACCCTCTAACATCTACTGGCGCGGTCTACTCGGTCTCATGCCAACAGTGTCCTGCCACCTATGTGGGTGAGACCGGTAAGACCATCGCCATTAGAATGTCCGAGCACACACGCAACATCACCAACCGAGATCCCCGTTCCCTCATTTTTCAACACATTGCATCTTCTGGCCATTCCTTTGACACTGCCAACCCAACCATTCCCTACAGAAATATCTCCAACCTACACCAAAGATTGGTTCTGGAATCCATTGTTTCCTCCAAGCTACACAGCATAAATAGAAAAAGAGACATTTCCACAATCTACACAACCTACATCTCCAATTGAATCTTTCAGATTCTACCTCTGGTATATTAATAACCCCCCTTCCACCACCTCAGTCACACCGGTCAAAAACGGTTTTTCTCTCACTAATCATTCATAGATGACAGTTCATAGCATAGTCATTAACCACACAAATTTACCCGTAATAATTACTTAGATATATTTAATCATGTAATATCATTGTAATAATTTTTCTAACTCTCTAATTTTTTCAAATATTAACACAATTTTAATTCATTCAAATTCAGACGCGCGAGTAGTCTCACGCGAGTGTGTATATATATCTTTTTGTTTTTGTTTTTCTATGGTTAGCTGATATATATTTACATTGTTTAATACTCAGTTGTTTAGTTGCCTTAATTTACCTTTAATTTTTGTTTTTATTTTTATTTTACCTGTAGAAGGGCATTGCCCGAAAGCTTGTAATGTTTTACAATTAAAAGAAACTCATCTTCTGAAACTTCTTACTTGACATATCTTACTGGAAGAGTCTTTGACCTTTCTTTCTATGTTTAGTTTACCTTTAAAGTGAAAGTTGTCTCTAGGGGGAATAGCGCTCTAAGTCGAAATAAAGTACTGTCAGAAAACAGCTATGTAAATATGTTTTTTGTGATATAGAGTTCTGAGTTATGTAAATTTATTCTATGTGTTTAATCAAGATATATGTAAATAGGTCTTACAATAAATATTGTACTTTATTCAATATAAAGTTTGTGCGAGAGTCAGTCAGTGTTGTCTTTAATGACAGATCGACCTCAGTCAGAATTAGAAAGACGCCATTAGGTCGGACTTCAGGGACCAGAAGAAGTTCAGGACGTCCAGGTGAGACTGGGTGTAGATACGTTTTACGCGACATATAAACATGCTATAGAAAGGTATAACTATATATTTTTATCTATGATTTTTTCTCTTGGTTAAAAAAACCGTAATTGCTAAACTAGGTATTTGTATTTATTTCATTGTTCCTAGGTAGGATGTGGAATCAAACATGATTTTAATGTTCTTTCTTCTTTAAACTTCTACTTAAACCTCGTAATTCACTAATTTGATAAATTCAATAGGGATCTAGCGCTAGGTTTCTTTTTCCAATTTATTTCTTGAGATTTCAGGCTAAGATGTCCTTGTATTCGGCGTGTTATAATTGGCTAGAAGTAATACTTCTAGATCTCCATGTTGAAGGACATGTTAGCCTGAAATCTCAAGAAATAAAAGAATTTTCAAAAGAAACCAAACCCTAGATTCCTTATTGAGTGACGTGTTATAATTGGCTAGAAGTAATACTTCTAGATCTCCATGTTGAAGGACATGTTAGCCTGAAATCTCGAGAAATAAAAGAATTGTAAAAAGAAACCAAACCTTAGATTCCTTATTGAGTGACGTGTTATAATTGGCTAGAAGTAATACTTCTAGGTCTCCATGTTGAAGGACATGTTAGCCTGAAATCTCGAGAAATAAAAGAATTGTAAAAAGAAACCAAACCCTAGATTCCTTATTGAGTGACGTGTTATAATTGGCTAGAAGTGATACTTCTAGGTCTCCATGTTGAAGGACATGTCAGCCTGAAATCTCGAGAAATAAAAGAATTGTAAAAAGAAACCAAACCCTAGATTCCTTATTGAGTGACGTGTTATAATTGGCTAGAAGTAATACTTCTAGGGCTCCATGTTGAAGGACATGTTAGCCTGAAATCTCGAGAAATAAAAGAATTGTAAAAAGAAACCAAACCCTAGATTCCTTATTGAGTGACTTGTTATAATTGGCTAGAAGTAATACTTCTAGGTCTCCATGTTGAAGGACATGTTAGCCTGAAATCTCGAGAAATAAAAGAATTGTAAAAAGAAACCAAACCCTAGATTCCTTATTGAGTGACGTGTTATAATTGGCTAGAAGTAATACTTCTAGGTCTCCATGTTGAAGGACATGTTAGCCTGAAATCTCGAGAAATAAAAGAATTGTAAAAAGAAATCAAACCTTAGATTTTTATTGATTTTGTCAAAGTGTAAAAACATGGAATAATCTTTATTGTATTTCACCAATTGTTTAAACAGAATAGTCATTGAATTTAGTGTTGTTGTTTGATGCAAGCATTCTTTGTGGGGATATCTCGTCTGATTTGATGATGTTGTTGTTGTTGTTGTCGTGTCCAATGAAGAGCCTCAGATGTCTCCATGCACTCCATCACAGCAGCAGCAATGTCCAATATCTTGGGTGAACAAGTCAGCTCTTCAGTTTTCCTCTGGGTGCCATTCATATTGAGCTGTAATAGATTGAATTGTGTCCTCGTAGTAGAATTCTCATCAGGAGCCCAGGCTGCAGCTCCTGACGCGGCGGTTACCCCGGACGCGGTACCATTGCTGGAGATCTTCATTGGAAAATGGGTGCCGTTGCCACGTTAGTCACCTTGGAAACGAACCAGAATTTGGTCGAATATTCCAAGGGTCCAGGGGGGCCACAGTGAGATGTGGTGTACTTCTCTCCCCCCCCCCCCCCTCCCCCTTTTTTTTTTTAATGATAATAATGATAAAAATTCTCCACTGTAACTATCTGAGAACTCTGTGTGTCCGACAAGATGAGCGGCCCCATCAAGAAGACGGAGGATAAAGTGAGACGTGGGTGGGAGGGCGCCTCACACGTCACGCCGTCACTCAGTCGGTATGTGGCTGCCAACCGCGCTGCTGGCGGTAACGACGCTCGGTGCCGCTGCCGTGGAGCACTGGGCTCATCACACCGTGCTTGACCGCGATGGCGATGTGCGGTTGTCCTGGACTCCGGAATCCACCAAAGTGACGTTCAGGCTCGAGGTCCGTACCCTGGGCTACATAGCTCTGGGACTGTCGAAGTCCGGGGCCATGGCTGGAGCAGACATCGCACTGGGCTGGGTGAAGGATGGAAAGCCGTTCTTAGAGGTAGGTCGCTCTACACAGGTTGTCAATCTTTGTCTATCTTCACCATACACAGGTTGTCAATATTCGCCCTAAACAGATTGTCTATCTTTGTTTATCTTCATCCTACACAATTTGTCTATATTTTACACTGCGGCTTGTGATTGTAAAACAACACTTGAAGTTACACCGCATGAGTTTCAAGTGTTGTTTTACAATCACAAGCCGCAATGTATTATATTGCATTATAACTTACTTTATGTATTATTTATGAACGGAAAAATACGTCCAGGGTAGCTTGGTGGACATGACATCTGCCCGGTAAGCGGAACATTGTGGGTTCGATTTCCATTCCCGGACACTTTTATTTTTCCGTTCATCATTACTCTTAATGATTCACCCTTTCATACTCCATCCAAAAAGGGTAGAAATAGTCAATATTCCCCTTTGAAATAAATTTTGATTTTTCATTGAAAAGAAACTCATGCGGTGTAACTTCAAGTGTTGTTTTATAGTTTGTCTATCTTCACCCTAAACGATTTCAACCTGATATGAGTATCATAAATAATGAAATTCGAATTACGTAGAATATATGTCTCCTGGAAATAAGGTATTAGAATCCCAATTAAACATCTAAATTAGGATGTGGGAAAAACAACATTAGCATCAATTAGCATTCATACAACCTTGATGTGATGTACATATTGCCATGTGGATAATTAGGAAAAAACACTTCAGAATAACACAGCAATTTATTTAAGACAAGAACAAACTATGAATGGTTAACAAAAGATAAGCAATGAGGGAAGTTTACAGAGCATGTTTATAGTAGTAACATAAAGGTAACCCAGGCTCCTAGAGCGTGCAATATACACCTATCCCCCGATTTACACGGTACTTATTTTACACGTTTTCGCTTTTACACGGTTTTCTAAATAAGTTTTTTTTTTTGTTTTTATCGCACTATACTAAAATGCGATATTCTACTCTATACTACCTGTGTTGAAAAGAATATTGGGAGGCTCTGATTCATGAGGGGGCGAACACCTATTCAGATTTGACAGTTTAATATACACCTATCCCTCGATTTACACGTTTTTCTCAGGAACATATCTACCGTGTAAATCGGGGGATAGGTGTATTTATAAACAGAATGAACGATGTTAGACAAATTTTATCGCAAATGTTACTTTTGTTTTTTAAACGAAAGATCGTAATTTTATTTTAAAGAGAAATAACGTTTATTTCTAACCTTAGGGATGAAGTATGAAAGGATGAATTGTGAAAAGTAATGATAAACGGAAAAATAAAAGTGTCCAGGGATGGGAATCGAACCCACAGTGTTCAGCTAGAGCCAAATTAAAAATCGAATCATGACTATTGTGCTCTAAATCATAAATTAAATAAAGCACTATATCAAATAAATCACTAAATCACAGTGTTCTGCTTACCGGGCAGATTCCATGTCCACTAGGCTACTTTGGACATATTTTTCCGTTCGTAAATATTATATAAAGTAATTTATAATACAATATAATATAATGCGGCTTATGAATGTAGAACGAAGTTAGACAATCATAAGCCGCATTATATTGTAATATAATAAAATCATACTATAAACTAAAGTGCCGGGAGAAAATGATTTTTTATTAGACGACTACACGAGCTTTCGGGCAGTCACGCCCTTCAACTGGTGGTTGACCAGTTGAAGGGCGTGACTGCCCGAAAGCTCGTGTAGTCGTCTAATAAAAAATCATTTTCTCCCGGCACTTTAGTTTATAGTATTTATATTCCAAGGAGAAAGTTTCTATGTTTAAATAATAAAATCATACTCTGTTAATAATAAAATAAATACTTTTCTACAATATCATTACTTTCACCAGGAACTACATTCAACAACAACCGACACTGACTAGACAGTTCTTGCAGGAAATGCTATATGGGTTATATAGGGCAGAACTATAAAATGTACCTTCAGGAAGCACTTCTTCTTTCTTATCTCCACTCAATCATATCAGGGTATCAAGTTTGTAAAACTTGAGACTTGACAACCATCATGACAGGGTGAAGTAGAATGCGTCTACCTTTGTTATTAAGACTGGGAGCACTACTCAGTGGCAGGCCAACTTAGCTCCAAAAGAAATGGCCGCCTCTGACATACAGCCTCTCATAACATGGAGTACAAACACTGCTCATCCTGTATCCCTGGATTCTTACAGGGTACTATCAGCCAGGCCAACTGAATCCAGGTTGTTTAGTGAGCTTGTTACTGCTCCCCCTTCTCCTTTTTCATCCAGGCTTGGGACCGTCAAAGGTGGAGTAAGGAAGCACTAAAATCAAACATTACATAAATCTTTGGTCAACCCTTAACACATTGATGTTTCTTCCGTGTAAAAAAGTCATAAAAACATATTTATATTCAAATAAAAATTAATAAAAACATGATTAACTGAATTCAATATCTGAATTTATTCAATAGCAAAAAATGTCATCTCTATAAAATTGCCCAGCATTTCAAGATTATAGAATGAAGAATGAATTAGTTGTTTGTGAACTTAACGATTTGATTTCCGATTAAAAAAATCATATTTAAAGTTCAATTCATTTTTTAAATACATTCTAAACTTTCTACAAAAACAGGATCTCTAATGTTTTCATGCGTTGAATAATGTAAATAACTTATGTAAATAAACCTTTCTCCTTTTTTGGCGCAAGTATCCCTTGCGGGATATAGCGCTTTGGAAATAAAATAATTGGAAATATAAAAAGTATTACTCTTCTTAGAATGTGTAACAAATTTATAAAATTTCATAACTTAACAATTTCTGTAGAAAATAGTTCAAATGAGAATCTGTACTTGGAACAGGTGGATAAATTGAGAAAAATGGCATTTCCTGATTGTTCAACTAAAAGTTTCTGAAGCCCGAAACGCCTTTATGGTGAGCTTTTCTTGATTAATCAAGAAACTGTATTTTTCAAATTCTAGAATAATTAAAAATCAACGATTAGTTTATATATATTCCGATAGATGGCGCAAGCCATCAGCAACTTTTAGTTGGACTATTAGAAAATGCCTTTTTTAACAATTTCTATCTTTAAAAAATTGTATTTTTTCCTTCTAAGAATGAAAAGCTTGTCAGTGTATTTTCTCGAAATGTAATTTGTGGACAGAATGACTCGCCAAGCTGATTTTGACTCAATTCACGTGCTCAAGAAATGAACAACATATATAAAATATTTACAAAAACAAACTCTGTGGATAAAATATATATACTAATTTATATAAGAATAGACTATATGTGCATTTATAAATATATGATCAATAACGAAAAACGTATTTTGTATTTATTAATTTAAATTTATGGATTGCGGGTAATTCCTACCTAAGTTTACCATCATTTATTATGAAGGTCAAGTTTATATACAAACCTGAAGTCCAGGGTCAAGTTCGTTCTATCCAGGAAGCTGATTAATCAAAGATTTGAATATTTATCTAAAAATCTGGGCAATGAGCGCATTATCATTTATTTCATATAATCCTACAATTCATCTTCGCAAATGGTTTTTCATCATTTATTCTTCTTTAGTGTTTTATCCAGTGTCTTTAGAATTAAAGAACAAGATGTATATAAAGTACTCCAAACCTTTATTGATACTTGTAAATATTAGTTGAAAATCAAGATACTTCGGCCAGTAAATCTTTTTATTACCTCGACAGTCGCTAACTACCCACCATGATTATCATGGCCTGTACCACGTGTACTAGGGATAAGTAAAAAAAAAAAAATAGACGCGTATGATTCTTTTAAGAATTAAACAATATTGCTACGTGGAAAATTAGGGAAGACAAAAACTTCAGGAGGAGACAACAATCTATTTCAGGGAAGGACAAACTATGAATTGTAAACAAAAGATAAGCCACGAGGGAAATTTACAGAGTCGCAAGATATAAACATAAAAATGACCACTCTGTTAATAAAAAATAATAAAATTAATAAATACTATGTTACAATATTCTCTAATTCCCTTACTACAATGAAAAATTAATAGGAGGGCCTGTCAAATCAATGATAAACCTTCCCAGCGGTTTGGGAAGTGTAATCTACCATTGATTGGTTGTTTTTCAAACATCATTTTAAGAATTTTTGTTACATTTGTGTAAATTTCGATGTAGCTTTAAAATTAGTTTCATTATAGATTTCAAATTAGTTTTTACCTAAGTGTCGAAGTGAAAGTAGAGAAGAAATCAAAGAGGGAAAATCCAGGCAGGAAGAATATTTCCTGTAAGAGGAAAGAATTGCTCTTGGCCCACTTCACTTCAACTGCTGACTCACCAGGTTGTCCCCGTTCACGACGGGGCAAGGTCCTCAAATTTCGGCTTTTATATCTCCTCGGTGCCCTGGATATTGTCCAGTCGCTTTCTCTCTCACCGCGAATCTGGGGATCGTTGGAAGAGAAGTCTAAACCGTTGGTTTGAGACCGCTACGACCCAGGATAGAATCCCGCATTGGACACTTTTTTTCTAATTAAAAAATGTCCCAATGGCCCTCGATTCTTGAAAATTCCAACCCTACCAGCGAGTACAAGTAACCAAACGGGGAACTGGCACATTTGTAAGTGCAAAGTCAAACTGCTTTTCACATGTGTAGACATGTGGTGCACTTACAGTAAAAGCAGTTACCAACCTCTATCTACCATTATCATGGCCTGTACCATGTGTACTAGGGATAATAAATAAAAAATCGCATCTTTTTTTTCTCTTATTCATCAACGATTTATCCTTACTTATTCATACTCAATACAAGTTAAATCCTATCTTCGATATTTCCATGTTTTGAAAATACGAAACTATTATAAACATGTATGATTCTTTTTGAAATTAAACAATTTCTAACTGTCATTAGTGCAATAGAAAAAAATTATAGGGAGGGCCTGGCTCATCAGTTTGAACCGTTAAACTGTCGAAACCGCTGGGAGGGTTCACCACTGATGAGCCAGACCCTCCCTTTAATTTTTTAATTACAGTAAGGGCAGTAGAAATTGTTTAATTTCAAAGAGAATCATACACGTCTATAATAGTTTCAAATATTGATAACAGATGGCATGCTAAGGTATCATAATTTCTATGTTTATAAGTCAATTTTAATTGGGTTGATTCAAATATTTTTGTCAAACAAAAATTTCAAGACGTCTCTATTTATCAAAGTCTAAGAAACTAAGGAATGTGTTTCGAGAGTGCGATATTTTCCTTTAAAAAAGGTAGGGAAACGTTCCTACAGGAAATATTTGTCAGAAAAGACTTGCTTCAAAATTTGTAAAAGATTCATTTTTAAACTAAAAATAAAAGTCATAACGCAAACAAAATTCAGTTTATAAATATATTCTTTATGAACATAACCGATTAGAGAAATATATTGTAACAAAGTATTAATTATTTTATTAACAGAGTATCATTTTTGATGTCTATATTTTGTTACTCTGTAAACTTCCCTCATTGCTTATCTTATATTTTATCATTCATAGTTTGTTCTTGCCTTAAATAAATTGCTGTGTCATCCTGAAGTTTGTCTTTCCTAATTTTCCACGTGGCAATATTACATGGCATATACAGTTACAGCTTTGCAGGGTCATCGACCTTGGTTTCTTCCTTCTTGGTGTTATACACCGAGCGGGTTTTCATACTTAAAGCAAATGAATAAAAGTAAATAAATAAATTACCTTTTAAAGTTATTTTGTTTATTTATTCTTCCTCGTAGGTCGTGATCCTCAGTCTTGGTCTAGGTCCTCTCTCGCTCCAATAACCAATCAAGATATATGTACAATAAAATATTACAAAAAGAATGAAACTATAAAAAGGAATGATGATAATCTAAATAAATTAAATTTAATTGCCATCTATCGTTAAAATTTTACACAAATAAATTTACCGACAATGCGTTTCTTTTAAATATCATCAAATAGAGATACTCAACTGTAGAGATAATATTTGATTATATTTAAAAGAAACGCATTGCCAGTAAATTTATTTGTGTAAAATAATCTAAATAATCATTTTTAAAAAATATTAAATATCATAGAATATTTTGAATAAATGTAGGGGGCATTAAAATTGATGCAACAATATATTTCAAAATAAAGTTCTTCTTTAATGGATAATAGACTAATAAAAGTTTCTTTCACCTATTAGAAAGGACCTCATACATCTGGTGCTACACAAAGGATCAGATTATGGGGTTGGGTGCCCCAAACACGGTCATTATTATCTTAATTAATCCTCTTCAGGGACGCACCTCCCGCTCATCTCTTTTTATGATGGATTTATCAAATTCCTTAGTTGATAAGGTCGCACGACATTGAAGCATCCACCTTATCCTTTTTTATGTATTGAACGTGTGTTTGAAGGTTTAAAATGTTCATTCTGTTGTCTTTTAATGTGCTAATCAAGACAATCTCTCTTCGTTTTGATTCTATAAGTTACTTTTAAGATTCCTATATCTATGATCGATATTTATTGGTAAATATCTCAGAAATGTATACAATTTGTCGCGTTAAACGTTTTTACACCCAGGCTCACCTAGACGTCTGATTTTTTTAAAAATGCTCCAATGACCCCCGATTCTTGCAAAAGTTCAACTCCACCAGCGAGTGCAAGTAACCAAACGGGGCTCTGGAACATTTGTAAGTGCAAAGTCGAACTGCTTTTCATATGTGTAGATATGTGATGTACTTACAGTAAAAGTAGTCGCCTAATTCTACCCACCATGATTATCATGGCCTGTACTACGTGTACTAGGGATCAGCAAAAAAAAAAAAAAACTGAGAGAATTCTTTGGATAGATAAACACTGTTGATAACTCTTTCAGGCTTTTTAGAATATTTTAACGTGGTCTTTGTACGTGTCGCGTAAGCGTATCTACCCCCATGCTCACCTAGACGTCCTGAAAACATATTTACATTTTTACATTTATACTGATTAAACCTAGAAATAAATTTCTTGTTCCAAAATCACTTTATTAGGTACCGCTCAAAAAGAACAACCTAGTTTATTATAATTGAAACAATGAATAATATGTGTGAAGGTTATTCACATATTAAACAAAATGTTAACGCGGGATTCAATCCCGGTTCATGGCTGTCGGGAATCGAGGGTGTTACCTACTTGTCCACCGACTTGTTTATAAAATAAATTTACATAACTCGGATATATATATCACAAAAATATTTACATAACTGTTTTCCGACAAAATTTTTCTCCTATGTAATATATAACTAGATGAATGACCCGGCTTCGCCCGAGAAATCCCCCGAGTGAGGTATCCTTCATACTGAAAGTACATCAATAATAAATAGTAGAAATGCCATAGAATAGCAATACAGAAGAAGCACATAAACTACAGGAAAAAAGTGTGTAATGGCAAAAATTGTATTATATTAGTGTTTAGGTATTTTATTTAATTATTTTTTGCAATCCATTTAGTTGTTTCAAAATTAATAATATAAATTTTAATTTGATTGTAAAAAAAAAAAATGCATCGGCCAGGAATCGAACCCGGGCCGCCCGCGTGGCAGGCGAGCATTCTACCACTGAACCACCGATGCTTATAAGAAATGGCCATATTTGGGTATTTATTCCATTAACAAAAGCAAACGATGACAGAATTGATTGTTGATGACTCTGATACTTGTATATATAATTGCACCTTATATACGGTATATATATTAAGAGATTCTGTTCCTACACACGAAAGAGTTGTAGCATGTGTAATGTGAACAAAGAAGAACGGGTCGGATTAGCTCTTCCACGTGTTCCGATGTAGTGCCCTAATCCCCGTAACTTCACTCCTTTCACATTCTTAGCCACAGGGTTCCAGCCTTTGTCAGATCAATATTCTGTAAGATCCATTCTTCTCTTTTCTCTAACAAAACTTTTCCCAACGTCTATTTAACTTAAGAAAAAAGGCATTTCCTAATCGTGCAACTTGAAGTTGCTGATGGCTTGCACCATCTATCGGAATAAATATCAACTAATCGTTGATTTTTAATTATTCCAGAATTGGCCAAATACCGTTTCTTGATTAATCAATAAAAGCCATCCACGTATATATAAAGAAACAAGGGTCGCCTCTCCCTTCAAAATAGACGTATAAAACCGGACGCCATCTATTGACCATCGCCGCAAACTAGCGGCCTCGGGTCGTTGACAAAGCCACAACACCAGCTTTGGAAAACTATTTGTCACCGACCCGAGGCCGCTAGTTTGCGGCGAAGGTCAAAAGATGGCGTCTGGTTTTAGACGTCTATTTTGACGGGAGAGGCGACCCTTGTCTCTTTAGATCAATTTCATCCCGGCAAAATTTCCATATATATATGAAAATCAATAGAAAAAATAATTCGTGGATGGATTTTCTTGATTTATCAAGAAATTGGGTTGGCCAAATATCAGGGAACAGGCTAAATCAATGTTTAGTTGATTTCTGTTCCTCTAGATGGCGCTCTGCCTTCTGTAAAACACATGTGCTCCTGGTCAGGATATGCCTTTTTTATTTTTAATAATATATTTTATAATATAAATATTTTGATTATTTATACATACACACAAGCCTTTATTAGGGACTTGCCCCATGGGTAAGGTAATAATCATATTGTGTTATTCACATAGAAATTGAACTGGCTTTACTCTTCATCTCAAAGTCATTCACTTGTTGACTGGTCCTTACATAATGATGATCTAAAATATTTATAATAAGCTATTGCCTTAGATTTGTTTGCTGATATTTTTGAAAGAAATTCGTAGGGTGAAGTGTTGGTACATTTAATTTGTTGATATAGGGCCTTCTTCTCTGCATCAAGGACTGTACAATTAAGCAGGTAATGGGGGAGTTCTTCAGTAATTTCCTTGTCACACAGTGTGAAAAGAATTTTTAACGTGCTATTCATTACATAATAAAAAAAAACTCATTGTGTGAAAATATATTTTGTACAAAAAAAAAAACAACACACACAAAAGAAGTGAAATGCCCAATATTCTAAATTATATCTATCCTAAAAGTTTACTTCCTGCTTCTAAAGAACCAGAAAGAAAAAGTGGCTAAAGAATGGACAAGGTGACGGATGCGGTCGTATTTGGAGAGATGACATCTACAGCCTGACTCATCATTTCTATTACGTCATTTCCACACATAATATAGGAAGAATGTACAAGAATTTGTTTCATCTGAAACAGAACATGACGTAGAATTTCAAATGATATTTCAAAGTAGAAAGGTAATATTTCATTGTAACAAGTCACACATTAAAACTAACCCGTTTACCTTCAAACTTGCCAAGGTTTGTCTCCTGAAATTTCCTCTTTCTCAGACCATTGGCCCACTTCCTGTAACTTCCTCTACGTAGCGAATTAGACATTCAAATAACGGCAAGAGTTCTAGGGCCGAAAATAACTTTTATAGCACACTTGGGTGTCGCACTAATTATTCAAAGCTATAAATATATCTACTTTACATATTCCTAGACTCTATTCACATATATAAGGTTATCCCAAAAGTTTGTAAACATATTGTATGTAATTCTGCTGTCCCCAAAGCTCATGTCCATAGTTCATATAAAAACCCATTCTAAGAGTCTAGCATCAGTATCACTATAAAAGGAAGATCGAAAAATGCAATATAACAGCGGTATGGTAGATTAAACTGACGAAACCGCTGGGAGGGTTCACCACTGATGAGCCAGGCCCTCCCATTAATTTTTCCATTGCAGTAAGGGCAGTAGAAATTGTTTATTTTTAAAAAGAATCATACGTGTCTATAATAGTTTCGAACGAATTTTCTCTAAATATATTCACAGTTTTCAAAAGAAGTTTGTGATTCAAAACGAGAAAGGATATTTTAGAAGTGAAATTAACTCTTTCTGTTACATAAATATGGTATATACACAGTGTATATTATTGCATATTGGCTAATACACCTATTTTATTCTAATTTGTAATATTATTTATATATATATATATTATATTCAAATTGATTTTAACAGGACATAGAGAAAAAAATAGAAGAAATATTTATCGCCTTTTTAGCCAAGAAAATTTGAAATTGACAGGTTCTGGACAAAAATAGTTGTTTTTTAGTCAGAAAATTATAATGACAATATTTCTGTATCATGTTTGATTATCAGATACAAAATTATATCGGTAAAAATTCCAAAAAGCAGAGACCACGGGTAAATCCAGTTCATTTTTAGTATGCAGGAACAAAATTCTAACAGAAAAACATTCATTCGAGTAGAAGATACAAAGCCAGATCATCTCTCTATAGAAATATCGCTTCTCAGACACAAAGTTTGGAGCGGGACACAAGAGTGACATCCACGGCGCCAATTTATAATTATGACAAATAGTATTTGAATAAAAACATTTAATCGGGTAAAACCCGGGCGTTGCCCGGGTCATTCGGCTAGTGTGATATTAAAAAAAAGATTTCCTGCTGTTGTTTTTGGAATATTATTTAGACAATTTGATATAGAATTATTGATAATTTTCTTGATACATGAATATGTTCGTTATATTACAATCGTGGTAAAAATAATAAAAACAGTTTAGATCATTATTGCTTTAATTTAGCTTATGAAATATTTTAAAAATGAAATTGAGAAATGTATTGTCTGATTTAACGTTTAATGATAAAGAAAACAAAAGCTTATTTACATAATGTACAAAAAGTTTGAGCCGGCCAAAGGGAAACAATAACAATGGATTATATAAAGGGAAAGCGCGACCCCTAGCGGTCGATTTAACAGTAATTTTTCTATAAATTATTAATCTTAAAATAGAATAACATTTTATACAATATACACCTATCCCCCGATTTACACGGTAGATACGTTCCTGGGAAAAACGTGTAAATCGGGGGATAGGTGTACACAAAAATAAAAATAACATGCATTGACAGGTTAAAATATGTAGTCAGCACATAAGCTCGGGATTCCTCGTGAAATGTGTACACAGAGCATGTGTTCAATTACAGTAGCATTTAGTATAGTGCGATAAAAACAAAAAAAAAACTTATTTGGAAAACCGTGTAAAAGCGAAAACGTGTTAAACAAGTGCCGTGTAAATCGGGGGATGATGTGTATATATATATATATATATATATTGTCACTGAATAATTATTTTAAATATTCTGTGGTATATCATCATTAATATTTGCATAGTCATCACTCCTTACGATTCTTATATATTTTACTTGTAAATAAATTTTTAGATATAGTTTTGCATTTTCTAAATAAACTATTTTTACTTAAACTTTTGTAATACTCGTTATCTCTACCGTGACAACTGGTGGAGAAGCTGGAATATTCCCTCGACGCCCAAGCCATTAGAAGAAGCCGAAGACTACAAGGACTAGAACCTGAGGAAAACATCGCTATGGTCAATCAAGAGACACAGACAAAAATGAGTGAGTACCACTTTCAACCTTTTAGAAACCCTTCTATTTTTACTGGAGAACGCAACCAGAATCCAGAAAAATGGTTGAAGGAGTTCCATCGCGTCGCCCGCTATAACTGCTGGGATGATTCAATGTGCCTCGCAAATGTTTATTTTTTCCTCCAAGGAACAGCGCACAGATGGTACGAAAATGTTAAAGAGAAAATTAATTCATGGGATATTTTTGTGAAAATGTTTTCTCAGAATTTCGGACATCATGTCACCCAAAAAGATCAGCTCGCAGAGAACCTCAAAACTCGAGCTCAGGAGAAGGAGGAGACCAGTGATTCCTACATTCAAGATGTTCTCCATCTGTGCAGAGAAGTAGATCCGGCTATGATGGAAAATGAAATAATCGCACACTTGACGAAAGGAATATCGGAGGAGATATATCAGTCAATGATCATTTTAGACATCGCAACTATCGATGAGTTCATCAAATGGTGCCGAAAAATAGAGGCTTCAAATAAAAAACGTGTAAATAAACGTGTAGTATTCGACAGACTACCGAATGTTGCCGCCATCGGTTCAGCAGACTCTGAATCAATGGAAGACTTGGTCCGACGCATCGTGCGTGAAGAGGTTCATCGCGCACTAAATCCTGAGTCAGCTACCCCTGAACCAGCTTCTCTGAAAGAGATTATCCGAGAAGAGATTGAAAAAATATTTTGAAGCCTATTCAAAGGCCTCCACCACGACAGTCGTACCCCAACCAAACACGTACATTCAACCAGGTTCCACGACGTCAGTACCCTACCCAAACACCCATATATAACCAGACGCCACCACAACGAAGAACGGATGAATGGAGGACGCATGACAACATCCCAATATGTTTTAATTGCGGCCTCCCAGGCCATGTTAAGCGATATTGTAGAGAACGCCGACAATGGACGCAGAGACCCGAAGGACATGCACCAAGCACCCAAGAACCTCAAATGGGTAACCACCAAGCCATAAGAAGCCAAACCTACCGCAGACAATCGCCGTATCCAAACAGAGGAAGATCCCCAAGACGCCAGTCCATTTCCCCAGGCCGCCATACAAGCCAATCCCCACGCCGCTACAATCTAGAAAAAAACTAAGCGTCGCGTCTTCTTTCGAGGGGGAAGCCGCGGGTGTGAAAAACCCTCCATCGTCGACAGCCGCTAAATTACAACAAAATTATGTCGAAATTATCATTGATGACATTGCGTTTTCTGCTCTAGTCGATTCAGGTTCCTCTTTTTCGGTTATCTCTGATGGATTAAGACGACAATTAAAAAAAAGACCATGTTCAAGGATAGCGGAATGACTCTAAAAGTTGCTGATGGCAAGAATGTTACATCGATCGGCCGATGCACAATCAGCTTGAGCATCAATGAATTGGAACAGCCGCTTGAGTTTATCGTCCTCCCTAATAGTAACCCAAGTATTATCCTCGGATGGGATTTCCTAGAGGCATCAAATGCCGTGATTGATTGTGGACGCGCCGAAATCAGATTGGAAGAGGCCAAAGATGTGCTAAATTCACCAGCTTCCATGGGAAAGGTTGTGGCTAGCAGAAGCGTCATAATCCCAGCCGAATCTACCAAACTAATAAATGTTATGAGTGAAGAGCTTAATGGGCAAAATCAGGTACTTTTTGAACCTTCGAAAAGGTATCAATAGGAAAAGGGTTAACACTTCCCTGTGCATTATTCAGGCTTTCCCATAATAAAGGAAAACTTTGGATCGTAAATTCTGGCACCACAGCTCAAATAGTCCCTAAGGGAATGTGCCTGGGAAAGGCACATGATAAAGCGACATGATAAAATATTTGATAAAAATAATGAACCAGTAAAGCAAACTTCAGTAACCAAACATAAAATTGAAACTGGAATCCACCAGCCTATTAAGCATAGACCATATCGAGTCTCCCCTACAGAACGCCAAGCAATCCAAACGGAAGTGGACAAAATGCTAGACGCCGGGATTATACGTCATTCAGAAAGTCCATGGTCATCGCCGGTTATTTTAGTGAAGAAGAAGGATGGTAACTGGCGTTTCTGTGTGGATTACAGACGACTAAACAAGGTTACTAAAAAAGACGTTTACCCACTACCTCGAATCGATGATACACTTGACTCCCTGAAAGGAGCCAAATTTTATTCATCAATGGATCTTCGTTCAGGATATTGGCAAATAGAAGTCGACGAAGCAGATAGAGAAAAAACTGCCTTTATTACCCCTGACGGACTCTATGAATTCCTGGTCATGCCCTTTGGCCTGTGTAATGCCCCTGCAACATTCGAGCGCATGATGGACAAGATATTGAAAGGCCTGAAATGGACGATGGCCCTCTGTTATTTAGACGACATCGTGGTGTATTCCAAATCGTTCAACAAACATTTACACCGGCTTGAAATCATACTACAATGTCTCGACAAAGCCGAGCTACGCCTCAACCCCAAAAAGTGTCTTTTCGGAACCAAACGAATAAGAGTGTTTGGACACCTCGTCGATAGTAAAGGTATTTATCCCGATCCAGAAAAGATTGAAGCTATCGCCAGGTTTCCGACCCCAAAATCTATAACAGATGTGAGAAGCTTCATTGGCTTATGCTCCTATTATAGTAGATTTATCGAAAATTTTGCTGAGAAAGCTGCTCCTCTACACGAAGTCCTCGAAAAAGATAATAAATTCACGTGGAACTCTGACCAACAGGATGCTTTTGATTCCTTGAAAGAAGCATTGATGTCTGAACCTGTCCTTGCCTATTTCGAAGAACAACTGCCAACCGAGCTTCATACTGACGCCAGCGGTTATGGAATTGGAGCTGTCCTCGTACAGATCAACGATGGGAAGGAGCGGCCAGTTGGTTATGCTTCAAGAACTTTATCTAAGGCGGAGAAGAATTACTCAACAACGGAAAGAGAATGCTTGGCCGCAATATGGGCCATCAACAAATTTCGACCGTACCTTTTTGGTCGTGAGTTTGTCATCGTCACTGACCACCACGCTCTTTGCTGGTTATCTAACCTGAAGGACCCGACAGGAAGACTAGCAAGATGGGCTTTAAAACTCCAAGAATACAATGTAACAGTTGTTTATAAAAGTGGACGCAAACACCAAGATGCCGACTGTCTTTCTCGAAATCCTCTCCAACTTGAATCGGAAGAAGCATACAATGATGAGGATGATGATATACCCTCAATAACTGCTCTGACGTGCTTCGATGCTGAACAAAGAAAAGACCCTAAAATTAGTAAATTGATAGAAGAAACAGAAAGATTTGGCGCAGAATCGAAAGGATATGAAATGTTAAAAGGAACCTTATACAAAAAGAATTTCGACCCCCTGGGAAACCAACACCTTTTAGTTGTTCCCAGGCACTTACGCTTAGAACTACTGAAAAGTTTACACGACGCTCCCACAGCAGGTCATCTTGGATTTTCGAAGACATATGAGAGAGTTAAAAACAAATATTTCTGGCCAGGAGTTCTCCGGGACATACGGAAGTATGTCGCTCATTGTAAAGAGTGCCAAAGAAAGAAACAATCAACTCAAAAGCCACCCGGACTACTTAAGGCAATACCTCCTGCAACCTCCCCTTTTCAGAGAGTTGGAATGGACCTCCTTGGAAGATTTCCCAAGTCTGATACTGGTAATAAATGGATCATAGTCTGTACTGACTATCTTACTCGATTTGCCGTTACTAAAGCCTTACCCACAGGGGAAGCAAAAGAAGCAGCCAAGTTCTTAATGGAAGATGTTGTTCTCAAGCACGGAGCCCCCAGAGAAATCATCACGGACCGAGGACGAGTATTCCAATCTAAGTTGATTGCGGAACTCACCAATCAATGCTCGTCGATACATCGGTTCACGACAGCGTATCATCCCCAGACGAATGGACTTACGGAGAGGTTAAACAAAACCTTAGCCAACATGATCGCTATGTATGTAAGTGTTGAACAGAAGGACTGGAACGTAATCCTGCCCTACGTTACGTTCGCCTACAACACGGCAAAACAAGATACGACAGGTTTTACCCCTTTTAAACTGATTCATGGACGCGAAGCCGAAACAACTGTAGACACTCTTTTCCCAAATCCGCATGAAGATCTCCAAGAGGATTACAGTCAGAAGATTGCCTCGCGAGTCGAAGAGACTAGGCAGCTAGCAAGATTAGAAACCTTGAAATCCCAAGAAAAGGACAAGGCCAGATATGACTCAAAGCACGAGGCAATGGATTACAACGTTGGTGACCTGGTATGGATTTTCATCCCGATAAGAAAGGTGGGACTCTCAGAAAAACTGATGAAAAGGTACTTCGGGCCATACAGGGTTACTCGGAAACTCTCTGACGTGACCTTCGAAGCTGAACCTGTGGACCAACCAACCAGGAGACGCCAAACAAGAGACCTTGTCCATGTACTGAGAATGAAACCCTACCATGATCCTGAGGACCAAGCTGATCTGTTCAAGTGATAATTACAGCGGGACGCTGTTCATCTAGGAAGGGGGCAATGTCACTGAATAATTATTTTAAATATTCTGTGGTATATCATCATTAATATTTGCATAGTCATCACTCCTTACGATTCTTATATATTTTACTTGTAAATAAATTTTTAGATATAGTTTTGCATTTTCTAAATAAACTATTTTTACTTAAACTTTTGTAATACTCGTTATCTCTACCGTGACAATATGTCATAATATATACTCTTCCAGGAATAATAAAGCAAACCTACAGTCAACCCAGAGAGAGACGGGAGCTAAAGTCCGGTCATTTAAGACACTAGCGACATTCCAAGGGGCGACCAGAGGCCCGTGAGTTCTCGGGACTGTTAAGAGAGGATGTAAAGTCCGGTCACTTGAGATATCAGCGACATTCCAAGGGGCTCGTTACTTGGAACCTCAGGACTATTAGACAGTGGGTAATTGTGTTCGACACGGAACGGCCGGCCGCTCAGCGGTGGCTGGCCCGTCTATCTCTCTCTGGTTGTCTAGGATTCCTCTACCAACTTGTGGTGTCCTTATTTCTCTTTCCCCACATTATTATTACATTATATTGTCACATATATATATAAACACCTTCAACTATACAACAATTATATATTTAACTACAAGAACATTTTTTAAACCTCAAGATATCTGTTCACAGCCCGTTAGGTTTGTAAATACGGCCAGTAGTTGGCAACCTAATTTTAAACCATTAGACAATGTCAAGGAAGGTGCAGCGAGTGGAATAGAACCTATTAGTGGCTAGGGAACTAGAGCGTATCGTGGAACTACGACACTTTCACGTAGTAACAGTTGCCGAGTGTACAACATGAAGAAACTTAATACGTTAAAAGGTTAACACAAAGCAATAACGCGCCATCTATACATATAAAATGAAAGGATTTAAAAGCACGAATGTTTCTTTTATATATAATACAAACTTCTACTGTCCTTACTGCGATGAAAAAATATATTGGGAGGGCTTGGCTCATCAGTGGTGAACCCTCCCAGCGGTCTGGTGGATTAAATTGGTGAAACCTCTGGGAGGGTTCACCACTGATGAGCCAAGCCCTCCCAATATATTTTTTCATCGCAGTAAGGACAGTAGAAGTTTGTATTATGTATGAAAGAAACATTCGTGCTTTTAAATCCTCTCATTTTATACGTTAAAAAGGTTTTGAAGAATGACAATTTAAACAAAATTTATTCATTCTTCCAATCAATTGCTACAGTAAGATATTAAGATAAAACATAAATATTTTATGCGCTTTGTGTTTTCGATAAAAAAATGTTTAGTTCACCCCTTATTTTACAAAATTTATTCTGTCCATAATATTGTAACCTTATGTATTATTTACGAACGGAAAAATATGTCCAGGGTAGCCTAGTGTACATGGTATCTGCCCAGTAAGCGGAACACTGTGGGTTCGATTCCCATATATTTCCACATGTGAAACATTGTTTTCCATTATATAATATGGGGATTTAAAGGAATATGTATGAGCAGATCGTATTACATGCGCAGTAGAGGGCAGCCTCTTTACTCACGTAAACCAAGGTGCGCGCAGACCAGAAAGGGTTAAAAGTGTATGTATATCAGATGAAAAGTCAACAAAAGCAAAAATTTAAGGTGAATATAAATACCTCTTTAATTCATCCAATGATAATATGTGTGTCTTGGTAGACGTCAGGATTGCACAGACCTTTCAGATAAATAGGACTGATTAGCAAATTAATCTACATATGCGTTCAGCATAGCAAATAGAATTTGAAGCTACCTGCAAAAGAGTGTTCATCCATTCTTTATACGCCAGTTGGTATCAAGCCAGCAACCAATAATCGTTTAGGAATCTACCGCTCTACATAAATCGTAAAAAGGCTCGTAAACACAGTTAAAACTCCTGTACTTCATTTTTCATAAATAAAATGGCCAAGCGCACCAAGAATGTTGGAGTCGTCGGAAAGTACGGCACTAGGTATGGTGCTTCTCTGAGAAAAATGATCAAGAAGATCGAAATTTCCCAGCACAAAAAAATACACCTGCAGCTTTTGCGGCAAGAATGCCCTGAAGAGGAAGTGTGTTGGAATCTGCATTGTCGTGTCTGCACCAAGACTGTCTCTGGTGATGTCCCAATCACCAACGCACTCCGTAAAGAGGCTTAGGGAGGCTGAGGGAAATGCAGGAACAGTAATCCTGTATTACAACTCACGCTGGATGATTTGTTCAAAAAAAAAAAAAATACATAAATCTACCGAACTGTGTCGTAATCATTATAGCTGAATCAGTCAATGAATGGTCGCGGTGTTGGTGCGAATGAAAGGCGCTACTGTCTGTGGGGAAATGACGGCTTTAGCTCTTTGTGACTCTATTCGCTATTATGGATTGGGATGACAGAATTGTTCTCATCTGAGATCCTTGCCTCAAATCACTGGCACTGTAGTACCATACTGTATGACTATTAACTCTTCATTCAGACAATATTATTAACTACATAGCATGCAGGGATCGGTGGAAGGATGGTCTAAACTGTTGGTTTTCGACCGCTACGACCCGGGTTCGATTCCCGCATTGGGCACTTTTTTTCTGATTAAAAAAAATGCTCTAATGGCCCCCGATTCGTGCAAAAGTCCAACCCTACCAGCGAGTGCAAGTAACCAAACTAGGCTCTGGCATATTTGTAAGTGCAAAGTCGAACTGTTTTTCACATGTGTAGACATGTGGCGCACTTACAGTAAAAGGCAATCGCCTACTTCTACCCACCATGATTATCATGGCCTGTACCACGTGTAATAGGGATAAACAAAAAAAAAACTACATAGCATTCTTTACACAGTAGTATTTGTTATAAGCCGCATTATATGGTATTATAAATTACTTCATATAATATTTACGAACGGAAAGATATGTCCAAGGTAGCCTAGTGGACATGGCAACTGCCAGGTAAGCGGAACACTGTTGGTTCGATTCCCATCCCTGGACACTTTTATTTTTCCATTTATCATTACTCTTCACAATTCATCCTTTCATACTTCATCCGAAAGGTTAGAAATAGTCGTTATTTCTTCTTAAAATAAATTTTCATTTTTCGTTCAAAAGAAACACATGCGAGATAATTTTCAAATGTCGTTCTACAATTATAAGCCGCATTATATTGTAATATAAATTACTTTATATAGTATTTGTTAAGTTATTAAAGTAAGTAAGAAGGATGAATCCGTAACCAATATAGCTTTACATATTATTTATAAATAGTAATTATACAAAACAAATCTTGGTATATATGTCTACATGAAAACAACAAAAGCAATATTACATACATACAAGTTCAAACACCATGCCCTTCCCTACCCGAACCATCCGGCCTCGACTAGTTCATCATGCCAGGCCTGCGGTTCCGTAGATCGCTCCCTTGACCATCGCTACTGGAGCTGCATTCGTATCAGGCCCCTCATCATCGAAGCCTTCAGTGTCCTTGGGCGACCCCTGACTTGCGGGCCTGGAATTTCGGGTCTGGCCTCGAAGATGACGACCTGGCCATCCTGGCGTCGGCCAAATCCATCATCTACCGGTACTTGGTACAGGTTGGGCTGACCACCCGCTCATCGCCTGGGAAAGAAGGCTCATTCGCCGGGCACATCCCCCGCATGATCATCTATATTTTTGTTTTATTTCCATTTTCATAAAATTTGTTTCAATTGTCAAGTTCAAACACGATCTATAGCCATTGTTAGGAAGGTATCCATAGTTATATACACATAGTAAAGTCAGTCTTACATGAGGCAACTTTTTAGTTTAGCAATTAAATGGCTATTGAATAACCGGACACATGTCATACCTATCCGTCACCAATTACAACAAACTTCAATGTACTCTACTCGGCGACATCTCACCCTAAAGGACACTTTGGCTCTGCAATTAGGTATCCTTTACAGAGAGGTTCTACTGTAGCAACTCTCTGGTAAGAGGTAATCTCTCCCTAAAGGACACTTTGGCTCTGCAATTAGGTGTCCTTTACAGGGAGGTTTTACTGTATTTAGCAACTCTCCGGTAAGAGGACACCTCTCTCTAAAGGACACTTTGGCTCTGCAATTAGGTGTCCTTTACAGGGAGGTTCTACTGTATTTAGCAACTCTCCGGTAAGAGGACACCTCTCTCTAAAGGACACTTTGACTCTGCAATTAGGTGTCCTTTACAGGGAGGTTGTTCTACTGTAGCAACTCTCCGGTAAGAGGATACCTCTCCCTAAAAGACACTTTGGCTCTGCAATTAGGTGTCCTTTACAGAGAGGTTGTTCTACTGTAGCAACTCTCCGGTAAGAGGAAACATCTCCCTAAAGGGCACTTCGGCTTTGCAATTAGTTGTCCTTTACAGGGAGGTTCTACTGTAGCAACTCTCCGGTAAGAGGACACCTCTCCCTAAAGGACACTTTGGCTCTGCAATTAGGTGTCCTTTACAGGGAGGTTCTACTGTAGCAACTCTCCGGTAAGAGGACACCTCTCCCTAAAGGACACTTTGACTCTGCAATTAGGTGTCCTTTACAGGGAGGTTGTTCTACTGTAGCAACTCTCCGGTAAGAGGAAAAATCTCCCTAAAGGGCACTTCGGCTTTGCAACTAGTTGTCCTTTACAGGGAGGTTCTACTGTAGCAACTCTCCGGTAAGAGGACATCTCTACCTAAAGGACACTTTGGCTCTGCAATTAGGTGTCCTTTACAGGGAGGTTCTACTGTAGCAACTCTCCGGTAAGAGGACACCTCTCCTTAAAGGACACTTTGACTCTGCAATTAGGTGACCTTTACAGGGAGGTTGTTCTACTGTAGCAACTCTCCTGTAAGAGGATACCTCTCCCTAAAAGACACTTTGGCTCTGCAATTAGGTGTCCTTTACAGAGAGGTTGTTCTACTGTAGCACTTCTCCGGTAAGAGGAAACATCTCCCTAAAGGGCACTTCGGCTTTGCAATTAGTTGTCCTTTACAGGGAGGTTCTACTGTAGCAACTCTCCGGTAAGAGGACACCTCTCCCTAAAGGACACTTAGGTGTCCTTTACAGGGAGGTTCTACTGTAGCAAATCTCCGGTAAGAGGACACCTCTCCCTAAAGGACACTTTGGCTCTGCAATTAGGTGTCCTTTACAGGGAGGTTCTACTCTAGCAACTCTCCGGTAAGAGGACACCTCTCCCTAAAGGACACTTTGGCTCTGCAATTAGATGTCCTTTACAGGGAGGTTCTACTGTAGCAACACTCCGGTAAGAGGACACCTCTCCCTAAAGGACACTTTGTCTCTGCAATTAGGTGTCCTTTACAGGGAGGTTCTACTGTAGCAACTCTCCGGTAAGAGGACACCTCTACCTAAAAGACACTTTGGCTCTGCAAATAGGTGTCCTTTACAGGGAGGTTCTACTGTAGCAACTCTCCGGTAAGAGGACACCTCTCCCTAAAGGACACTTTGACTCTGCAATTAGGTGTCCTTTACAGGGAGGTTGTTCTACTGTAGCAACTCTCCGGTAAGAGGACACCTCTCCCAAAGGACACTTTGACTCTGCAATTAGGTGTCCTTTACAGGGAGGTTGTTTCAGTGTAGCAACTCTCCGGTAAGAGGATTCCTCTCCCTAAAAGACACTTTGGCTCTGCAATTAGTTGTCCTTTACAGGGAGGTTCTACTGTAGCAACTCTCCGGTAAGAGGAAACATCTCCCTAAAGGGCACTTCGGCTTTGCAATTAGTTGTCCTTTACAGGGAGGTTCTACTGTAGCAACTCTCCGGTAAGAGGACACCTCTCCCTAAAGGACACTTTGACTCTACAATTAGGTGTCCTTTACAGGGAGGTTCTACTGTAGCAACTCTCCGGTAAGAGGACACTTCTCCCTAAAGGACACTTTGGCTCTGCAATTAGGTGTCCTTTACAGGGAGGTTTTACTGTAGCAACTCTCCGGTAAGAGGACACCTTTCCCTGTGCAGAGTATTAGGCTCATAGATTGTTGAGCTCTGGAAACCAAAAGGAATAATACTCTGCTAGTGATCTCTTTTGACTTGTATATAATAAGGAATATTATTATAATAGGAAATAAACTAATGCTCTTAGTTAATCTTGCCTCGTCTTGGATAACAACACATGGTGGCAGCGGTAAACTGAATTCATAAAGAAGGTCGTTGTTCGAAGAAAATTTGAAATTCGACATCAAGCAAGCTTAGAAGCGGTAAACTGAATTCATAAAGAAGGTCGTTGTTCGAAGAAAATTTGAAATTCGACATCAAGCAAGCTTAGAAGCGGTAAACTGAATTCATAAAGAAGGTCGTTGTTCGAAGAAAATTTGAAATTCGACATCAAGCAAGCTTAGAAGCGGTAAACTGAATTCATAAAGTCGTTGTTCGAAGAAAATTTGAAACTCGACATCAAGCAAACTTTTTGGTAAGTTATATTATATTATAAGTAAATCTTTATAATGTCCCAAAATTATAATTGTGTAGCCCCAGAACCTTTTAATTTTTCAAATCCAGGTGATTGGCCAAAATGGATTAGGAGATTTGAACGTTTTAGGCAGGCAAGCGGGTTAATTAATAACCCAGAAAATGAGCAAGTTAATATGCTCGTGTACTGCATGGGTGATAATGCAGATGACATTTTGTTGTCATGTAAAATAGCAAGTGACCAACTAGAAAATTATAATAAAGTTATTGTTTTAAACATAGAAACTTTCTCCTTGGAATATAAATACTATAAAATAACGCCAGGAGAAAATGATTTTTTATATATCGACTACACGAGCTTTCGGGCAGTCACGCCCTTCAACTGGTCTTGAATTGAATGCTTTGAAAGTCACTTTATTCCAAGACGTAATATAATTTATGAAAGGGCAAGATTTAATCAAAGATGTCAGCAGGAAGGGGAAAAGGTGAATGAATTTATCACAGCACTCCATAGCCTAGCTGAGCACTGCAATTTTGGGATGTTACATGATGAGTTGATTAGGGATAGGATAGTTGTTGGAGTAAGGGATAGAGCATTATCTGAAAGAATGCAACTTGATACAGACTTGACCTTAGTAAAAGCCACACTAATGGCAAAGCAATTAGAAAGTGTCAAAGAACAGCAGTCTAGCCTTTACCAACAAGATTCTATAGATCAAATAAAGAAAATGCCTAATCACATAAAAGAAACAAAAAGGCACGAACCAAAAATAAGACAATTCAAGTCAAACCAGTTGGGAGGGTCATCACATGGATGCACCAGGTGTGGCAATTCAAATAATCATGATTGGAAAAATTGTCCAGCTATGAACTCGTATTGTAGTAAATGCAAGAAAGAGGGCCATTATGCCAAAGTATGTAGATCAGAAGCCATAAATGAAATAAATTCAGAGATAGCTTTTCTGGGATCTGTAGAGGATAATTCCAAGAAATGGATAGTACCAATTAAGGTAAATAATAGACAAATTAATTTTAAAATTGACACCGGAGCTGATGTCAACGTGCTCCCCCTACAAAATTATTATCAATGTTTCCAAAGAATAAAACTGGAAAAATCTGATAAAATATTACAAGGTCCAAATGGAATACCCTTGGAAACAGTTGGAATGATCCACGTAAAACTTCAAAATAAAGGCCAGCACATAAACTCGAAAATATACATTGTTGATAAACTAAAGCAGCCACTTCTCTCTGGGGAGACAAGTGAAAAATTAAACATTGTGAGAATGATTCAGCAATTATCATCAGGAGGCCGCGGTGGACAGCGTGGTAGACTCGGAAGTGGAGATAACAGAGGCTGCTACAACTGCGGGGAAGAAGGCCACCGCAAGTTTGAATGTACCAAACCTGCCCGTGGTGGTGGACGTGGCCGTGGACAGAGCCGTGATGGAGGCAGCAACAACACCTGCTACAACTGCGGAGAAGTTGGCCACCGTAAATATGAGTGTACCAACAACACGGCTGAAGATGGAGGACAGGAGGAGAACCAGCGCAAGTCCAAGAAGGCTCGCTACACCTGTGGGGAGTTTGGCCATAAGAAGGACGACTGCCCCAAATCTGGAACTCAAGAGTCCGGAGATGAGGAGGAGTCCTCTGACAATAAGGAGGAAGAGACTCCCCAGAAGAGGAAGCAAGCTGAGGACAGTGAGGAGGAGGAAGTAGAAGCTGAAGAACCTCCCAAGAAGAAATCTAAGAAGCCCAAGTCCAAGAAGAAAGAAGAAGATTGCTATCTGACTCTTCGTGCACATAGGACGATGCCCCTGGAAAGCGCCAGGAGCAGAGAAATGAGGAGACCCCCACTTCGACATCAACCTGGCTCTCAAGGAGATGCAAGGATGACCAGGAGCAAGAGACCGAGGAGGATTGCCCTACACCAACGGCCTCATCTACAAGAGATGGAAGGATGCAGAGGGACAACCAAGACCAGGATCCAGAGAAGAGCCTCCCTTCAATGCCAGCCGTGCATACAAGATATGGAAGGGCAGTCAAGATACCTCGAAGGTTCCTGTAAAGTTAAGGGAGGAGATGTGCAGAGTATTAGGCTCATAGATTGTTGAGCTCTTGAAACCAAAAGGAATAATACTCTGCTAGTGATCTCTTTTGACTTGTATATAATAAGGAATATTATTATAATAGGAAATAAACTAATGCTTAGTTAATCTTGCCTCGTCTTGGATAACAACACACTCCCTAAAGGACACTTTGGCTCTGCAATTAGGTGTCCTTTACAGGGAGGTTCTACTGTAACAACTCTCCGGTAAGAGGACATCTCTCCCTAAAGGACACTTTGGCTCTGCAATTAGGTGTCCTTTACAGGGAGGTTCTACTGTAGCAACTCTCTGGTAAGAAGACACCTCTCCCTAAAGGACACTTTGGCTCTGCAATTAGGTGTCCTTTACAGGGAGGTTCTACTGTAGCAACTCTCCGGTAAGAGGACACCTCTACCTAAAGGACACTTTGGCTCTGCAATTAGGTGTCCTTTACAGGGAGGTTCTACTGTAGCAACTCTCCGGTAAGAAGACACCTCTCCCTAAAGGACACTTTGGCTCTGCAATTAGGTGTCCTTTACAGGGAGGTTCTACTGTAGCAACTCTCTGGTAAGAAGACACCTCTCCCTAAAGGACACTTTGGCTCTGCAATTAGGTGTCCTTTACAGGGAGGTTCTACTGTAGCAACTCTCTGGTAAGAAGACACCTCTCTCTAAAGGACACTTTGGCTCTGCAATTAGGTGTCCTTTATAGGGAGGTTCTACTGTAGCAACTCTCTGGTAAGAAGACACCTCTCTCTAAAGGACACTTTGGCTCTGCAATTAGGTGTCCTTTATAGGGAGGTTCTACTGTAGCAACTCTCTGGTAAGAAGACACCTCTCCCTAAAGGACACTTTGGCTCTGCAATTAGGTGTCCTTTACAGGGAGGTTCTACTGTAGCAACTCTCTGGTAAGAAGACACCTCTCTCTAAAAGACACTTTGGCTCTGCAATTAGGTGTTGTCCTTTACAGGGAGATAGTTCTACTCTACAGTTAAAATCAGCCACCTCAAGGGTGAAGAGATAAATTTTCTTTCAAAGAATCAATAAGAAAATGATATATTCTCACAAATGCGAAATATATAAGCCCTCTTGTTTTATTATATTGAATGTATGGAGTTTTCACCTTATGTAGACATGTTTCTATACAAATCGAAAATAGAATTAAGCACAGAACACGTAAATTGATTATCTTATAAAGTGAGTTATGGGAAAGTTCTAAAATTTAATCAGTCAACGGGCGGGGTACGGAAATGCTCGACAGGTCAAAGGTCAAATGAAAAGATTGGGTTCAATGTTCAGAGGCCAAGTACAACACACCCATTCTTACTTCCAGTGTTTTCTTGGGGATACCTAGAGACACTTCATTTAAACCACTTTATCAAATCATTATCGACACATTGATAATCCCACTAAATAGTTTCACAAATATTTCTTCTCACATACAAAGCTTTATTAAGACCACTGGTCTTATACAGATTCACCACAGAAAGGAAGCATAGATTGAGCTCCTATACTCCAGGCAGCGCAGAACCCAACAGCCTCCAGGGTCTTATACAGATTCACCACAGGAAGGAAACATAGATTGAGCTCCTATACTCCAGGCAGCGCAGAACCCAACAGCCTCCAGGGTCTTATACAGATTCACGACAGTAAGGAAGCATAGATGGAGCTCCTATACTCCAGGCAGCACAGAACCCAACAACAGCCTACAGGGTCTTATACAGAATCACCACAAGAAGGAAACATAGATGGAGCTCCTATACTCCAGGCAGCACAGCACCCAACAACAGCCTCCAGGGTCTTATACAGATTCACCACAGAAAGAAATCATAGATGGAGCTCCTATACTCCAGGCAGCACAGGACCCAACAACAGCCTCCAGGGTCTTATACAGATTCACCACAGGAAGGAAGCATAGATGGAGCTCCTATACTTCAGGCAGCACAGAACCCAACAGCCTCCAGGTCTGACACATGTCCAGTGGTCACAGAATCCACCGTACATAGGTTAGCGTATCTCTGAAAAGACGAGTGTGGAATCAGCCGCGTTTTAGTCTTCACTTTCCTCATCCAAATGGACCACGACATTCGGCGATTCTATTAATCTCCTCCGAACGGTGACTGCGGTCCTGTATATATATAAAATAATACAACAAAGAAAAGCTTCAGAGATGAAACTGGAGATTGAAAAGAAATTCACTTCCAGTAACATGTTGTTTTATTTGGTTATAATGTGTTGTATATAAATAGAAGAGAGCAATTAACTTAGAGCGGAACGTGTATGTTAGCCCTAACTCTAAGCTCGATTTGTTTATTATGATATCACGGAAGTAAACAACGAAGTTAATGACACGTAAAATTGTTTATTTACACATGTTGCAAATGCTAGTATCACACATGTGTTATGTGAGTCTTCAGTACCTTTTAACGGTTCCTGATTCTTTTCAAATGATTTGCATAGGCACGGTTCCCATAGACTGAAGATTCCCTGAATGGATGTTGGGCCTATAGAAGTGCGTCAAGAATTTAAGTTAGCCCACCCTTTTAAAAAACATATTCAATACAATAACAACAAAAAAGATCCTATCACTCATGGAATTTCACATACAGCTTTATTAAGAAAACAGGTCTTATACAGATTCACAACAGGAAGGAAGCATAGATGGAGCTCCTATACTCCAGACAGCACAGAACCCAACAACAGCCTACAGGGTCTTATACAGATTCACCACAGAAAGGAAGCATAGATGGAGCTCCTATACTCCAGGGAGCGCAGCACCCAATAACAGCCTCCAGGGTCTTATACAGATTCACCACAGAAAGGAAGCATAGATGGAGCTCTTATACTCCAGGCAGCACAACACCCAACAACAGTCTCCTGGGTCTTATACAGATTCACCACAGAAAGGAAGCATAGATGGAGCTCTTATACTCCAGGCAGCACAATACCCAACAACAGTCTCCTGGGTCTTATACAGATTCACCACAGAAAGGAAGCATAGATGGAGCTCTTATACTCCAGGCAGCACAGCACCCAACAACAGTCTCCTGGGTCTTATACAGATTCACCACAGAAAGGAAGCATAGATGGAGCTCTTATACTCCAGGCAGCACAGCACCCAACAACAGTCTCCTGGGTCTTATACAGATTCACCACAGAAAGGAAGCATAGATGGAGCTCTTATACTCCAGGCAGCACAGCACCCAACAACAGTCTCCTGGGTCTTATACAGATTCACCACAGAAAGGAAACATAGATGGAGCTCTTATACTCCAGGCAGCACAGCACCCAACAACAACCTCCAGGGTCTTATACAGATTCACCACAGAAAGGAAGCATAGATGGAGCTCTTATACTCCAGGCAGCACAGCACCCAACAACAGTCTCCTGGGTCTTATACAGATTCACCACAGAAAGGAAACATAGATGGAGCTCTTATACTCCAGGCAGCGCATCACCCAACAACAGCCTCCAGGGTCTTATACAGATTCACCACAGAAAGGAAGCATAGATGGAGCTCTTATACTCCAGGCAGCACAGCACCCAACAACAGTCTCCTGGGTCTTATACAGATTCACCACAGAAAGGAAACATAGATGGAGCTCTTATACTCCAGGCAGCATAACACCCAACAACAGCTTACGGGTCCGACACATGTCCAGTGGCCACACGTTCCTTCGTGCCTACTAACACAAATGAAAATTGTTTTTGCATTCAATACTATCTGACAGTATTCCAATTCATACTTATCACAAAAATACCCTTTATATACCACAAATATGGTGATGAACATACTACTACTAATATAAAATGGCTTCCTTATTGTACTGACGTGCTTCTGCCAAGGATTCCATCGAAGTCTTGGAACTTTGTCCCTAGTACCTTTGTGTCCTTTTTCTTACGGTGTGAAGAGCGGCTTTGTCGTCGTATCGTCTATAAGGACATCGTCATCTTGGAAGGAAGTCTTGGCTTTGACACAACAGTGGAATCCTGGAGCCAGTTTCTAAAAATGTAGATCACAGCACCCATGGCCTCAAGGTCTTCTCGGCGATCTTCAGTTTGTCTTCCCTAATTTACCCAGCATCTCCACCAAAATGTCACTTAGAAAATTAAGAAAAACAAACTTCAGAATGACACAGCAATTTATATAAAACAAGCACCAATAAAAATTAATAAAATACAAAAGAAGCGATGAGTGAAGTTTATACAGAGTAATAAAATATATAAACATCAAAAGGTTAGAAATAGTCAATATTTCACCTTGAAATAAATTTTGATTTTTCATTGAAAAGAAACTCATGCGGTGTAACTTCAATCACAGGCCGCAGTGCAATATATTTTATTATAAGTCACTTTATGTATTATTTACGAACGGAAAAATATGTCCAGGGTAGCCTAGTGGACATGGCATCTGCCCGGTAAGCGGAACACTGTGGGTTCGTTTCCCATCCCTGGACACTTTTATTTTCCGTTCATCATTACTCTTCATAATTCACCCTTTCATACCTCATCCAAAAAGTTTAGAAATAGTCAATATTTCACCTTGAAATAAATTTTGATTTTTCATTGAAAAGAAACTCATGCGGTGTAACTTCAAGTGTCGTTTTACAAACATCAAAATTAAAATGATAAATACTTTGCTACAATATTGTGCCAATTAAAATTGACTGGCAAAAGAACAATTTAGAAGAACCGTCTGATACAAGTCTAGTGGCTGGTATTATAAATGCATAATCCCAAAATTCCTCCTTAAACCAGCTTGAAATACCGTTGGTCATTATTTCTATAGACGTCACGCCTAATTGGATGCCTGCGTCGGAAATTGCCTAGCAGACGATTGATGGGGAGGAAAAAGCATTCTTGCAACATACCGTCTGCTCAAGAAGTCTAACACAGACGAACAAATTCCAAGAAGGATGCATGTATATATTAATTCGACTCACGCATATTTATTATTTAATCACAATGTCAAAACATGTTCTTAATCAACTATCCTTTCTTATGTCATTTTATTAATGATTCTGAAAGGGAAGATGAAAAAAGACATATTTATATTGAATCTAGCCATGAGCTTGTTAGATTGATGCCTGACGTCTCTTCAGTAACATGGTCGACATTTGTATTCATTACACATTTTTCCATTCTACCTTTTCTCTACGTAGAATCGCTTCTATTTGGCTAAGGTCACAGTGTATCTACGAAGAATTTTGAATAATTACCTATTTTTGTAAAATAGAGCAATCCATAAATAAATCTTTAAAAAGACATATATTGGATCAAAATATCATTTATTTTACCAATATTTCAGTTGGCTGAACGCCAACCTTTATCAAGGTATTAAAACATATTAATATAAAGCAATAACGCGCCATCTATACATATAAAATAAAAGGACTTAAAAGCGCGAATGTTTCTTTTATACATAAAACGAAACATTCGCGCTTTTAAGTCCTTTTATTTTATACATATTAATATGTTATAATACAACAACAAAAACCTTTATTAAGACACTATTGTCTTACAAGGGGATTCCCCTAAAAGGTTATATATGTACATGAGTGAGGAGGGAAAGTAATTTAGAGGGGAGGGGGAGCAATCAGCCGTTGTCTGTGGAGTTGAGCACTTCTTCCCTCATTTTATCAATCGCCTTGAAAAATTTTAAATATTTATAAACAAATGTTTTATCTAGCAGGAGAGTAGTAAAAATTTTATATACATGTTTTTCATTGTAGTGAGTTAGCCCCGAAATTTCGTGAATTTACGGTCTCTTTTCATGTAGAAATGGGCAATGGAATAGATAATGGACCAAATTGTCTTGGATGACAGCATTGCAGAAGTAGCAATTTAAAGGGTCGCTGTTCCAAAATCCCGTGATATCCTCGGGGAAAAATAGCCATAGAATAATATGTTGTAATACCTTGATAAAGGTTGGCGTTCAGCCAACTGAAATATTGGTAAAATAAATGTAATTTTGATCCAATTATGTCTTTTTAATTGAATATAATTACCTCTGTTTAGTGTGTGGGTATTAGATCACAATCTATTATTAAGAACTTATAAACATCTTTACTTCTCTAATTCCCCAGGAAGAATCCACTCTATTTCTTTTCGATTTGCGTGACCACCCCTCTCTATACCTTTTACTTTAGCCCTCGTCAGTATGATGTCTGAATGACCAGTTTTTTCATCGTTGAGGTACAGCTTGCACCAAACTCAAATACTCTAAACAAAGAAACAAAAATAAACTTCCAATGGATCCCTTCCCATGTCGACATATATCTTAATGAAAAGGCAGACCAATTACCAAAAAAAGCGTGTCACTTACGAAGCAATAATCTTACCTTTGAAGAAATATAATGTTGCACCAGGCTGCGGTTTGGCAGATTCTTCAGTCTTGATTCTCTCCTCAGACATGTCTTGCATCTTTCCACAACGTGTCTCAACCATCCCACAAGGTTAAACCAGTCAATAATAAGACAACTATATTTTTAGGTAGCACCTAGAATAGCTCTTTATTTATCATATCAAAGTTTAAAGCAGGTGGGGTATTTAGTGTATCAAAATACAAATGTTTTATAGTACATAATATTTTATAGTAATAATCTGTTTAAAAAAAATATATATATATAATTTAAATTTTAAATATATTTAAAAATAATATTATAAATAATTTTTAAAATACGCGCATTAATCATGATGCAACAATATACATATATAAAAAGAAAATAAAACTGACAGCTTATCCAAATCATCACTGGTACAAACCATATAAACAATTAGAAGAACTTCAAAAACTCAATAGAAATCAACAAAAAGCTTTAGCAAGACTAAGAAGTGGCTCCCCGCTAGGTGGCCAACCGAAGAGGCAGCAGGTAACTACGGCTCTCGCCAAGTACTATTATTTCTTTATATCTTTTGCATTTTATCCCTATTATTTAAAAAAATTGTGCTAGTTCAGCAATAGATTATAAATTAGATTTTGAAAATGAATTTAACCATGATTTTACTTTTATTCATTACGTGTCAGGTAAAGCTACGAGCTTGCTTATTTCTTGATTACGTAAATTTGGACTATATTGACGATAATGATGCAAATTTCGATAAAGTGGCTGACCTAGATCAAGTTAAAAACATTCATCTTACTCGATACGTTCGTTATGGTAAATCAAATCTGAGAATATTCATACTTGCATTGCTGTTAATTTCGGGTATCGAAAGTAATCCAGGCCCTAAAGCTACTAGACAAACAACGATAGAAACTTCTATGGAGAAAGATCTAAGAGAACTAATTGCGGCACTTACTGTTAAAATTGACGACTGGGGATCAAAAATAGAATCTAGGCTATCTTCAATTGAACTAGGTATGCAGAAATTCGACTCCCGTGTACAGCAGCTCGAGTTTTCACTAGAAGATACCACGTGTGCTGTTGCATCGAATGCTAAAAAGATTAGCGAATTCGAGAGGCGAATTGAGTTTCTGGAGATGAAAAACAGAGAGAAAAACTTAGTTTTTTATGGCATTGAAGGTAGTGGTACAGAAACGTCGAATGAATCATGCGTTAAAATAAAAAGACTAATAAAGGACAATATGCAAATTTCCGACGAGATCGATGTTTCCAAGTGCTGGAGGCTATCCAAAAGAGATAAAGCCCCAATTTTGGTCGAGGTTTCCGAACACAGTGAGAGAATGAAGATATTGAAAAATTCATTCAAACTTAAAGATATAAATGTCTTCGTGAATAAGGATTACTCCCCTAGCATCAGAGAACAACGCAGAATATTGATTTCTAAACGGAAAGAACTCTTGAATAAAGGAATCAATGCAAAACTAAGAGATAACAAACTGATTGTTAATGGCACGGTTTACCAAGCTTCTAATGGTAAAATTACTACCAAGGAGGGTGCCGAACTATAGCAATTGGATAGAAATACACAGAGACTATCAATAGATCATCCAATCCCGCCAAATAGGAAAACCCGAAATACATGCTCAGTTAACCATTGTCACTCAAATTACCCTACAAATAAGTCTTTAAAAGCAAAAGGTAATCCCTTAAGGATCATATACTGGAACATAAATGGATTTTTTAGAATTTCTTCGGTCTTCTCTCTCTTCGATTACTTGAAATTGTTTGATATTTTTGCTGTAACTGAAACCTGGTGTCACTATCTACTTGACCTAGCTGTAGAAGATTTTGAGTTTTACCAATCACCAGCTGTTAAACCTTCGAACCGAGGGAGAAGCTCTGGAGGAATCCTTGTAGGAATTAGAAAGGAAATCCAAGGCTTGATCTACAAAGTTGAAATTGAGCCTAAATGGATCTCGGTTATATTTAAACTGGCTTCAATAGCAGACTCACCCCTAGTGTGTGCAATTTTTGTTTACTTACCCCCAAGCGAATTACAGCTAGAAAATTTAAAAAAATTGTTTTGCTATGTTGAAAATAAAATGCAACAAGGATTCGAAATAGTTTTAGGCGGTGATTTAAATATTCGCATTGGCTACTTGGGTGCTTTCCACAACTTGTTCCAGATCCCAGTTCTGCTTTCCGGCTACCGTACCTCCAGAGATCCAACCGTGTCCCCCCTGGCTGAGACTCTTGTCGATTTCCTTGATGATAACTCCCTCACTATACTAAACGGAAGATCTATTAGTGATAAAAACGGATGCTATACTTTTATCTCACATCAGGGGTCTTCAGTTTTGGACTTATTCATGGTTTCTCCTGCACTACTGGAACTTGTTCTTGACCTAAGTATAGAAAGTTTGCCTTACTCCGATCATTTGCCACTTCTTCTAAAACTAAACGGATCAGACAATACAAAAGCGAAAAGCCTACCTTTAGAGTATATTCCTGTAAGAAAATTTACCTGGTCAATAAATAAAGCTCCGACATATGAACTTTGTCTCGAAGACCTAAATGCTCTTCAACTACCGGAAGACGCCTCAATAGATCTATCTGCTGACACTCTTACTAGCAGGATTCAAACATCAATGGTGAGAGCAGGAATGCTAACAAAGGGAAGAGCGGATAGTCCGCGGTCTAAGCCATGGTTTGACGGAGAATGCTATACAGCAAAAACATATATGAAAAAAAATCTTAAGTTATATTTGACTCTCAATACTCCTATTTATAAAGATTTGTTTATTACGAGTAAACGCAAATACTTATCATTGCTCAAATACAAAAAGAACAAATACTCTGATTCTGTTCAAGCTGCCCTTAGCAATGTTAAGGACTCTGCCGAATTTTGGAAAATAATTGCGTCCTTTAAGAAACGGACTAGCACAAAAGGAAACATTGACATCTCAGAGTGGGAATCCTTCTATCAGGGTTTATTGTCGCCTCCTCAAAGAATTGTGGCTGATATACCTACTCTACTAATTCCTACTGACCCCGAGCTGGACGCCGAAATTTCATTTTTGGAAATTGCGAGGGAAATCGCTAGCTTAAAAAACAATAAAGCAGCAGGTTACGATAGTATACCAAATGAAGCTATCAAGGCCTTACCTGAGAATAGTTTAATCCTTTTATCTAACTTATTCAATAAAATATTAACTAAATCCCAAGTTCCTTCACAGTGGTCAAAAACCATAATCCAACCAATATTCAAAAATGGTGATCCGAATGCACCATCAAATTATAGGGGCATTGCCCTTATAAGCAACTTGTCAAAACTTTTTACATCCATATTAAAAAATAGACTAAGTAATTGGATTGAGAATAGAAAACTCATAGCGGAAAACCAGGCAGGATTCAGAAGGGGTTACTCGTGCCAAGACCATATCTTCACGCTTACATCACTAATCCAAATGACATTAAGCCGCAAAAGAAGGAAACTTTACGCATTTTTTATTGATCTCAAAAAAGCGTTTGATACAGTTCCACATCTACTATTATGGAGAAAGCTTGCGCTTGTTGGTTTAAGTGGGCGATTTATCAAACTCATACAGAACTACTATGCTCAAATGATGGCAGCGGTCAGATGGAACGGCTCTTTTACAGAATTCATCAAAATACAATCAGGTGTTCTTCAGGGTGAACCTCTTTCACCGTATTTATTTGTTATTTTTATTAACGATCTGGTTGCTACACTGGATGATTCTGACCTGCCAGGTATATACTTACCGGGCCATGGAACTATACACCTCCTCCTGTTCGCGGATGATATAGTCCTCTTTGGTGAATCCAAGATAAATCTCCAAATAAAGATTAATCTAATAAAAAGATATTTTGAGGAAAATGGTTTAACTCTGAACCAATCCAAGTCTAAAATCGTAGTGTTTCGAAATGGAGGCCGCTTGGCCAGATCTGACGTTTGGTTTTGGGGCCAACAACCCATGACAGTATCTTCAAAATATACATATCTTGGCTACCCCTTAACTACCAAGAATCCAACTGCTTACGTGGCGCAGCACTTTAAAAGCAAAGCATTGGTTGCTACAAACGCAGTATGGAGAATACTATCTAAGTCAAGAACCAAATCGTTCGGAGCAGTGATGAAACTACTTGACTCCATAGTTTTATCCACGTTGTTATACTCGGCCCCCCTGTGGGCGACAAATCAGTTAGGAGTTGTAAACCAGATCCAGGATATTTTCCTACGGCGATTTCTTGACCTTCCCAGATATACTCCGGGCTACATCTTACGAACAGAAACCGGAAGGATGTCCCTTGAATTAAACATTACGAAATTAATTCTAAAGTTCTGGATACGGATCTTAAAAATGGACAGGACAAGATTACCCTATGTTTGCTTGTCCCAGCTCTGGAAAGTTTCAATTGTGGGAAAAGCGGGAAACAATTTTATTCATAACTTGAATAGCATCATTGACTCTAGGGGTTTTTCTTTTCTTAAGAACTGTGAAGATTATATGGTTGTGCGAGGAGAAATGCCTAGAATTATTCAAACCACAGTGGACCAGATACTCCAATTTGACCGAGCTAAGATACAAAACTCAACTCATTTTATTCACTACCAATTTCTAAGTAGCTCCTTTATGACGGAGGACTACTTACTATCAAATCTCCCTTTGAAAATTAAACGATTTATAGCCCGTCAAAGGATTCTATGGTTACTTTTCCGCGAGGATATCACGGGATTTTGGAACAGCGACCCTTTAAATTGCTACTTCTGCAATGTTGGCATCCAAGATAATTTGGTCCACTATCTATTCCATTGCCCATTCCTACATGAAAAGAGAATGGAAATTCGCGAAATTTCGGAGCTAACTCACTACAATGAACAACATGTATATAAAATCTTTACTTCTCTCCTGCTGGATAAAACATTTGTTTATAAATATTTTACATTTTTCAAGGCAATCGATAAAATGAGAGAAGAAGTGCTCAACTCCACAGACAATGGCTGATTGCTCCCCCTCCCCTCTAAATTGCTTTTCCTCCTCACTCATGTATATATATAACCGTTATGGGGAATCCCCTTGTAAGACAATAGTGTCTTAATAAAGGTTTTTGTTGTTGTTGTTGTTGACTAAGAAGTGGCCATATAAAAACCTTAAAATTTCAAAATGGACAAAAAGCCTTCAATAACTGCTTTAAATGCAATAGTGCAGAAGCTTCTCCGGAACATATCATGCTCAGAACTGACAATAGAGGACCCCAGGCCTATAACTACCATCGCAAAATTGGAGAGGAGTGGACTTCAGGAATTAGTTTAAACATGTATCACCACCACCACCGCAGCTTGGATCACGCTATCGAGGGACAACAGCCCGAAAGCCATACGTGATTAGCTTTTCTTGGTTAATCAAAATGGGTATTAGGTCAATTCTGGAATAATTAAAATCAACGAATAGTTTATATTTAGTCCGATAGATGGCGCTAGCCATCAGCAACTTTCAACTGCACGATAAGGAGATGTTTTTTTTCTTTCTTAATATATAATATATATTGATTAAAAATTATTCTGGATCTAAAATAAAACCTTTTATTTATTACAAAATATTAATATTTCCTTAGACTGTACCATCATGATTGGTACAACTCCCACTATGTACTAAGTGTCAACCTGCAAACCCACAACACATTATTAACTGTACGATAAAATTCAAGAATCAAGGGACGAGTTTCTTTTATACGACGATTTATTACAAAACGCTCAAGCTTTCGGGCTGGCCGGCCCTTCTACAGGAGACATGTGAAAACATATGGAACATTGGATACTATATAGGGATGAGACTATTTACATATTTAAAAACTATAGGGACTTTGCATATCTATGAAACGTTGAGATGAATAATTAGCATACCAGGAAATTATGGAAAGGAGCAATTAACATGCATGATAATAGCTATTGAATGTAGTAGAGTTAGGAATATTTTCTAATGTCTAAGAGGGAGGAGAGGGGAAAACGCACAGATGGAGGATACAAGGCTATAGGAACAGGGATTGGTAGGATTCAGGGAGGTCGATGTGTCTATTGATGGCATGGAAGCCCTGGGAAACGAGAGCTTCCAAGGTGAGGCGCTGCTGCTTGTTGTATATGCGGCTATAGTGCACAGATTATTAACTGTATTGACTCATCCATTGATGAGCTCTACTCATCCCCATCAGACACCATCAACAAGCTCTACAAGCTTGATATCCTGATATGATTGAGTGGAGATAAGAAAAAAGAATACATCATTGACTGTATTGACTCATCCATTGATGAGCTCTACTCATCCCCAGAAGACACCATCAACAAGCTCTACAAGCTTGATATCCTGATATGATTGAGTGGAGATAAGAAAAAAGAATACATCATTGACTGTATTGACTCATCCATTGATGAGCTCTACTCATCCCCAGAAGACACCATCAACAAGCTCTACAAGCTTGATACCCTGATATGATTGAGTGGAGATAAGAAAGAAGAAGACACATCCCCAGCAGACACCATCAACAAGCTCTACAAGCTTGATACCCTAATATGATTGAGTGGAGATAAGAAAGAAGAAGAGACTCATCCCCAGCAGACACCATCAACAAGCTCTACAAGCTTGATATCCTGATATGATTGAGTGGAGATAAGAAAGAAGAAGATCAGGCTATACGCCTAACTTCGTCAGGGCCTTTCCTTAAACTGTTTGATTGATCACGCGATGCATTCACGTGACGATATGTGTCTCGTGAAATATTGACATTTTGTAATAAATAAAATGTTTTATTTTAGATCAAAAATATGCCTTTTAATTAATACACCTATCCCCCGATTTTCACGGTAGATACGTTCCTGAGAAAAACGTGTAAATCGGGGGATATATGTGCACAGAAATAAAAATAAAATGCATTGACAGGTTAAAATATGTAGTCAGCACATAAGCTTGGGATTCCTCGTGAGATTTGTACACAGCGCATGTGTTCAATCACTGTAGCATTTAGTATAGTGCGATAAAAACCAAAAAAAAAAAACTTATTTGGAAAACCGTGTAAAAGCGAAAACGTGTAAAACAAGTACCGTGTAAATCGGGGGATAGGTATTTCATATGTATTGCTCAATATTCAAGAAAATATAAATTATATTTCAATTTATTCCAATAATCGAAAATTAGAAATTCACCCTCGTTATGAACAGCTGAGTGAAAGGTTTAAAAAAGTTCCCGGGCGGCTGGTAAAAAAAGAGCAGCGATCCTGAGACAGAAGGTCTATTTAAAGGCCACGAACCCGAGTAAACACATTGGACACGGGCGAGACTTCCTGGTTGGTTCAGCACTGGTGTTCAGACCGGCTTGTTTCTTGGCAGCTCTTGGCTTCCGGCACATGCTCACTGTGTCTGTTTCCTGGCAAATTTTGAATGATGTTTGTGCTGATATATCCGCTGGGTATGTCTTCTCTTGATACTTCTTTGCTGTGTCTATCTGTATTATCTTGGCAATTCTTTATTATATTGGAGCAGCAGCTTTACATGCCCAAGATAGTGGACATTGCTGCTGCTGTGATGGAGATGTATGGAGACATCTGAGACTCTTCATTGGACACGACAACAATAATACAGTATACACACCCAAGATAGTGGGCATTACTGCTGCTGTGATGGATATGTATGGAGACATCTGAGGCTCTTCATTGGACACGACAACAACAACAATACAGTATACACACCCAAGATAGAGGACATTGTGACTACTGTGATAGAGATGTATGGAGACATCTGAGGCTCTTCATTGGACACGACAACAACAACAATACAGTATACACACCCAAGATAGAGGACATTGCAACTGCTGTGATAGAGATGCATAGAGACATCTGAGACTCTTCATTGGACACGACAACAACAACAATACAGTATACACACCCAAGATAGAGGACATCGCAACTGCTGTGATAGAGATGTATGGAGACATCTGAGACTCTTTATTGGACACGACAACAACAACAATAAAGTATACACACCCAAGATAGAGATGTATGGAGACATCTGAGGCTCTTCATTGGACACGACAACAACAACAATACAGTATACACACCCAAGATAGAGGACATTGCTGCTGCTGTGATATAGATGTATGGAGACATCTGAGACTCTTCATTGGACACGACAACAACAACAATACAGTATACACACCCAAGATAGTGGACATTGCTGCTGCTGTGATAGAGATGTATGGAGACATCTGAGACTCTTCATTGGACACAACAACAACAATACAGTATACACACCCAAGATAGTGTACATTGCTGCTGCTGTGATGGAGATGTATGGAGACATCTGAGGATTTTCTTTGGACACGACAACAACAGCAATACAGTATACACACCCAAGATAGTGGACATTGCTGCTGCTGTGATAGAGATGTATGGAGACATCTGAGACTCTTCATTGGACACAACAACAACAACAATACAGTATATACACCCAAGATAGAGGACATTGCTGCTGCTGTGATGGAGATGTATGGAGACATCTGAGACTCTTCATTGGACACAACAACAACAACAATACAGTATACACACCCAAGATAGAAGACATTGCTGCTGCTGTGATGGAGATGTATGGAGACATCTGAGGCTCTTCCTTGGACACAACAACAATACAGTATACACACCCAAGATATTGGACATTGCTGCTGCTGTGATGGAGAAGTATGGAGACATCTGAGACTCTTCACTGGACACAACAACAACAACAATACAGTATACACACCCAAGATAGTGGGCATTGCTGCTGCTGTGATAGAGATATACGGAGACATCTGAGGCTCTTCATTGGAAACAACAAAAAGAACAATACAGTATACACACCCAAAATAGAGGACATTGCTGCTGCTGTGATGGAGATGTATGGAGACATCTGAGGCTCTTCTTTGGACACGACAACAACGACAATAATACAGTATACACACCCAAGATAGAGGACATTGCTGTGATGGATATGTATGGAGACATCTGAGGCTCTTCATTGGACACGACAACAACAACAATACAGTATACACACCCAAGATAGAGGACATTGTGACTACTGTGATAGAGATGTATGGAGACATCTGAGGCTCTTCATTGGACACGACAACAACAACAATACAGTATACACACCCAAGATAGAGGACATTGCAACTGCTGTGATAGAGATGCATAGAGACATCTGAGACTCTTCATTGGACACGACAACAACAACAATACAGTATACACACCCAAGATAGAGGACATCGCAACTGCTGTGATAGAGATGTATGGAGACATCTGAGACTCTTTATTGGACACGACAACAACAACAATAAAGTATACACACCCAAGATAGAGATGTATGGAGACATCTGAGGCTCTTCATTGGACACGACAACAACAACAATACAGTATACACACCCAAGATAGAGGACATTGCTGCTGCTGTGATATAGATGTATGGAGACATCTGAGACTCTTCATTGGACACGACAACAACAACAATACAGTATACACACCCAAGATAGTGGACATTGCTGCTGCTGTGATAGAGATGTATGGAAACATCTGAGACTCTTCATTGGACACAACAACAACAATACAGTATACACACCCAAGATAGTGTACATTGCTGCTGCTGTGATGGAGATGTATGGAGACATCTGAGGATTTTCTTTGGACACGACAACAACAGCAATACAGTATACACACCCAAGATAGTGGACATTGCTGCTGCTGTGATAGAGATGTATGGAGACATCTGAGACTCTTCATTGGACACAACAACAACAACAATACAGTATATACACCCAAGATAGAGGACATTGCTGCTGCTGTGATGGAGATGTATGGAGACATCTGAGACTCTTCATTGGACACAACAACAACAACAATACAGTATACACACCCAAGATAGAAGACATTGCTGCTGCTGTGATGGAGATGTATGGAGACATCTGAGGCTCTTCCTTGGACACAACAACAATACAGTATACACACCCAAGATATTGGACATTGCTGCTGCTGTGATGGAGATGTATGGAGACATCTGAGACTCTTCACTGGACACAACAACAACAACAATACAGTATACACACCCAAAATAGAGGACATTGCTGCTGCTGTGATGGAGATGTATGGAGACATCTGAGGCTCTTCTTTGGACACGACAACAACGACAATAATACAGTATACACACCCAAGATAGAGGACATTGCTGTGATAGAGATGTATGGAGACATCTGAGGCTCTTCTTTGGACACGACAACAACAACAACAATTATTTAGTGCCATCTATGCTAACATATTCACTGGGTCTCTCTTATCTTGGCAACTTTTGAATGATGTTTGTGATGTTCTATCCACTGGATATGTCTTCTCTTGGTTACTTTTGGCTACCGGCTGTGTCTATCTGTATTATCTAGGCAATTCTTTATTGCCATCTATGCTAACCTATTCGCTGGTTCTGACTCTCTTGGTAACCCGAGGTTTCTCTTTGAACCGCTAGTGTCAACAATTATTTTCAAATTTACAATATCTTTCTCATATCAGGAAAGGAACTTCATGTTTAAATTATCTGGCTGTTCATAGATATAACTTCTCAGTCCTTCTTGTATGAATAGAATTATAACACAGATATATTATACCACTAGTAAAAGAAAAATATTTCAGAAATTTGTTCTAAATAAAATTCATTATGTTCTACTCTTTTTTACTAACCACTTTATGAAGGTACATATGCTAACAAAATTCCAATATTTCTCTAGTTTTTTAATTTTTATTATTATCCCTAGTACACGTAGTACAAGCCATGATAATCATGGTGGATAGAAGTTAACAACTGCTTTTACTGTAAGTGCCCCACATGTCTACACATGCGAAAAGCAGTTCGACTTTGCTTTTACAAATGTGCCAGAGCCCCGTTTGTGGTTACTTACTCTCGCTGGTGGGGTTGAACTTTTTCAAGAATCGGGGGCCATTGGAGCATTTTTTTTTTAATTAGAAAAAAGTTGCCAATGCGGGAATCGATCCCGGGTCGTAGCGGTCGAAAACCAATGGTTTAGACTATCCTTCCACCGACCCCCATTCCTATAGTAAACTAAGACAAGTTATAAGCCCTATAACAATAATATTCAGTCGAAATTGTATGATAATATACTTGGAAGGTTTTATGACAAGATTGTACGGTCGTTATTGGGTAACTGAAATAGGAAATAGAACTCCGCCTTTGCCGGTCCCAAGCCCGGATGAAAAAGAAGGAGGGGGAGCAGTAACAAGCTCACTAAAAAACCTGGGCTCAGCTGGCCTGGCTGATAGTACCCTGTAAGGGCTCCAAATCCAGGGATACAGGATGAGCAGCGTTTGTACTCCATGTTAGGAGCGGCTGTTCCTCATGTCAGAGGGGGCCATTTCTTTTGGAGCTAAGTCAGCCTGCCACTGAGTAGTGCTCCCAGTCTTAATGACAAAGGCATCCTACTTCACCCAGTCATGAATGATTGAGTGGAGATAAGAAAGAAGAAGAGAAGGATTTATCTATTTATATTAGCTTCGTTGTTCACTCTTTTTTGTAAACTTTGGACAGTCTCGTTCTGTTAAACATACAAACATTGTCATGTCAATAAAACGGATATAGCACACTGACTTCTTAGCACTGAGGTAAACAATAAAGCTCTTATTTAATACTTAGAGATTTGCAACGCAAATTTGCAAATAACTCGATGAATATTCGGGATAGAGACCTAAAATTTTCACTATAAGTTTTTCCAGATTCTACTCTATATACTTTTAAAATTTCGGTCAGATTAGTTACTTTGTGTGGACGGGTATAGCCGACAAACATACATACATACATACATACATACATACATTGATTTTGATATTTATATAGATTATAATATCAAAGTGAAATAAAACCATCCTATGGAGAACACATCCTATCTCTGCTCCATTAACTGTGTGATGATACAAATCCTGAAGTAAAGTTTATAAACAAACAACCTTGGTACTTACAAGGACTTTGTTTATATTATGGTTTTTTTCTGCTTGCTCTCTTTAGTTTTTCATAATTAATTTGCTCTAAGTAGCTTGTCCTTAATGACTCTCATTGAAACTTAGAAAAAAAAGGAAGGGCCTTAATGGATCGTCTGCTGGTGAAAGTGTCTGCTGTTGACAACTTATGCTCTTAGCAATCTCTCACTTCACTTGTAGTGGGTCGACATTGGGTGGGCGGTCTCTCTGTCTGTCTGGGGAGGTTTTACCACTGGGTTTCTACATCCAACTTTTTTTTAATTATTCCTAGTACACGTGGTACAGGCCATGATAATCATAGTGGGTAGAAGTAGGCGAATGCTTTTACTGTAAGTACACCACATGTCTACACATATGAAAAGCAGTTCGACTTTGCACTTACAAATGTGCCAAAGCCCCGTTTGGTTACTTGCACTCGCTGGTGGGGTTGAACTTTGGCAAGAATCGGGGGCCATTGGAGCATTTTTTTTTAATTAGAAAAATGTGTCCATGCGGGAATCGAACCCGGGTCGTAGTGGTCGAAAACCAAATGGTTTAACCAGCCTTCCACCGATCCCCCCACATCCAATTTTATTGAGGCAAATGATAACATTGAGACGCGAATGTTTCTTTCACACATTAATCCAATATCTACTGTCCTTACTGCGTAGAAAAAAGGTTGGGAGGGCTTTGTTCATCAGTGGTGAACTCTCCAAGCGGTTTCACCAATTTAATCTACCAGACCGCTTCTCAGAGCTCTAATAATTTATTGGATCATTCTACTTTTATATGCTACACTGAAGGGTGGAATCTTAGAAATGGTATTTAAGTAAACTATGGACATAAGCTTTTAGGACAATAGAATTACATTCAAATATTTGCATCGAGCAATGCTCTTCCGCAAACAATATGGACAAGTTAGGTATTATTAATAAAAAATAATCTACAAGACCGCTTCTATAGAGCTCCAATACTGTATTGGATCATTCTGCTTTTATATGCTACACTGAAGTGTGGGAGACGACAGGGATACACAGACTATCTAAAACAACGGAATGGACGACACACCTACGAGGAGATAAGGAGAGACCATGTGGCCCACCCTCAGTAGAGGAAGGCATTGTAGGAAGGAGATATAAGGAGACCATGTGGCCCACCCTCAGTAGAGGAAGGCATTGTAGGAAGGAGATATAAGGAGACCATGTGGCCCACCCTCAGTAGAGGAAGGCATTGAAGGAGGGAGATATGGAGAGACCATGTGGCCCACCCTCAGTAGAGGAAAGTATTGAAGGAGTGAGATATGGAGAGACCATGTGGCCCACCCTCAGTAGAGGAAGGCATTGAAGGAGGGAGATATGAAGAGACCATGTGGCCCACCCTCAGTAGAGGGAGGCATTGAAGGGGGGGGGGGATATTTGAGTTACAGCTTCAGAGCAAAAGTCCCCAGTCAAGCCATATGTTCAGTTAGCCCAAAATGGATTACGTTGACACTTAAGTCGCGACTTTCGGCACTTTGTCTTTGTTCCCCTGTCGCCTGGATTGATCGGAACAACGACTCCCTGTCCCGAAATACCAGGACGTAGATCCCCGTTATATTTAGAGAGTTAATCCCACCGCCTGACATGACCTTCAGTCCCCAAGTCGTTGGTTGGGTGGATGCAGACATCATGAAGGAATTCCGAATAGAGAAACCCTTTGTAAGATCTCTCTGGTCCAATAAACCATAGCCATGTTTATAATAAAACTGAACATCAAAATCATTTTTGAAATCCAAACCAACGTTTTCCTTTTACAACAATATCTCCCATATATACGACCTATCCATTAAAAATGGAAACCTTTTCAAAAAATAAGAAAATGGCTTGAACTCAACTCCAATCAGAGACAATATCAATGAGAGAAAGATTGTCTACACAATTTATGTGTTTTCTACGAGGGATCGGTGGAAGGATGATCTAAACCGTTGGTATTCGAACACTACGACCCGGGATCGAATCCCGCATTGGGCACTTTTTTTAATTAAAAAAAATGCTCTAATGGTCCCCGATTCTTGCAAAAGACCAACCCCACCAGCAATTGCGAGAGATGAACTGTACAATTAATGGAAGTTTGTTTCCTTCTTCAACATGAATGGAAGTGTACCAACTTCATGAAACCTCTATTGCAGCTTCTATTGGAGAGGAACCAATGAGGATATCCTGGATATCCGATTACATTGGTGCTGCAATGTGCCGTCATCAATGGAGGTCATCGTGACCAATAATCTATACCATGGGGTCGGAAAACCTTTCAGTCGAAAGAGTCAAAAAGTACTATTTACGAAATTACAATGTTTTTAAAAAGTCACATTTATTTTCTTGCCAACAATAGTACTCGCATAAATAATATTTACATATGGAACTATATAAAGAGCTTCACATCCAAAGATTCGCTTGTGGCCGTGATAGTTCGATAGATACTGGTTGTTTGTCCAAGCAATTAACGTCAGCAATTCATAAATAAATATATATAATTAAAAATTCATTTGAAATCATTTCTTATAAAGTAAACGCAATTTGTAAAATTGACGGAAAAATACCTATCCTAAAGATCACGATGCTTTTACCTTTTTTTCAACTTTTTCAAAGTATATTTGGTGAAGACAATGATATTCACATGGTGGCTAGTTAGAGATTGTCTTCTACTAGAGGCTCACCTAAATACCTGCGAATTTTGAGAGCAGTTCGTCTTTTACACTGTGTGTGACAAGTTGTCTGAGCATTGTTTGGTTCCTTACACTGAGTGATGGTGTTGGACTTGTTACAGAGAAAGAGAAACCATGTGTAATTAGCATGATTAACGGCAACATTGAATCAACCAACTGTTATGCTAATACAAAGCAATACGAATCTTTTTGATATTAAACAATTTCTACAATTACTGCAATGGAAAAATTAATGAGGGCCTGGCTCATCAGTGGTGAACCCTCCCAGCGGTTTCGCCAGTTTATTCTACCATACCGCTGTTATATTGCATTTTTGGAACTTCCTTTTATAGTGATACTGTTGTTAGACTCTTTGAATGGGTATTTTAGAAGAACTATGGACATAAGCTTAGAGGACAGTAGAATTACATACATTTATAAATATATAGGGTTCACCACTGATGAGCCAGACCCTCTCATTAATTTTTCCATTCAGTAAGGGCAGTAGAAATTGTTTAGTATCAAAGAGAATCTTACGCCTTTAAAATAGTTTCGAATTTTGATAACAGATGGCGCGCTAGTGCATCATATTACAAAGCAATAACACTCCATCTATTTATAGCAAATTAAAACATTAGAACGAATGTTTATTTTAAGCATAAATCAAATTTCTACTATTCTTACTGCTATGAAAACATATTGCGAGGACTTGACTCATTAATGGTGAACTCTCCCAGCAGTTTAGCATAAGCTTATAGGACTGTAGAATTACATTCAAATATTTACATCGAGCAATGCTCTATAACGGTGGACGAGTGGGTAACCCCCTCGATTCCCGACAGTCATGAACCGGGATTGAATACCGCATTAAATTTTTGTTTAACAATTAAATAACCTTCACATATTATTCATTGTTTCAATTATCAGGAACTAGGTTGCTCTTGCTGAGCGGTACCTATTAATATGATTTTGAACCAGAACAATGCTCTTCCGCAAACAATAAAGACAAGGCCAGTTAGACATAAATGAACACAGAGTAATAACGCGCCATCTATATACACTGCGTGACATTGAAAATGGAACACCAAGAAATAGTGGCCAGAAAGTGATGAAACTCGGCAGACAGAGAGAGACAGGGACGAACAATAAGTGATCTTTATTTCAAAATGATAGTCATAATACAGAGCGAGAACGGCGTCGGCTTAGTAGCAAGTAGGACCACCGCGGACGGCGATGCACGCAGCAACACGTCTAGGTAGAGAGTCAATCAGAGTACGGATGGCGTCCTGAGGGATGGCTCTCCATTCCCTCTCAACCATTTGCCACAGTTCGTCTTCTGAACGCGGCTGTGGCAAGGCATGCAAACGGCGTCCAATGATGTCCCAGACGTGCTCGATTGGTGAGAGATCAGGAGAGTACGGTGGCCAGGGAAGCATCTGTACATCTTGCAGAGCTTGTTGGCTAATGCAAGCAGTATGCGGTCGGGCGTTATCCTGCTGATAAAGGGCATTGGGTACCCCCTGAAGGTAGGGGAGTGTCACCGGTCGCAGCACATCATCAACGTATCGTTGGGCCGTCATAGTGCCCTGAATACGAAGCAAAGGTGACCTGGAATCATACGCGATTGCGCCCCAAACCATGATTCCACGTTGTCGCACGGTGGGGCGTTCCACAATTGCTGCCGGATTGGACCTTTCTCCACGTCGACGCCACACGCGTACACGGCGACTATCACTGGACAAGCAGAAACTCGACTCATCTGAGAACACGACCCTGTGCCATTCCGTCATCCACGTCGATCTAGCCCGGCACCATTCCAAACGTTGGCGCCTATTCGGTGGGGTCAATGGCAGTCTTCTTAGCGGACGGCATGAGTGCAAGCCATTAGCAACCAATCGACGGGAAATGGTTCTGGTCGAGATGGAATGATCTAGGGTGTCTTGCACATGTTGCAGGATGGCGGTACAAGTGGCTTGTGGGGCCGCCACTGCTTGTCGAAGGATACGCCGATCCACACGTGCTGACGTCACTCTGGTTGCACCGACATTCCTATAAATTGCCACATTTCCTTGTTCCAACCATCTTCTCCACAGTCGGTGCACCGTGGACGCACCAAGGTGTGTATCAGCTGCGATTTGACGTATGGACCAACCTGCCCTTTTCAGTCCGATCACCATGCCCCTCGTAAAAGCGTCTGTCTGCTTGAACTGCCTCCGTTTACGATGACCTGGCATTCTCTGTTATTACACGTTCCTTTTGACACAAGAACAAAATTTGTAAAATGATTTTCCTTGAAGAAATAACGACACGAATACTGTCCTTTCTGCAAGTTCCTTCCCTTATATCTTACTCCATGTGCGCACGAGAGCTGCGCATTTTACATCATTTGCATAACTCGGTTAGGCGCGTCTACCCTGAAATTTGCATAATTTTCTGGCCACTATTTCTTGGTGTTCCATTTTCAATGTCACGCAGTGTATATAAAATGAATGGATTTAAAAGCACGAATGTTTCTTTATACATAATACAAACTTCTACTGTCCTTATTGCGATGAAAAAATATATTGGGAGGGCTTGGTTCATCAGTGGTGAACCCTCCCAACAGTTTCACCAATTTTTAATCTACCAGACCGCTTCTTTAGAGCTCTAATACTGTATTGGATCATTCTGCTTATATATGCTACACTGAAGGATGGAATCTTAGAAATGGTATTTAAGTAAACTATGGACATAAGCTTTTAGGATAATAGAATTACATATAGATATTTGCATCGAGCAATGCTCTTCCGCAAACAATAAGTACAAGGCCAGTTAGCTATAAATTAATACAAAGCAATAACTCGCTTTATAGATATAACAAATGAAAAGATTGTAAAACGAAAATTACAATTGTGACGCAAATGTTTCTTTTGAACCAAAAATAGAAATTTATTTTAAGGAGAAATAACGATTATTTCTAACCTTAGGAATGAAGTATGAAAGAATGAATTGTGAAGAGTAATGATATCATTACAGTCATAAGCCGCATTATATTGTATTATAAATGAAAAGACGCGAATGTTTCTTTCAAGTAGACGAGTAAGAATACTACAGTCCTTACTTAAGAAAAAAGCATCTCCTTATCGTGCAACTGAAAGTTGCTGATGGCTTGCGCCAACGCGTCCGTTTTTTGGTCGTTGAGGTACAGCTTGCGCCACACTAATGAGGGCCAACAGCCCGAAACGCGTCCGTGGTTAGCTTTTCTTGATTAATCAAGAATGGGTATTTGGCTAATTATGGAATAATTAAAAATCAACGAGAATAGTTGATATTTATTCCGATAGATGGCGCGAGCCATCAGCAACTTTCAGTTGCACGATAAGGAGATGCTTTTTTTTCTTAATTTATGCACCTTATCCCAGTACAATATTACATTTGTAATATTTTTTCATACTGTTCTTACTATAAAGATAAAATGTTTGACATTTGGACATGTTGGCATGTGACAGGACCGTCATGCTATAGGCAACAGTGTGCCTTTGATGGACAGCCAACAGGACTATGTGCTGCTCAGAGGATGGGAGAATGACACCCATACCATGCTTCAGTTCTCCCGGGCCCTAGAAACCTGCGACCCGGACGATATGCCCATCGCTGTAAGTCAACTACTAAGAAACCACGATAGAGATTGTAACAAAAGTTACTATTACGGGTTATCACACAAAAAGCAATAAACTAGGGCCTAGAACAACCCTGGCCAACCTAAATGACGCCACGGGCCGCACGGAATCGTAAACAAGGTTTAAAAACTTTAACTATAACAAAATTCTAACTTTAAAATGTATTAAAATATTTTTAAAAAAATATCATTATAATTATTTCAATATATTTTCTGTTTTTGAATATACAGACGAGAAATGAAAGTTACAAAAGAAATATAAAGTTAAATGGCGAGCCGCAAAATATTTTACGGCGGACAGCGGGTTGGCCAGGCCTGGTCTAGAGTAAAAGTAACTAAACAAAAAAATAGCACACTAGAGTACAACACCAAAATAATAATAACTCACAATTTGTTAAATAAAATTAAAAAAAAAACGGTTTTTATCCTTTATTGTAACGTTGGTAGGGATCGGACCACACAGGTATGTGAGGAGATCACCAGACAATCACACAGAGAACACTTTAAACGTCTCCACACAATAATCCACCACACTGCTCCCTCGCAAGAAAAAATAAGGATAACCCGGGCCCCTGGAGCGCAAGAAACGCCAACTGCCCGGTTTCTCCGTCGCAATACCATAGCCCCCTTATATATACAAACATGGCCACATTCGTCCAATGAGAAGGCGGGAGAGATTGGTTCACTATCAAACGAAAACAAAATCCTCCCACTAAAACCTGAGATAAGATTTAAAAATGTAAATATTTGTCAATGTAATTTGGCAATTGATTGACACTTCTTTATTAGAGCGTTCATATAAGCTAAATAAGGTAAAATACAGAATAAATAAATATATTGTTTTCGATAAAATAATTACTTGAATCAATATTGAAAAAAGAACATTAAGCCTCCAGGGAAAAGTTTCTTTTAAAAATATTTTTATTAAATTTAAAAATCTCTCAAGCTTTCAGGCAAGAAAGCCCTCCTACGGGAGAAAAAAAAATTACATTATTGAAACGCCAATAAGATTTAAAATTGAATAAAATGTTTTGGTTTGAGAGCAACAGTCTTTGATTTCCAGACTTAAGTCTGGTCATCCACTGACAATGACTTTCCAGAATGGTTGCAGGGTTTTCTCACTATGTACTAAGTGTAAACCTGCAACCCTAAAACACATTGACTGTATTGACTCATCCATTGATAAGCTCTACTCATCCCCAGCAGACACCATCAACAAGCTTTACAGGCTTGATACCTTAGTGTGATTTGAGTGGAGATAAGAAAGAAGAAGAAGACATTTGTTTCAATGCAGAAAATTTCCCTGGAGGCTTAATATTCTAATTTTGAATATATTGTGTGTTAGCTTTTTTATAAATTGTTTTTCATAGATTAATATATTTGTATTTTTGACCAGATGACCTGTCTACTTTGCATGTATATATTTGGTTTTTGAAATGATGTAAATGAGTTAATTATGAAAGGAAATTAAAAAGTATTAAGTTCTTTGAAGTGTGTGTTGGTGATTACACTGCTCGATGATAGAATAGGAAAGTCTTAGCTTCCAACATTGTGTATCACTGTATACATTTTGCATAGATTGAATTTTATAAAATCTATTTTCAAAGTTGTGTTTATGAAAATTTCTTTCAATAATCTTGTATGTACATTTTTGACGTGGAAGGCCAATAAAGTTTAGAGAAAGCAGCAGCTCGACTAATTGTTTTTGTAAGCGCTAATCCGAAAACCCGTTGATACAAGAAATATCTTTGACAATATTATGAAAAAATAATAATAAAGGTAAGTGTTTGTTATTAAAGTCAAAAAATAACATATCCCAACCATGTTCATATGATCTTTTAGATGGTAGAGCTCTAATACTGTATTGGATCATTCTGCTTTTATATGCTACACTGAAGGTTGGAATCTTAGAAATGGTATTTAAGTACACTATGGACATAAGCTTTTAGGACAGTAGAAATAGATATAAGTCTACCAGACTGCTTCTTAGAGCTCTAATACTGTATTGGATCATTCTTCTTTTATATGCTTCACTGAAGGGTGGAATCTTAGAAATGGTATTTAAGTACACTATGGACATAAGCTTTTAGGACAGTAGAAATAGATATAAGTCTACCAGACTGCTTCTTAGAGCTTTAATACTGTATTGGATCATTCTGCTTTTATATGCTTCACTGAAGGGTGGAATCTTAGAAATGGTATGTAAGTAAACTATGGACATAAGCTTTTAGGACAGTAGAATTACATATAAATATTTGCTTCGAGCAATGCCTTTTCGCAGGGATGGTTCACTACTGACGAACCAAGCCCTCCCAATACTTTCCCATCGCAGTAAGGACAGTAGAAGTTTGATTGATGTATAAGAGAAACATTCGCGTCTTAATGTTTCCATTTGCAATTCCCAATTCCAATTCCCAAAAGTTCGTGTTTCTTAAAACGTTGTTTTTCCTATTACTTGGCAAAAATTATTATTACGGCGAATACACAATAATACAATATACAACAAGGTAATAAGACCAAATCCAAATAAATAAATAGTGTGTGAAGTTTCGGTAACAGCGTTGTTACCATCTTCAGACAAAAGTACTGAATGTAGTTGGTCACCATGTACTGGTGCAAGATCCTCAGATCTCCCCTCATTCAGTACTTTTGTATGAAGATAATAACAACGCTATTACTGAAACGTCACACACTATTTATTTATTTGGATTTGGTCTTATTACCTTGTTTTATAATCTATAATCCAAATTGTGCCTTGTCAATACATAATACAATTACTTTATACATAATACAAAGACATTATACATAACGGCGAATAATATTGGTATTTCAATTTTTTTGCAAGTGTTTACGAACTTTTAATACAACCTTGTATTTCAAAATTTTCTGTAAATGATGAGAGAGCCGTGTGCAGAATGACACCATCCGGGTGATGTACGCCTGGCACGCTGAAGACCCGGACGACTCAGGCCAACCCAAGTACCACGGGCCTGTGAACCGTGGCGTTCGCAGCATCATGCTCCTACAGCCCCAGGGTGCGGGCTCGGATGTCCATGAGGACAGCGGACTATACTGGGACGCTCTAGCCCCCAATGTAAGTCTGAAATCTCTTTCAGCTTCTCTGATTGACCGTCCATTGTGGTGGTGCAGTACACGCTTCCTTCAGACATGGACACCATGTACTGGTGTAAGATCCTCAGGTCTCCCCATATTCCCACAAAACATCACATCTACAAGGTAATCTCATAGTTGCTACACTTTCACATGTGTTTTATTGTTTATCTCTTGTACACGTGGTACGGGTCTTTATAATAATGTTGGGTAGAGGTAGGCGACTGCTTTTTACTATAAATTCACCACATATCTACACATATGAAAATCAGTTCGACTTTTGCACAAATAAATGTGCCAGGGCCTCTTTGGTTACAGGCATTCGCTGGTGGGTTTGGACCTTTTCAAGACTGGGGGGCTATTGGAGCATATTTTTATCAGAAAAAAAGTGTCCAATGCGGGAATCGAACCTGGATTGTAGCGGTCGAAAACCAACGGTTTAGATCATCCTTCCACCGATTCTCTCTGTAACATGTGTATCAAAATACATTGGTAAATGGAAACGTAATTTATTATGAGGTATAATAATGAAAGTTGGTTTTATTCACAAATATTATTTGTAATATACTGTTTAAAAGATTATTTTGTAAAATCTATATATATAAAATTGAATGTATGTCTGTTTGTTTGTACTCTATAGATTCAAAAACCATACATCCAATCGCCGTGAAATTTTGGGATATTATTAGGTATACCCCCGGGAAGGTTTGTGAAAAATAATATCTTGAATATCTTGAATATATTTAGAGTTATTTGCATATTTGTAGATTTAACTCGCAAGCAGCGCCCCCATTGTGACGATGATAACAAGTTTTCTTATCACTAAGTTTGTTATTTTAAATATTATTTATCAAAAGTAAGATTATCTCAGGATGACACGGCAATGTGACACGGGAAAAAATGTTCACTAGATAAAACTATGATTTTCTATATGATATAAAAAGCCAACAATGAAGAGTGAATGTAATATAAAAAGCCAACAATGAAGAATGAATGTAATATAAAAAGCCAACAATGAAGAGTGAATGTAAGATAAAAAGCCAACAATGAAGAATGAATGTAAGATAAAAAGCCAACAATGAAGAGTGAATGTAAGATAAAAAGCCAACAATGAATAGTAAATGTAATATAAAAAGCCAACAATGAAGAATGAATGTAAGATAAAAAGCCAACAATGAAGAGTAAATCTATATATATAAAAATGAATGTATGTGTGTGTGTCTGTTTGTTTGTCCTTTATGCCTGACCAAACCACTCATTGGAACGCCATGAAACTTTGGGAAGTTATTTAGTATAGTACTGGGAAGGTTTCTAGCGAATAAAATTTTTGAAATAACTTTTCGCTTTAAAATAATCAAGATAAATATTCTAATTTATCTGTTATAATTCAACAATCTGCTCTAAATATTATCATAATGATACGATGATTTTGTAATGTAGAAAATTAGGAAAGACAAAATTCAGGATGACACGGCAATTTATTTGAGACAAGAATAATGATACAATTCCAAGGCAAGATACTATTCCTTTAACTTCCAATTACCGAGGGAACCAATTAATATTGATTTTATTCAACTTATCGAGTATTTTTCAAGGGACCGGGGAAAAAATGTTCACTTTATCGAGAGATTCGTTAGACAAACCTTTACTCGGGTAAAACCCGGGCGAAGCCGGGTACGTCCGCTAGTTTACTATAAATGTAACACTATAATGTGAAATGAGTGAGCTTTATTACATGTATTGTTATTTTAACAGTTTTTAAAAAATATATACATGTCATAATATATACTCTTCCAGGAATAATAAAGCAAACCTAGAGTCAGCCCAGAGAGAGACGGGATGTAAAGTCCGGTCACTTGAGACAGCAGCGACATTCCATGGGGCGGCAAATGGGGCCATCCGTTAATACCTCGGGACTATTAAGACAGTTGGGGATTGTGTGCGACACGAACGGCCGCTCAGCGGTGGCAGACCTTTCTCCCTCTCTCTGGTTGTCTGGGTTTCTCTTCTAACTTGTGGTATGTTTATTTCTCTTCCCACTTTATTATATTGCCACATAAGATTCCTCTCTCGAGCGGCGCTGAACTGAGCATACTGAATTGTCGGGTGGATGTGTGAAAGGTAGATAAAGGTGATACTTATCTTCTGGTGGATATGTGACAGGTGGAACCCAACATCCAGCCTGGTAACGAGGGCCTTGTCCACCATGTCATCTTGTACCATTGTCTGGACCGTGGGGAGGACGAAGCCGAGCCTTACGTCGACCATCCAGGACATGAATGTCACCATCCCAACATGCCCAACGTCTTTGATTGGTGCGAAGGTGTCTTCGCAGCCTGGGGCATCGGCGGAGAGGTACGTGGCCATTATATCACTCTACCTTGAATTCTGTTTTGAAAATAGAGCAATCCATAAAACAAATCTTTAATTCTCTATTCATGATAAAATTGTGAAAAAGTTTTAAAATTACAAAATATTTTCTCACAATGAGTTTCTTTTTATTAAAAAACGCTAGTTTTCAAGTGATAATCGCTCTTCAAAGGGCTTAATAAAACATCGACTATATCTTACAAGAAATATTTACAAATACATACGCGCGCAGCGTGGATATTTACAACTGTAATTTTAAATTGATATGTAATTTACATGGAAGAGGGGGAGAAAACACTAGTTATCAGCCTAGACATTAGAAGAGCCTTCGACACCGTACATAGGTATTCTATCATTGAAGCCCTACGAGAGGCTAGCTGCCCTGAGGAATTACTACAACTAATTACCAGCTATTTAATAAATAGAAAAATGGCCTATAGCGTATGGGGACACACTGCTCACATTCTGTCACTCCGTGGAGTCCCACAAGGAGCGGCTTTAAGTCCCTTCCTCTTCAATATGATTGCAAGAAAAGCATTTACTTTGCAAAAACCTAGAAAGAGCGAATTAGTGGGCTTCGCAGATGATTTCACACTAATGGTGCAGGTGGTCCCAAAGCTTCCTAAATGTCAAATAAACAATTTTCTTAAAAAATTCTCACAATGGTGCAGAAGGCATGGAATGTTGGTAAATCCCCACAAGACTCAAGCATGCATGTTTTACAGAAACAAACCAAGATGGCCAAACAAGGACAGCATCCGACTTCTTGACCAGCCCATTGCAATCAACAAAACAATTAAAATTCTTGGTATTACCCTTGATTCAAAGAGACAATTTATTAAACATCTCAATAACAGTTTACTCAAATACCGGTGGATACTCCCAAGGCTCACTAGCACCATAAAAGGGCAATTTGGTTCAACCTTCAGTTCCGGACAAAAAATTTACAAGAGAGTCGTTCTCCCAGCGCTACTGTATGGCTCTGGTGTCTGGGGAAAACGTGCATATGACACAAATGGGGCTCGCAAGCTACGTAGTCTCCACTACAAATATGCGAAAGCAATAATAAGAGGTGGTCCATGCACACCGACAATACCAGCTATTTCATTGACGGGTTGTCCCCCACTCGATATCTCTATAAAGGCTCACATAGAATATTTAAAAACTTTGAAAACGGGCCACTACGAATCACGCTCAAGTCCTTCCTTTTTACCCTATCCTCCATTACGGAAGATAATCTATTTTACCAAATCACTACAACTAAATGTCACCACCATTTACACAGACGGATCCCAATCATCAGAAGGAGTTGGGGCTGGAGTCATCCTACCACCTCCTCTACAAACCATACAACTTAAACTCCACCAGGAGTGCTCAGCGTTCCAAGCTGAACTGCTTGCCATTCTTTACGCAACAAAAATCACCATGAATTTCCCGAAAGAACACTTTATCATTGCCTCAGACTGGCAATCAGCTCTATCAGCCATATGTAGGTCTTGGCCCCCAAGAACACAACTAATTGCGGAAATAATCTACAACCTGCATTTTTCACCAAATGTGCAACTCTGCTGGATCAAAGGCCACAGCGGTATTCCAGGAAATGAACTGGCGGATCAGGCGGCAAAGGCTGCAGCACATTCTAATCTGCCACTATCCTTTACCACCCTCCCAAAGAGCGTCGCGCGCGTTAAAAAAGAACAGATAGCCCTCAAAATGTGGACAGACCTCTAAATCCAAGATTACTCCACCAGAAATCTACGAAGATTTGCTGCTACCCCGAAACTACTCCTCCAAATGCTTCGAAACATCAAGCATAGATCTACCTCCACAAAAATCTTGACCGGCCATGGTTACATTCAGGCAGACCTTGCAACGGTATCGAAAGAAGACCCAATTTGCCCCCACTGCCAAGATGAAGACCAAACCGTAGACCACCTCCTCTTCACTTGCCCAACCTTCCAATATCAAAGATTCCAGACAGTCACTCTCCTAGGTATCACCAACATATGTCCAGCATCTCTAGAAAATCTCCCAAGAAAGAAATCTGCTTGGCGACACCTCATTAATTGAACTTCCACTGGCATTGTATATAAATCCAAGAAGACTTAGGTCAGAAGGACATCCCGGGTAGTTGGCGACTTCTGTACGCTCCAGGAACCTGGGTTACTTAAATAAATAATAATATGTAATTTAACTATTTTATGGAATTTTCAGCTATAAATATCAACGCTGCGCGCGTTTGTTTTTGTAAATATTTCTTGTAGGATAAAGTCGATGTTTTATTAAGCCCGTTGAAGAGCGATTATAGCTTGAAAGCTAGCGTTTTTTTAATAAAAAGAAACTCATTGTGAGAAAATATTTATAATTAAAAATATATATTTAATCAAAAAGGCATATATTGGATCAAAATATCATTTATATTACCAATATTTCAGTTGGCTGAACGCCAAACTTTATCAAGGTGTTATAACCCATAAATATGGTATAATATCTATAATAATATTATTATTCGCCGTTATGTATAATGTCTCTGTAATATGTATAAAGTAATTGTATTATGTATTATTATGTTTTACGATGCACTAGCGCGCCATCTGTTATGAAAATTAGAAACTATTATAGACGTGTAAGATTCTTTTTAATATTAAACAATTTCTACTGCCCTTACTGCAATGGAAAAATTAATGGGAGGGCCTGGCTCATCGGTGTTGCATTTTTGGAACTTCCTTTTATAGTGATACTATATCAGTATCACTATAAAAGGAAGTTCCAAAAATGCAATATAACAGCGGTATGGTAGATTAAACTGGCGAAACCGCTGGGAGTGTTCACCACTGATGAGCCAGGCCCTCCCATTAATTTTTCCATTGCAGTATGGTCAGTAAAAATTGTTTAATTTCAAAAAGAATCTTACGCGTCTAAGATAGTTTCTAATGTATTATTATGTATTCGCAGTAATAATATTATTTGCCAGGTAATAAGAAAAACACAAATTTTTGAGACAAACTTATATTTGTGTTCGTAAATTAGACATAAAATAGGTCATAAAAATATAATATTTAAATATATTAGTGATTTAAAATAGCTAAATAAATATAGTTTGATTACAATTGGGACATATTAGTTCCTACCCTCATAGCTGTTTTCTAGCTTAAATTTAACGGCCCTTGACTTGTTTTTAAATGCTTAAAAATAGAACCTCTTGATCGCATAACCTATTTTCTAATGGTGGATCCCTGATAAACATAGGAAAAGTGCCAGATGAAATTTTTATCTTTATTTCTGTAAAAAATAAACACTTCAGCCAGTTAAAGTTTTATTTTCTCAATGTTTCAACAAAAAACTTTTGTCTTCATCAGGAGAAATGATATATTATCTGTTGTATTCCAATTTGATTACACACAGCGCTCAACGTTAATTATTATTTAATTAACTACAAGGTAAAAGGATTATATATAGATTAAATAGTAAACATGGAGAAAGAGAATAAGTCAGCGTGGCGACGCCGCTTGCAGGTTACATAAACAGGAAGCTTTGCGCAGAGGTGATATCGTAGCCAGTGAGGAACTTCGGAGGCGCGATTATTGCTAGTTGAAAACTTTACCCAATACCCCACCTTGACGACGTAAACAGGAAGTGACGTCAGCTCCAGTGTTGCCGAAGCCAGCCGCCCGCCGTCACGGTCTAGCATTATCGAAACAATATTTTTATTACCAAAAGCTATGAATAAGCATTCAAGAAAATTTACTAATTTGAAATTAAACAATAGGCTAAATGTTCGAGATAAAAATTGAATGTGTATGAATACAAGGTACCTTAAATTCCTGAATTTATTTCATAATAAAAAATAATAAAAGATTTAAAAAAGTACATTTTATTTAAAATCTTCAAATTATCCTCTTTCGCATCTAAACACTATGCTATATCGCTGTGGGATGGTTGCGTGCGTGTTAGTGTGGCTTGTGGAAAGGCCGCTTATAATTATTTTTATAAAATAAATAAATATATTTAAAGCCCCGAAATATATAGAGGGAAAGAAGTAACGGCCGCTGGAAGCAAGCCTTGTTGTTGAACGACGCGCGTGGCAAGCGAGTCCCGGATGCCGCTCGCGCATGCGTAGTGTGTTCTCCCAGCTCGCGCTTGCCGAGGCATAGTGGGGCCGCCACACTACTGCCTGTATGTGTATTGAAGCTTTGTCCGCGCTTTCTGAAGCAAGGTTTGGTCGCTATATCGCTTTCAAATTTTTGTAGCATTTTTATAGAAGTATTTTTGTCAATCTTCTAAGGAATTTCAGTGATTTTATATTATGACGCCTTGAATCACTTCCCTATAAATTTTCAATTGGGAACTAATCTAGTGAGTATGGGACATGAGGAAGTATAGAAACTTTGTTCTTGGCCAAGAAATATTCAAAACTGCAACAGCCGTAAGGGATATGGCGTTGATTGGGAACCCAAAACTTGATTAACTTCTTTTACAATTGCAGAATGATGTGATAAATGGAATCATTCCGAAAGATATATATAGAGAGAGCCTGTAGAGTTGATGGTGTGGGTAAAGTAGAATGTCTTTGTCATTAAGACTGGGATCACTACTCAGTGGCAGGCCGACTTAGCTCCAAAAGAAATGGCCGCCTCTTACATGAGGAACAGACGCCATGTGTAGCTGCTCCTAACATGGAGTACAAACGCTGCTCATCCTGTATCCCTGGAGCCCTTACAGGGTACTATCAGCCGGGCCAGCTCAGCCCACGCAACACCGTCTTGTAGACCGCTCCTATGTCAGTCTCTCCTGGCACCGCCTTGTAGGATCATCCACACGCCCGGAGGCAAGTCGCCACGTCTTCTACTTGCCACAGATGTAACCAGACTATCCTTGTACCCCAACACAGGAATGCTGTTTTTGGCGTCTCACACATGGCAGCTGGAGTCCACCCCTCTTTCCCCAACTTTACTCTAGTATCTTGGCCTTGTCGTCCATTTTATAATATATTTAAAGTAACATATTGTATAGGCGTACTAGGTATTTATAGAGTGTTATAAATAAATAAACCTAAATACATCCAAGATGTGCAAGAAGTTGAAGATGATGTACTGCAGGTGATGCATCTTCCTGAACATGCCGGGATACCGTTCGGGGGTGAGGAAGAGCGGTACTTCATGTTGGAGGTGCACTACGACAACCCGGCCAAGCGGGAAGGTGCGTACACTCAAACCTAACACTCTGACTGCTACAGGACACATCCCCATGTGGCAGATAGGGAACAACTTTTAGATATGAAGGCCAGATGTGAAACAATCAGAATAACTGACAAATAAGCAGTCGTGGAACAACAGCCCATGTTGATAGACCTCAGCAAGGGTTCCTCTCCAGGGATACGGAGAAGCTGTTTCTGAACTCATGTTATGCAGTCCTGGAGAGCTGACTGCTACAGTACCCAGGTGGCAGATAGGGGAACCACCTTCAGATATGAAGGCCAGCTGCGAAACACGCAGAAAAACTGACGAATAATCAATCGCAGACCAACAGCAGTATTGTTAGAAGAGGAGAAAGACCTCTTTAAAAATCCTGAGTTTAACTGACCCGGTTAATAGACCTCAGCAAGGGTCCCACTCCAGGGATACAGAGGTCTGTACTCATGTTAGAGTTGGCAGCAAAGGCTTCCATGTTAGGAACGGCCTCAAATTACCCAAATTTGTTCTCCGGGAGATAATAATTTAACTCTCTCTCTTTTCAGTGATACTTATTCTATAAATACCAATATCTTGTAGAGAGAATTTTAAAGTATAAAATTCCTCATCGTTTACAACTGTCTAAATGTGCTACCCGCAATTCTAACGTAGAATATAGCTGTATGTGTGTAATATTTAGAAATATAGGGTGACTTGGTAGATTTTGACTATAAATGGATGGTTTGGGATTACCAGCGTATGTTGACCAGGAGTGATGGACAATTCGGGGCTCCGTATCCACTACACCCCGCGGCTACGGACTTACGACGCTGCTACGCTGCTAGCAGGAGCAGCCACGACCCCCACTGTGGTGATCCCTCCTGGGCAACCGTCCTTCGTGGTAGCGGGCCACGGGGATCCACGATGCCTAGCTGACGTGAGTTGTCTATCTCTACGGAATTTTACACCGAACACCTAACGACATCTAATTAACACTAATCAAGGTTTATTTCTCAACCTGTAACCCCAAAACATATCATTGACTGTATTGAATTATCCATTAATGAGCTCTACTCACCCCCAGCAGACACCGTCAACAAGCTCTACAAGCTTGATACCCTGATATGATTGAGTGGAGATAAGAAAGAAGAAGACATCATTGACTGTATTGACTCATCCATTAATGAGCTCTACTCATCCCCAGCAGACACCATCAATAAGCTCAACCAGCTTGATACCTTTTCTTCTTCTTTCTTATCTCCACTCAATCATATTAGGGTGTCAAGTTGTGACCCTTGATGGTGTTTGTTTGACAACAATCATGACTGGGTGAAGTAGAATACATCTGCCTTACACTTTTTACACATTTTACAAAATTTAAAAGTTTTTAAAGAGCCGTACTTTTTTTCTTGCCAACAATAAACAGTACTCACATAAATAATATTTACGTATGGAACTATATAAACAGCTTCACATCCAAAGAATGTGGCTCGCGAGCCGCAGACCTCTGAACTAGAATAATATTGGGAGTATTTTTTTTTTTTACAGGAAAAATTTATGGGGAGTTTTTCTTATACAAGTTATATTTACCTTATACATTTGTAGTTTTGAGTTTATATAACTTTTTATTTATAATATAACCGAAGGGATTATACAACAACAACAACAACAAAAGCCTTTATTGAGGACCTCTCGTCCTATAAAGGATTCGCCAGTTTACAGAGTAATTGAAGAGAAGAGAACTAAGAATACAGAGATATATGTAGTAGGTATAGTATAGTATTTTCTACACTGTGACTATATACAACAGCAGCAACAAGCCTTTTACTGGAATCAAAGTCCCATACAGGATTCGTCATTCTAATGCTGACAAAGATTATTAAAATATAATTATTTACATCAATTAGATTATGTATATAGCTTTCCCTTCTCTTCAGCCGTCTTCCAAAATTTGAACAACGCAAACGCTCCAGCTCTGTTTCTCACCACCTCATTCAACAGGAGCTCCAAAGAGAGTCCCTCAAGGCCTATTTCACTGAGGAGCACTTCTCGTTCGTCTTTCAGCCCCATACATGAGAGTATATGGTGATGTAGCCCCGGCTCCATTCTTGTCCCGCAAATCTCGCATGTCCATCCGTCGGTTTTAAATTACCGAAGGGATTATATTGATAACAAATTTTTATTTATAATACATCTTATGATTGTAGAAGAACAATTGAAAATTATCCCGCATGTGTTTCTTTTGAACGAAAAATCTAAATTTTATTTTAAGGAGAAATAAAGATTATTTCTAACTTTAGGGATGAAGTATGAAAGGATGAATTGTGAAGAGTAATGATAAACGGAAAAATAAAGTGTCTAAGGATGAAAACTGTGGATTCGATTCCCATCCCTGGACACTTTATTTTTCCGTTTATCATTATCTCTTCACAATTCTTCCTTTCATACTTCATCCCTAAGGTTGGAAATAATCGTTATTTATCCTTAAAATAAATTTCGATTTTTCGTTCAAAAGAAACACATGCGGGATAATTTTCAGATGTCGTTCTACAAAATTTTATTTGTTTGTGTTATATTTGTAGAATTTGCTTCAGTTTCTATGGTTGAATGTTTAATGTTTGTTGACTGTGTCTATATGGATCATTCCTGAGGTACACCATACCATGTGTATTTTAAGACAAGATGGTTGTGTCTAGGTCATTCCTAAGATATACCATGTGCATTCTAAGACATGATGGTTGTGTCTAGGTCATTCCTAAGAGCGGAATAAAGATATTTGCTGCTTTTCTTCACGCTCATTTGCTAGGTAAGTATTAAATTTATCTTATCTAGCAATTTTACATAATCATCTAGCTCAAAGAGTAAATTTTCTTCTAAAAGATAGGATTTTATCCAAATAAATATTTGTCTTTTGTCTTATGATGGTAACAATGCTATTACAGAAACGTCACACACTATTAAATTATTTGGATTAGCTCTTATTGCCTTGTATCTATAATCTATAATCTAAATTGTGGTTTATAATTGCTTCTAAAAGAATTATGTGTGCTCTGTTAGGAATTTTTTTTTCAGAAATATAGTATGTGACTAAAATATTAGTCTATAGAGACAAAGGTCGCCTCTCCCGTCAAAATAGACATCAAAACCATACGACATCTATTGACCATCGCCTCAAACTAGCGGCCACGGGTCGGTGACAAAGCCACAACACTAGCTTTGGCAAACTGAGAAGCGTCCACCTAGTTTGCGGTGATGGTCAATAGATAGCGTCTGGTTTTGACGTCTATTTTGACGGGAGAGGCGACCTTTGTCTCTTTAGATCAATATCCTCCAGGAAAATTTTCCATCAATAAAATATTAGTCTTATTCAAACATTGTTTATTCTCAAAGTGTTTTAATATTAGCTTGTATATTTTACATGATAAATTGATATTTAAGATAAGATTTGTAAACTGTTGAGAACTTATAAATTTTTCGAATTATTTTCTCCATAATATTCTTGTGAGGGCAGTTCTATACAGTTATCCTACAGCCTTAAAGTGGAGGGAGGGTGTAAACACAGGACGTCGGGAGTTTAACTCCTGGTAGGGCCACCTTGTACCCGGCTAATGTATCAATTGTCTGTTCTCCATAGTCTATACTCCATGTCAGGAGACCAAATGATGTCCGGGTCTTCAGACCAACAGCACCCCTCTTTCCTTCTCCATCTATTGAATTGTATAAAATGATCTAAAAAAGACCTCTGGGAAAACCCCAGGACTATAATAGAAAAGCTGAGACAATGGAACCTAATGGAGATTGTTTAAACGACTTGAGGAATAAGCAACAACAACGCAGTTCTATAAATTCTGAACGAATTCTATAAATACTGATTATAAATTGTTAGCCTTAATATATCATCCCACCTCAACAAAAACATGGAATAAGTCCCTTTTGGTGGTGTTATGTCCATGGAGCAGTTGTTGCTCCATGAATATGGGAGGTGCCATTGCCCCGTTAGTCAGCCACATTTCAGAGTTCCCTGTTCACGGTTACCGTAGCGGCTCACGGACACCGTACTACAGGGCAGTCCCTTACTTGGGTTGCTCCATGGAAAGGAGGGTGCCATTGCCCCGTTAGTCAGCCACATTTCAGAGTTCCCTGTTCACGGTTACCGTAGCGGCTCACAACACCGTACTACAGGGCAGTCCCTTACTTGGGTTGCTCCATGGAAAGGAGGGTCCCATTGCCCCGTTAGTCAGCCACATTTCAGAGTTCCCTGTTCACAGCTACCGTAGCGGCTCACGACACCGTACTACAGGGCAGTCCCTTACTTGTGTTGCTCCATGGAAAGGAGGGGTGCCATTGCCCCGTTAGTCAGCCACATTTCAGAGCTCCTTGTTCACGGTTACAGTAGCGGCTCACGACACCGTACTACAGGGCAGTCCCTTACTTGTGTTGCTCCATGGAAAGGAGGGGTGCCATTGCCCCGTTAGTCAGCCACATTTCAGAGTTCCCTGTTCACAGTTACAGCAGCGGCTCACGACACCGTACTACAGGGCAGTCCCTTAATTCTGTTGCTCCATGGAAAGGAGGGTGCCATTGCCCCGTTAGTCAGCCACATTTCAGAGTTCCCTGTTCACGGTTACCGTAGCGGCTCACAACACCGTACTACAGGGCAGTCCCTTACTTGGGTTGCTCCATGGAAAGGAGGGTCCCATTGCCCCGTTAGTCAGCCACATTTCAGAGTTCCCTGTTCACAGTTACAGCAGCGGCTCACGACACCGTACTACAGGGCAGTCCCTTAATTCTGTTGCTCCATGGAAAGGGAGGTGCAATTGCCCCGTTAGTCAGCCACATTTCAGAGTCCCCTGTTCACGGTTACCGTAGCGGCTCATGACACCGTACTATGGGGCAGTCCCTTGCTTGTGTTGCTCTATGGAAAGGAGGGGTGCCATTGCCCCGTTAGTCAGCCACATTTCAGAGTTACCTGTTCATGGTTACCGTAGCGGCTCACGACACCGTACTTCGCCCTCCAGGGCCTATATAATTTCCCTTTAAACATTCTAAGTCTAAGAAGACTTCTCTGATTGTTTGATCGAGCCTGGAATGTGATAGGGAGAAAGATCATCGTGCGACACTTCAGGTCTGGCCAGGAACTGCCACCTATCGCCACAGACAACAACTACGACTTCAATTATCAGGTATTGTTTATCTCTCCTATCTAACCACTACTGACTGACACTACATTGTCTACATCTCTACTTATCACTATGATATGGGATTACAACTGGAGAAATCGCATGATATATTTACTAAGAAAAGACCAAAGGTTAAAAACGACAATTTTTTATTTAAGTTTGGCGAGCTTTAGGACAATAATGTCCTTCAACAAGCTGTAATGCGAATACAATAAACGAGAGAGAAATAAATGATATTTATGCAGAATACATGTTTTTAAAATAGAGCAATCCATAAATAGATCTTTAATTAAAAAGACATATTACGATGCAATAGCGCGCCATCTGTTATCAAAATTAGAAACTATTTTAGGCGCGCAAGAGCCAGGCCCTCCCATTAATTTTTCCATTGCAGTAAGGACAGTAGAAATTGTTTAATTTTTAAAAGAATCTTACGCGTCTAAAATAGTTTCTAATTTTGAAAAAAGACATATTGAACAAAATATAATAACGTCCTTCAATGAAATATATATATACATGTAGTAACTTGCATGAATATCATTTCTTTCTTCTCTAGTTTTTCTGGTATTCGCTTTACGTCCTGTTGAAGAACGCGATCGTCTGAAAGCTTGCCAAGCTTATTTCTTTTTAATGAAGGAACTCGTCGCTGTTTCATCTCTTCTTAAAATATTATGTATAAATATACCTGGAAACCTGATATTTTAATTTTAATAAACTTTATACGTTTGTAGTATTTATAGAAATCCTTTGTTAGGTTGCATCTATCAAAAATATAATTTTTGTTAATAATAAATAAAAACATTGAGACTCGAATGTTTATTTTCACAAATAAATCAAATTTCTGTCCTTACTGCGATGAAGAAAAATATTGGGAGGGCTTGGCTCATCAGTGGTGAACCCTTCCAGAGGTTTCGTCAATTTAATCCACCAGACCGCTTCTTTAGAGCTCTAATATTGTATTGGATCATTCTGCTAAACTGAAGGGTGAAATCTTAGAAATGGTATTTAAGCAAACTATGGACTTAAGTTTTTAGAACAGTTGATTTACATTTTAATAACCGCTGGGAGGGTTCACCACTGATAAGCCAAGGCCTCCCAATATATTTTCATTGCAGCAAGGACAGTAGAAATTAGATTTTTTGTGAAAGAAACACTCGCGTCTTGTATATAATATTTTCATTCGTAAAAACCTTTGAAAAATCTAAAAACCTTCTAATCTAGTTTATAAACCAACTTAAATTTTAAGGACCTATTTATTGGTAGCTCTATCAGTTTGATTTACAACAACAACAAAAGCCTTTATTGAGGACCTCTTGTCCTATAAAGGATTCGCCAATTTACAGAGTAAGAGAAGAGAACTAAGAATACAGAGATATATGTAGTAGGTATAGTATAGTATTTTCTACACTGTGACTATATACAACAGCAACAACAAGCCTTTTACTGGAATCAAAGTCCCATACAGGATTCGTCATTCTAATCCTGAAAAAGATTATTTACATATAATTATTTACATCAATTATATTATGTATATAGCTTTCTCTTCTCTTCAGAGTTTGATTTACAAGGTTGTCCCAAAAGTTCGTAAACACTTGTAAAAAATTAGAATACCAATATTAGAAAATTAGAAACTATTATAGACGCGTATGATTCTTTTTGAAATAAAAAATTTCTACTGTCCTTACTGCAATGGGAAATTTAAAAGGAGGGTTTCCCTTTAATTTTTCCATTACAGTAAGGACAGCAGAAATTGTTTAATTTCAAAAAGAATCATACGCGTCTATAATAGTTTCGAATTTTCATAACAGATGGCGCGCTAGTGCATCGTAATATAAAGTAAATGTATTATGTATTATTATATATTCGCCGTAATAATATTATTCGGCAAATAATAAGAAAAACAATGTTTTAAGAAAAAACACTAACTTTTGGGACAACCTTATATATCACCATTGTATACCTCTCGGCCTATTTCTCCCAACGTGTAGTGAACTGTGTTACAGGAATATCGCTACATCTCCGAGGTGGTCGTCTTACCTGTAAGTACAAGTCTGCCTTCATTGAACTTCACCTCCAACGCTAACTAAAAAGATTTAAAATTAATTTTAATAAATGTTACTACAGTAGAACCTCCATGAGAGGACACTCACGCTAGAGAACACCTCTATAAAGGACAGTTTTCATTTGTAAAATTATCATTTTTACTATTTAGCCACTCTCCAGTAAGAGGACACCTCTCCCTAAAGCACACTTTGGCTCTGCAATTAAGTGTCCTTTAGAGGGAGGTTCTACTTTATTTAGCAACTCTCTAGTAAGAGGACACCTCTCCCTAAAGCACACTTTGGCTCTGCAATTAAGTGTCCTTTACAGGGAGGTTCTACTGTATTTAGCAACTCTCCGGTAAGAGGACACCTCTCCCTAAAGGACACTTTGGAGCTGCAATTAGGTGTCCTTTACAGGGCACTTCTACTGTATTTAGCAACTATCTGGTAAGAGGAACCTCTCCATAAAGGACACTTTGGCTCTGCAATTAGGTGTCCTTTACAGGGAGGTTCTACTTTATTTAGCAACTCTCTAGTAAGAGGAAACCTCTCCCTAAAGCACACTTTAGCTATGCAATTAGGTCTCCTTTACAGGGGGGTTATATTGTATTTAGCAACTCTCCAGTAAGAAGACACCTCTCCCTAAAAGAAAATTTAGCTCTGCAATTAGGTGTTGTCCTTTACAGAGGTTCTACTGTATATAGAAATATTCGGGGGAATTAAACAAAGGCTGTGGATCTATATGAGCCGAAGAACCTTAATCTTATTTATTTTCCCGAATTCTACAACTGTACACACGCTAGCGGCTTTTCTTATTTTAAATGTTTTTTTATTTATTCATCCCAACTACACGTGGTACAAACCTTAGTAATTTTGATGGGAAGTTAGCAACTGCCTTTTACTTAAGTTACACCTCATGTCTGTGAGAGCCGAGAGGCTTCCTTCAAGCTCGCTGGGATGACAGCCCGCGGCGTAGGTAAACACACAAGCGCGGCCAGGAAGTAGTACGGATGGCCACCGCTACGTGGCGCGGAAAATGACGGCAGCCAATCAGAACCTAATGGACATTCTAAGAGTGTTGTCCTTTTGTCTTCCTTTATCGAATTTCTATATAAATGTAACTAAGGGGTAATACTAATAAATACTAACTTTGAAATACTTTTCTAAGCCATTGCTGGACTTAATTTATCAACACACCACATGTCTACAATAGTTCGTATACGCTTTTTCGGAGAATCATATACTAAAATTGGAAGAAAACAGAGAAGATTATAATGGCCCCTGCGTAAAGATGACACGCAAAATCGTGAAGCGTTCTACAATAGCTCGACCATTGCACTATACAAAGTGCTAGAACCTCGTTTGTTACTTTTATTTATTGTCAGGTTTGGATTATGGAATAATTGAAACAGATTGACAGGTATATATTGAAACAGAAAAATAGCTCGATGAGGGATTCATTCATAGGTCGTGGTTGATTTTGAAATCGACAGTATGTACCCATTCTGTACCAACCACTATTTGAAGTATACAGATTGAAAAAATGAAGCCTTGATCCATTCTTGTCTGTCAAGTCATCTTCATTAGGGGGTTCTTCTGGATCTCTTCTATGGTCGTCGTATCCCTGTGCTTCATGTACGGTGTTCCTTGTCTTCACACGCCAGCTCCCTACATCGTTTCAACAATCTATCCATGGCTTCCATTTCTTTATTTTTCTGTAACTCATCGTGAATTTCATTCTTCTTTTCTGTTTAGATAATTTCCATAGTCTTTTTAGAACCAATAATAATAAAGAATCTAAAGAAATGTCCTGTATGGTTAGTAAAAGCCTGTAATTCCCTCGTCAAGTGACAGTCTTTGATTGAAATTCCAGTATCTCAGGAATTTTATATGGTGAAATAGAGTTTGAAGATGGGAAATTCTACTAATAAATATATGTGATGAGGTCCTGTTGACTCTTGTAGAATCCTGTCGACTAAAAATGTGATGAGGTATCCAGTCGACTTAAACTATGGTGTGAGTGCTTGTCAACTCTCGCTATACTGTGTTGACCGAGAGGAAAATTCAGGATGGGGAGTTTTCCAGTACCTCTCTGCACCTTGGGAGACCTTTAACAGTTCTCACATAGTACAAGCAGTCGTGGTCGAGGCAGAGTGGAAAGCTTGGAAATGTCCACACAAAAAACGAAGACACAGTTGCACTAGGAAAGTTCCGTGAACAGATAAAAGTTGAGCTAGGAGCGAAAGATGGAGATAGAAGAGTTCTTACTGGTCTACATGGTGGATGAGGAGGACCTTGGTGACAACCGACGAGGGCTTCCGCTGATGGTGAAGTGACTATAATTTCGGCAAGGACGGAGGTATTATATATCTTTTCCGAGAAAGGAAGTATTGCATTTCAGCAGATGCGACAAGAGCGTGGATCGTCTGGCGAAATTCTACACTGGCGCCGTCCTGACAGTTTCCTATCTATCTTTAGATTTTGTTTTGGGACTTCTAAATCTATCTCGATTTTAGACGTTTTTGACCTTTTGCGTTAGCTCAACTCTTAATCTATTACAGAGTTTTATTTATTTATCCTCAGTTTGCGTATAATCATTTACAGATGTGTTTCTATTATACAACATGAAAATATTGTTATAAGTTATATACAATACGGGGTTGTTGGTTTAAATTACCTTATATATATATATACATGGCCGGGTGTTGGCATTTGTTTCTGCAGGAACCCCGGGTACTAACATTTCTCTTGACTACTTTAAAGGTATTAAAGAATTTTCAAAATAATTTTCGAATACTAGATGGTTTCTATCGAACATGTCGGAAATGTGATTTATTTATTTCAACACACACATAACGCGATATTCCGGCTAGGGATAATTGCGTAGATTTACATTTTTTAAAACGGAAACAGTTATAAACATATTATACAAGAAAGTAATCAAAATAAAAAGAGAAACAATAATATATATTAGGAACTTGAACCTTTCAGGTTAGAAAGACAATCATAAATATATTTACAAAAATGAATAAATCTATGACAAATATCTCTAGTATTTACAAACAGATCTACAACATTATTTATTGTCTGTTGTCTAGCGGTAAAGAAGAGTGGGCATTCCAGCAGTAGGTGTCTCGAGTCCTGGAATTCGTTTGAAATGAGATTGTTTATAGACACACAAATGAATGGTCAATGTAAGGTCCAAAGATGTCTTTGTTGTCCAGGGAGATCATCTAGTGGTGGAGTGTACGTACAACTCCAGTCTGCGTGAACACACCACCTTTGTAAGTATGCTGCTTGTCTCAGTATTTAAACTTCCCCTAACTTCTCGAACACTACCTTTCAATTAAGAAAAAAAGGCATTTCCTGATCGTGCAACTGAAAGTTGCTGATGGCTTGCGCCATCTATCGGAATAAATATCAACTAATCGTTTAAATAAGTCATCCACAAACGCGTTTCGCGCTGTTGGCACTCATCAGCTTGTCGTTGATTTTTGTTCCACTAGATGGCGCTCTGCCATCTAAAAAGCAAATGTGCTTCTGGTCATAATATTTTTGAAGTACTGACAAGTCCGGAAGCTTGAAAATAAAAAGTTGCACAAGAAACTTAATCCTGGAAGCTTTATTTATAATAAATGTTTTCTATCTACAGTACTGGCAACTATGTACCTATGTCCAGGGAGGTTGGAGCACCAAGGAGGAGATGTGCCTTGCCTTCTTCCTCTATTACCCCCGTATTGCTCGAGTCGCCAGCCTCACCAGCCCCGTCTCCAACCTGGTACAAGGTCTCGTGGGAATCAAGAAGATGCACAAGTATGCTATCATATTATTAAAAAATAAGAATACAGTTGAACCTGTCTATAGCGCCCCCTCTAAATAGCGCCCGATTTTAAATACGTAGTATGATGCGATTTACATTAAAAGTGACCTATCTATAGCACCTTATTTTGGTGAGTCCCAAGAAGGAGCGCTATAGACAGGTTCAACTGTATTTCGCTGTTAAAAGATAAATATACTTAAAGAGCATTTTGCCGCATTTTTTAAATCATTTTTTAAGCTGCATGTTTTCACCTGTTAGTTTTTCATCAGGCCAATGGATGCGCAAGGAGTACATTTTATATACAAATATGAATGGTAATTTAAAATCCACAGATTGAGCTATTTTTAAAAATAGAAATTTTAATAAATTGAATATATATGTACGATTTTTTACTTAGCTATTTTTTTTATAAATATTGTCACAGTAATGAAGGTTTGGGTAGAATAAAATAATAATTTATTAGATGACTTTAAATAGTTAATTAGTTTGAGGGATAAAAATAAATAAACTAAGTTAAATGGATAAAAAAAAATAATGTTTTTTTTTTTTTTACTTATCCCTAGTACACGTGGTACAGGCCATGATAATCATGGTGGGTAGTTAGCGACTGCTTTTACTGTAAGCGCACCACATGTCTACACATGTGAAAAGCAGTTCGACTTTGCACTTACAAATGCCAGAGCCCCGTTTGGTTACTTGCACTCGCTGGTGGGGTTGGACTTTTGCAAGAATCGGGGGCCATTGGAGCATTTTTTTTTTTTAACAGAAAAAAGTGTCTAATGCGGGAATCGAACCCGGGTCCTAGTGGTCAAAACCAAACGGTTTAACCAGCCTTCCACCGACCCCCCTAAAATAATGGTAAATTAAGGAAGTAATGTCAGAGACCCAAACGGCTGGCGATCGGCTACACACCTCAAGATGGCGACTATTGTTTACAAGCAGCGCGAAACACGTTCGTGGATGGCTTTTCTTGATTTATCAAGAAATTGTTTGACCAAATATCAGGGAACAGGCTAAATCAATGTTTAGATGATTTCTTTTCCACTAGATGGCGCTCTGTCATCTGAAAATCACATGTGCTCCTGGTCAGGATTTGCCTTTTTTAATTTTTAATAAAATATAATAAAATACTTTTCTTTTTTTTTGCTTATCCCTAGTAAACGTGGTACAAGCCATGATAATCATGGTGGGTAGAAGTAGGCAACTGCTTTTACTGTAAATGCATCATATATCTACACATGTGAAAAGCAGTTCGACTTTGCACTTACAAATGTGCCAGAGCCAGTTTGGTTACTTGCATTCGCTGGTAGGGTTGGATTTTGCAAGAATCGGGAATCATTGAAGCATTTTTTTTTAATCAGTAAAAAGTGCCTAATGCGGGATTCGAACCCGGGTCTAAGCGGTCGAAAGAACGGCTTAGACCATCCTTCCACTGATCCCAAAATACCTTTCTACAACATAATAATCCCTCATGTTTAAAAGACAAAAATAAGTAATGTTTTACGGAATGTGGTGTCCCTTGTTATATAACGTACTTCTTCTTCTTCTTTCTTATCTCCACTCAATCACACTAAGGTATCATCAAGCTTGTAAAGCTTGTTGATGGTGTCTGCCAGGGAAGAGTAAAGCTCATCAATGGATGAGTCAATACAGTCAATAATATGTCTTGGGGTTGCAGGCTGAGAATTGCACTTAGTATATAGTGGGAAAAACCTGCAACCATTCTGGAGTGTCATTGTCCGTAGATGACCAGACTTAAGTCTGGAAATCAAAGACTGTTGTTCTCTTGGGAGGACAGAACCGGTGCTTGTCCCTCCTGCTCTGTACCAGTCATGTGCAGCATTAGAGTTCCATTCCTGCAGGCATTGGGTTTTGATGTATATAACGTACTGGTTAGACCTAGCTTCCTATAGGGGAACCAAACTTCTTAGGGACAGTTGGTAGCTTGAAAGATAAGCTAGTCGGCGTGTCCACCCGGGATGACGTTGGCCTGGACCTTACTACGAACATTCTGAAACTGTTTTCTTTTCCGCTCAGTCTCGGGCTTCATTTTTTTATTTAACAGTTTCAAAGACACGCCATATCCAAAATTAGGATAATTGCGTGTAAATCTGAAATTATTTACAAATCATCGTGAAATTAACATAATTAAACATTGGAAAGCACACAAATTACACATTCGATGTCAAATTTTGCATATAGTAATTTGAAATAGTAGCTTGAAATATGTACACCGTATGAAATGTGTCCACAAAATTGCCATTTACAACAGTTAAAACAACGTATAGACTAAGTAAATTAATCACATCTAATGATTACATCAGAACGAGTCAGTGGCCAACAGTCAATACTTAAAATATACAGCCTGCAGAATCTATTAAACTTGATGTATTGGTCTTTATTGTGTGTAAACAACTTGTTTTGTATTAGTCAGGTAAAGTTGGTTTTCTTCCCTTAGATCAGAAGTTAACGAACAGTTTATTAGGTCTTCAGGGCTTTGTTCTTCATGTTCCCACACCAGTCTAATATATCGGGCTTCATTTTAACCAAATTGTTTAATCACTGTGTTTATTGTGTTTGGATAAACTCTTTGTGAAGAAAAGGCTGATAAAAGTTGGACCTTACTACAAACTTGCTGAAACCAATGTTTTCTTCTACTGCTCAATCTATTAAACTTGATTTATTGGTCTTTATTGTAAACAGCTTGTATTAGTCAGGTAAAGTTGGTTTTCTTTCCGTAGATCAGAAGGTGTTCAGGGCTTTGTTCTTCATGTTGCCATACCAGTCTAATATATCTCGGGCTTCATTTTAACTAAATTGTTTAATCACTGTGTTTATTGTGTTTGGATAAACCCTTTGTGAAGAAAAAGCTGATAAAAGTTGGACCTTACTACAAACTTGCTGAAACCAATGTTTTATTTTACCACTCAGTCTCTGGTTTCATTTTAACCAAATTCTTTTCATCACTGTGTGTATTGTATTTGGATAAACCCTTTATAAAGAAAGGTCTGGTAAACGTTACACAAAACAATGATGAGAAGCTCGGTATAAGAATTTGCAGTTATGATTCGTTTGTAAGCTGTTACAAGGATTTTAGTCAGAATACTGAATATCAGAAAGGAGAGGGTAAAAGTATCCTTTAAACAACAGCAACAACAAAAACCTTTATTAAGACACTATTGTCTTACAAGGGGATTCCCCTAAAAGGTTATATATGTACATGAGTTAGGAAGAAAAGCAATTTAGAAGGGAAGGGGAGCAATCAGGCGTTGTCTGTAGAGTTGAGCACTTCTTCCCTCATTTTATCAATCGCCTTGAAAAATTTTAAATATTTATAAACAAATGTTTTATCCAGCAGGAGAGTAGTGAAGATTTTATATACATGTTGTTCATTGTAGTAAGCTAGCCCCGAAATTTCGTGAATTCCCGTCTCTTTTCATGTAGGAATGGGCAATGGAATAGATAATGGACCAAATTGTCTTGGATTATGGCATTGGAGAAGTATCAATTTGAAGGGTCGCTGTTCCAAATTCCCGTGATATCTTCGGGGAAAAATAGCCATAGAATCCTTCGATGAGCTATAAATCGTTGTTTCCTATAAACTAAATTTACTTAAACATATTAAGAGGACAGAGGATCACTGAATAGCAGAAAGGAGAGTGTAAAATTATCCTTTAAACAACAACAACAAAAACCTTTATAAAGACACTATTGTCTTACAAGGGGATTCCCCTAAAAGGTTATATATGTACATGAGTGAGGAGGAAAAGCAATTTAGAGGGGAGGGGGAACAATCAGCCGTTGTCTGTGGAGTTTTCAAAGGATTCTATGGCTATTTTTCCCCGAAAATATCACGGGAATTTGGAACAGCGACCCTTTAAATTGCTACTTCTGCAATGCCATAATCCAAGACAATTTGTTCCATTATCTATTCCATTGCCCATTTCTACATGAAAAGAGACTGCAAATTCACCAAATTTCGGGGCTAACTCACTATAATGAACAACGGCGTGCTAATCCATTATCGCCGGGTGGCATGAGGTAGGTTTATTTGTTTGCTGTCAACTGTTCCGTCGTCTAGCCTACGTGGATCTCTATTAATCCACACCTTGTATGTGCAGACGTGTGATCCAAGAGCCCCTCGGTCTAGCTAACCAGACCTATCTCCAGTACCTATATACCTTACATTGGGACAGCCAGTATGTTCGAGTATTCGAGGAGGCAACGAGATATGGTCCTCACGATACGTATTGCCTGCAAGGTAACGGAGCTAAAGTTCAGGTAAGTGAATTCTATTTTCTAATGTAAATTTCCCAAATAACTACTTCAGTACTCACTTTACAAACTTTACAGAAAATACACATTGGTAAATATATTTATAAATCAGAAAAAAATTGACATAACACTTGATAAATTGAATAAAAATATAAGGCCTTCAAGGAAAAGTATCTTTTTAAAAACATTTTTAATCTCTAGCTTACAGACACGAATTCCCTTCCACAGGGGAAAACTTGGTATAATAATCTTATTTATTCTTGACGTATTCCTGATTTATCAAGAAATTGGGTTGACCAAATATCAGGGAACAGGCTGAATCAATGATTAGTTGATTTCTGTTCCACTAGATGGCGCTCTGCCTTCTGAAAAGCACATGTGCTCCTGGTCAGGATATGCCTTTCTTATTTTTAATATTATATTTTATATCTTATAGTCATTCATACCATGTTTATATGGTATTTACTATGGATATTGTCATAATACACTATGGGTTAAGATAAGTTAAATTTATGGCCTGTTTTATGTGTTGAACTATTAAAGATCTTGGGTTCAATTCAATTCAATTATTTTATTTCCAAAGCGCTATATCCCGCAAGGGATACTTGCACAAAACAAGGAGAAAAGTTTATTTACATAAGTTATTTACATTATTCAACGCATGAAAACATTAAAGATCCAGATTTGGTAGAAAGTTTAGAATGTATTTACAAAATAAATTGAACTTTAAATATGATTATTTATAGGAAATCAAATCGTTCACAAAAATTAATATTTCTATTTTGTTCAGCTATTCTGTTTTTGGATTTTTATATATTTTTTGCTTATCATTGTAAATTATGGTTATTGTTCACGCTTATACTTAACTCAAATCTTATAAATTAAAGTGTTTCGCTGAGTTTGAGTTCTTCTTTTCCAGAAGACGTTTTAGCATAAAACAAACACTTGACTTAAATTATAGTTTAGAATTTACTACAAACACAACAAAACAAAAGAATTTACAATTTTACATACACACCACTGAATACGATTTTTTAATTTACATCACAAAACAAAAACAAAAAATTATTAACAACACACTGTTGCCGAATTAAGAAAAAAAAAAACATAATAACTAATAATCAATAAATATATCTAAAAATTGTTCTTTTTGAACGAAAAATCGAAATTTATTTTAAGGAGAAATAACTATTATTTCTCCCTGAAATAAATTTCGAATTTTCGTTCAAAAGAAACAATTGCGGTAAATTATCAAACTTTGTTTTACAATCATAAGCCTCATTATATTGTATTATATCTACAAATTAATAAGACATAATAAAAATAAAGAATAATAATAAAATAACAATGATAATCATTTTATAAAATATATATATTTTTTTATTTTATTTTATAATAAATCATTTTAACCAAACAGTTATATTAAATTTGACTAAAGAACATGAATACAGTACAATATCCTATTTACTGATATGAAATTAGTGATATGAATTCACTGACATATCTTCATTTTTTATCCAGTTGACTTCCCTAGTGAGATACCCCCCTGTGACACGTCCCTACGTGGCGCCATCTTCCTGTCCTACAAGACAAAGTCTTCAGTCATCTGCCAGCTTTTCCACGCCACACTTTTCCGCCATTTTAATTCTTATAACATTCATCTGCTTTTTATGACCTCATATTTTTCCTGTCTTTTGAAAGATTTTGACAAAATATTTGTG
>CP092864.1:153535506-153620007 GCA_030710605.1 Cordylochernes scorpioides
TATGAATGACTATAAGATATAAAATATAATATTAAAAATAAGAAAGGCATATCCTGACCAGGAGCACATGTGCTTTTCAGAAGGCAGAGCGCCATCTAGTGGAACAGAAATCAACTAATCATTGATTCAGCGTGTTCCCTGATATTTGGTCAACCCAATTTCTTGATAAATCAGGAATACGTCAAGAATAAATAAGATTATTATACCAAGTTTTCCCCTGTGGAAGGGAATTCGTGTCTGTAAGCTAGAGATTAAAAATGTTTTTAAAAATATACTTTTCCTTGAAGGCCTTATATTTTTATTCAATTTATCAAGTGTTATGTCAATTTTTTTCTGAATTATAAATATATTTACCAATGTGTATTTTCTGTAAAGTTGGTAAAGTGAGTACTGAAGTAGTTATTTGGGAAATTTACATTAGAAAATAGAATTCACTTACCTGAACTTTAGCTCCGTTACCTTGCAGGCAATACGTATCGTGAGGACCATATCTCGTGGCCTCCTCGAATACTCGAACATACTGACTGTCCCAATGTAGGGTATATAGGTACTGGAGATAGGTCTGGTTAGCTAGACCGAGGGGCTCTTGGATCACACGTCTGCACACACAAGGTGCAGATTAATAGAGATCCACGTCGGCTAGACGACGGAACAGTTGACAGCAAACAAATAAACCTACCTCATGCCACCCGGCGATAAAGGATTAGCACGTAGTTGTTCATTATAGTGAGTTAGCCCCGAAATTTCGTGAATTTCCAGTCTCTTTTCCTGTAGAAATGGGCAATGGAATAGATAATGGAACAAATTGTCTTGGATTATGGCATTGCAGAATTAGCAATTCAAAGGGTCGCTGTTCCAAATTCCCGTGATATCCTCGGGGAAAAATAGCCATAGAATCCTTTGACAACTCCACAGACAACGGCTGATTGCTCCCCCTCCCCTCTAAATTGCTTTTCCTCCTCACTCATGTACATATATAACCTTTTAGGGGAATCCCCTTGTAAGACAATAGTGTCTTAATAAAGGTTTTTGTTGTTGTTGTTGTTTAAAGGATAAATTTACACTCTCCTTTCTGCTATTCAGTGATATGACTGAAATCCTTGTTGGTGTTTTCCTCTGTCCTCTTAACATGTTTAAGTAAATTTAGTTTATTGGCGACAACGATTTATAGCCCGTCAAAGGATTCTAAGGCTATTTTCCCCCGAGGATATCACTGGAATTTGGAACAGCGACCCTTTAAATTTCTACTTCTGCAATGTTGTCATCCAACACAATTTGGTCCATTATCTATTCCATTGCCCATTCCTACAGGTAAAGAGACTGGAAATTCACGAAATTTCGGGGCTAACTTACTATAATGAACAACATGTATATAAAAGTTTTACTACTCTCCTGCTGGATAAAATATTTTTTAATAAATATTTAAAATTTTTCAAGGCGATAGATAAAATGAGGAAAGAAGTTCTCAACTCCACAGACAACGGCTGATTGCTCCCCCTCCCCTCTAAATTGCTTTTCCTCCTCACTCATGTACATATATAACTTTTTAGGGGAATTCCCTTGTAAGACAATAGTGTCTTAATTGAAGGTTTTAGTTGTTGTTGTTGTTGTTGTTTAAAGGAGACTTTTACCATCTCCTTTCTGCTATTCAGTAATCTGACTAAAATCCTTGCAACAGTCTACAAACGAATCATAACTGCGAATTCTTATACCGAATTTCGCATCATTGTTTTGTGAAACGTTTACCAGACCTTTCTTTATAAAGGGTTTATCCAAACACAATACAAACAGTGATGAAAAGAATTTGGTTAAAATGAAGCCCAATATATTAGACTGGTGTGGGGACATGAAGAACAACACCCTGAACACCTTCTAATAAACTGTCCATTAACTTCTGATCTAAGGGAGAAACCCAACTTTACCTGACTAATACAAAACAAGTTGTTTACAATAAAGACCAATACATTAAGTTTAATAGATTCTGCAGGCTGTATATTTTAAGGCGAAAGTATTGACTGTTGGCCACTGACTCGTTCTGATGTAATCATTAGATGTGATTAATTTACTTAGTCTATACGTTGTTTTAACTGTTGTAAATGGCAATTTTGTGGACACATTTCATACGGTGTACATATTTCAAGCTACTATTTCAAATTACTATATGCAAAATTTGACATCGAATGTGTAATTTGTGTGCTTTCCAATGTTTAATTATGTTAATTTCACGATGATTTGTAAATAATTTCAGATTTACACGCAATTATCCTAATTTTGGATATGGCGTGTCTTTGAAACTGTTAAATAAAAAAAATGAAGCCCGAGACTGAGCGGAAAAGAAAACAGTTTCAGAAAGTTCGTAGTAAGGTCCAGGCCAACGTCATCCCGGGTGGACACGCCGACTAGCTTATCTTTCAAGCTACCAACTGTCCCTAAGAAGTTTGGTTCCCCTATAGGAAGCTAGGTCCAACCAGTACGTTATATACATCAAAACCCAATGCCTGCAGGAATGGAACTCTAATGCTGCACATGACTGGTACAGAGCAGGAGGGACAAGCACCGGTTCTGTCCTCCCAAGAGAACAACAGTCTTTGATTTCCAGACTTAAGTCTGGTTATCTGCGGACAATGACTCTCCAAAATGGTTGCAAGGTTTTCCCACTATATACTAAGTGCAATTCTCAGCCTGCAACCCCAAGACATATTATTGACTGTATTGACTCATCCATTGATGAGCTTTACTCTTCCCCGGCAGACACCATCAAAACAAGCTTTACAAGCTTGATACCTTAGTGTGATTGAGTGGAGATAAGAAAGAAGTAGAAGTACGTTATATAACAAGGGACACCACATTCCGTAAAACATTACCTATTTTTGTCTTTTAAACGCAAGTGATTATTATGTTGTAGAAAGGTATTTAGGGGTCGGTGGAAGGATGGTCTAAGCCGTACTTTCGAACGCTACGACCCGGGTTCGAATCCCACATTGGGCACTTTTTACTGATTAAAAAAATGCTTCAATGGCCCCCGATTCTTGCAAAATCCAACCCTACCAGCGAATGCAAGTAACCAAACAGGGCTCTGGCACATTTGTAACTGCAAAGTCGAACTACTTTTCACATGTGTAGATATGTGGTGCATTTACAGTAAAAGCAATCGCCTACTTCTACCCATCATGATTATCATGGCCTGTACTACGTGTACTAGGGATAAGCAAAAAAAAAGAAAAGTATTTTATTATATTTTATTTAAAATAAAAAAGGTATATCTTGACCAGGAGCACATGTGATTTTCAGATGACAGAGCGCTATCTGGTGGAACAGAAATCAACTAAACGTTGATTTAACCTGTTCCCTGATATTTTGCCAACCCAATTTCTTGATAAATCAAGAAAAGCCATCCACGAACGCGTTTCACGCTGTTGGCTCTCGTCAGCGTGGAGTAGGCTGTACCACTACGACCAAAAATTATATTTTATGTTCAGAATATTAATTTTTGATATTTTTATTATTTATATTTCTGCTACTCTCTAGAAACTTCCCTCATTGCTTATCTTGTATCTTATAAATTTTGATTTTGTGCCTGCATTAAATAAATTGCTGTGTCATCCTGAAGTTTGTCTTTCATAAATTTTCTATGTTACATTTGGTGGAGATGCTGGGTAGATTAGGGAAGACAAACTGAGGATCATTGAGAAGACCATGAGGCCATGGATGCTGTGATCTACATTTTCCAAGACTGACTCCAGGATTCCACCGCCGTGTCAAAGTCAAGACTTCCCTACAGGTTTCTCCTGTCTAGGCGCCAGCTGGTTCTCAATCAAACTTTATTATTACGTTTTGTGTTACAATTTCGGCTGTTACACTATAACTATATTATATATGGATATCAATTATATATTGAAATATATTACAACATATATATAATAACTGTAATATTTTATAATAAGATAACAATTTCTTAATCACACTCAGCACGAAAAAAAAAAAAAAAAGCCCAATACGGAATTCAATTCCGAGTCAGCGGTCGATAACCAACGGTTTAGACCATCCTTCCACCATCTCCCATTTTGAAAAAAATATTAAGTAGAATCATTCTGAGAGATGACATTCGACAAATGAAGATATCGCCTCTGAATAACAAACTCGATAAGCACGTACAATAGAGGCCCGCGTTGATTCTATATTTAAACAAATGTAAAACACCCAAAGCATCATATTTAATTTTAAATTTTATTGGCGTTTTAATAAAAATATTTTCTCAAGTAGAAAGGCTTTCTTGCTCGAACGCTTGGGATATTTATAAATAAAACCTTTTGAAAAGAAATTTTCTCCTTTTACCTGACTTAATATTATTATTCTATCAAAATTCGTAACTATTATAGACGCGTATGATTCTTTTTAGATTTAATAATTTAGTGCCCTTACTGCAATGAAAAAATTAATGGGAGGGCCTGGCTCATCAGTGGTGAACCCTCTCAGCGGTTTCGCCAGTTTAATCTACCATACCGTTGATATATTTTTATTTTTATTTGACATATCGGACGCGATATCCCAGCTCGGGATACTTGCGCCTAAATACATTTTAGTAGATTATATACAATTCATTTTATACAATTTAATAACCGGACTAAAAACATAATTGAAACTTAAACGATAGTATTCTAAAACAGAAGAGAAAATCTAAAATAGATTATTTTAGTAACCTATATACAATTCATTATATACAACTCAATAACCGACTAAAAACACAATTAAAACTGAAACGATGGTTTTCTCAAACAGAAGAGAAAATATAAAATAAATTATTTTAGCAACCTATATAGAATTCATTATATACAACTCAATAACCGACTAAAAACACAAAACTGAAACGATGGTTTTCTCAAACAGAAGAGAAAATCTAAAATGAATTTACAAATATTATTGAATTTTACATAAGTGTCTTTGTTATATACAAATTCGCAAATTTCTTCGATGGGATAAAAATGATTACTTCTGTAGCTGTGAAATATCGGACATTCTATTAATAAATGTATTGAGTTTTGGTTTTCTTTTCCACAGAAACAGCTAGGATCATCCGTTGCCCCGATTTTCGACAGAAATTCTCCAAAATTACCATGACCCGTGACGAACTGTGAGTTATAAAAATTCGTTTGTAAACAACATTTAGAATGATCCCGCATGTGTTTCTTTTGAAGGAAAAATCGTAATTTATTTAAAGGAGAAATAACGACTATTTCCAAACTTAGGGATGAAGTATGAAAGGATGAATTGTGAAGAGTAATGATGAACGGAAAAATTCCCATCCCTGGACACTTTTATTTTTCCGCTTATCATTACTCTTCACAATTCATCCTTTCATACTTCATCCCTAAAGGTTAGAAATAATCGTTATTTCTCCTTAAAATAAATTTCGATTTTTCATTAAAAAAAAACACATGCGGGATAATTTTCAAATGTCGTTCTACAATCATAAGCCGCATTATATTGTATTATACCTCTGTTATATTGCATTTTTCGATCTTCCTTTTTTTATTTGTTTTTCATTGCAGTAAGGACAGTAGAAATTGTTTATTTGTAAAAAGAATCATACCCGTCTATAATAGTTTCGAATTTTGATAATAGATGGCGCGCTAAGGCATCATAATACAGTTAAACCTGTCTATAACGCCCCCTCTTGGGACTCACCAAAATAGGGTGCTATAGATAGGTCACTTTTAATGTAAATCGCATCGTACTACGTATTTAAAATCGGGCGCTATAGAGAAGCAGGCGCTATTTAAAGGGGGCGCTATAGACAGGTTTGACTGTATTCTTATTTTTTAATAATATGATAGCATACTTGTGCATCTTCTTGATTCCCACGAGACCTTGTACCAGGTTGGAGACGGGGCTGGTGAGACTGGCGACTCGAGCAATACGGGGGTAATAGAGGAAGAAAGCCAGGCACATCTCCTCCTTGGTGCTCCAACCTCCCTGTACATAGGTACATAGTTGCCAGTACTGTAGATACAAAACCCAATATAAAATAATAACATGGTGTATACAAGCCTATAAATCCACATCATATAGCTGTGTTCATAGTTTGGCCAACATTCCTCTGATCTCAGACTTTATCGAATCCAGAATCATGATATCTGTGTGTGTGTGTGTGTGTGTGTGTGTGTTGTGTGTGTGTGTGTGTGATCTGAGAAACTTATCCACAGATGATCAACAAATTTATGACCCATTTATATTCCAGGAATTATAGATACCTTTCTCAAATCAAGAATGAATGTTCTGAAAAACGAAGCAAATAATACTTTCTTAAGCTTTTTTCCCCAAGAAATCCCTAAATACTTTCGTCCAAATTTTTATAATACTCAATTTGTTACAAACCACGGAAATTTCAAAAGTTTTTTAAATAGAATAAAGGCAGTGGAGGATTCAAGTTGCTTTTGTGGTATTGAGGAACAAACCTCAAGACATCTACTGATCGATCGCCCAGCATTTCAAGATTATAGAATGAAGAATGAACTAGTTGTTTGTGAACTTAACGATTTGATTTCCGATAAAAATCATATTTAAAGTTCAATTCATTTTGTAAATACATTCTAAACTTTCTACAAAATCTGGATATCTAATGTTTTCATGCGTTGAATAATGTAAATAACTTATGTAAATAAACTTTTCTCCTTGTTTGGCGCAAGTATCCCTTACGGGATATAGCGCTTTGGAAATAAAATAATTGTAATTGTAATAAAATAAATGAAGCTTCCAGGGTTAAGTTTCTTGTGCAACTTTTTATTTTCAAGCTTTCGGACTTGTCAGTCCTTCAACAGGATTATGACCAAGAGCACATGTGCTTTTTAGATGGCAGAGCGCCATCTGGTGGGACAGAAATCAACGACAAGATGATGAGCGCCAACAGCACGAAAGGCGTTCGTGGATGGTTTTTTTTTATTTATCAAGAAAATGGGTTGGCCAAATATCAGGGAACAAGTTAAATCAATGTTTAGTTTATTTCTGTTCCACAAGATGGCGCTTTGCCTTCTGTAAAGCACATGTGTACCTGGTCAGGATATGCCTTCTTTTTTTTTTTTAATATCAACACCTGACCTTTTTTTTCTATATTTTTTCAAATGTCTCTCAATATCACAAGTATTTAAAAAATTAGTAAATAATAATTTGTATAAATGTAGTATATATGTGTCCGTGGTTAACTTTTCTTGATTAATCAAGAAAGGGTATTTGGCCAATTCTGGAATAAATAGAAGTCAACGAGAATAGTTGATATTTATTCCGATAGATGACGCAAGCCATTATCAACTTTCAGTTGCACGATAAGGAGATGCCTTTTTCATAATTTATGCACCTTATCCCAGTACAATATCACATTTGTACTATTTTTTAATAGTATTTATCATTAATTTGTTAATGTGATACTTCTGTTGAAGGACTGACAAGTTAATAAAAGTTTTCTACAAGAAAGGTTTCTACAGGCCATGTTGTATTCATAGAAGGAGATAATAATCGGAAGGAGCAATGTCTGGGCTATATGGCGGATAGGGTAGGACTTCCTATTTGAGCGTTTCTAAGTATGTTTCAACAGGTGTTCATTTTTTTTTACTTATCCTTTTATTAGTCTAAATTAGACAAGATCTTGGAGGTCGTGCTCGTAAAGAAGTTCAATAACTCTTCTTGGTTCTCTGTACAGGGATCTTTTGTCCTCTCCAATACAATTTAGTAAATGTTGGGGAGTGGACTCTTCGGTTTTGTACCTAGTGCACATGGGGAAGCTTTTGGCTCCCTCTTTATAGACTAGAGGGCGCAGGTGACCAGATTTCCATCTGGCCAACTGTGTCGATTCCCTTCTGTTTAGTTGGAGGGTCTCCTTCAAAGGTTGCCTGTTGAAGGAAGTGATAGTCAGAAAGCTTGCCGATTATACAGCATAAAGAAACACGTCCCCGTAAACTTTGATTCCTTATTTAAGATTATACAAATATACTTGTATTAATAATACTATATTTTCTTCATATGCGAAAATATATTGTTCTATGAATACACATCTCATAAAGACTTCTGGAAAGAAAATGGCCGGAACTGTTTACTTTGTAAGGATCTCATGGATGATAATTTGGTTCACTATTTCTTCCAATGCTCTCTCTTAACAGAAAAACGTACTGAAATTTTCCCAAGCCCTAACTTTGGTCAATTTAGATACCATCGCATATGTCAACTTCTCTCTTCAGCTCTGAATGATGAATTACTGATTGTTAGATACTTTAAGTTCTGCACAGAAGCTGGGTACATGAGAAAGAATGCAGGGCAAAGGATACTGGAGGATGACCTATCTGTAAATAGGTAACTGAATGTGAGACAAACTTTATTTTGTTGTAAATGTTTCCTCTTCCCTCTCCTCTTGTTGATGTGTAAATACGGCGAATCCTATATGGGGCGGAATGCCCTAAATAAAGGCTTTTGTTGTTGTTGTTTTTGTTGAATACACATCTCATATTTCTTTCTGTTTTGTCATTGTGAAGCCTGTAGAAGGACGCATTGTGAATAAAGTTCTTGTAAGACACTCTCCTTCAATCGTTGTTATATTTTGTTATTTTTATTCAAAAAGTTTAATTTAATCAATAAAGAGGAATATTTGTAATATTATGGTAACACAAATAAAAATAAATATTGGATACAAAAAATCAGATTTAACTAAAAAAAAATTATATCTAATTTTATAAACCAGAAATTTGAGGACTACTATGGAGGTGCCAATGATAATTTCAAGGGATTCTTTGATACTTCGAGAATTCCTAATTATGTTCAACCCAACTTTTATAAGGTTCAATTTTTTACTGGACATGGTGACTTCAACACATATTTGTTTAGAATTGGCAAAATTGGTTCACCTGCATGCACTTGTGGAAACGAAAAGCAAACCCCTGAACACCTTCTGATAAACTGTCCATTAACTTCTGATCTAAGGGAAGAAAACCAACTTTACCTGACTAATACAAAACAAGTTGTTTACAATAAAGACCAATACATTAAGTTTATTAGATTCTGCAGGATGTATATTCCAAGGCGAAAGTGTTAATTGTATATAATTTCAGATATACACGCAATTATCCTAATTGTGGATATGGCGTGTCTCTCCCAACTGTTAAATAAATAGAATGGTAACACAAATAATTCAATATTGAAAGGTAATGAAAAATAGAACAAAAGTGAATTTGTATTTGGATCAGGTAGCTAAATAAAGAAAAAAAGGCATTTCCTGATCGTGCAACTGGAATTTTCTGATAGCTTGCGCCATCTATCGGAATAAATAACAACTATTCGTTTATTTCTAATTATTCCAGAAATTGGCCAAATACCCTTTCCTGATTAATCAAGAAAAGCTAACCACCTTACGCGTTTCGGGCTGTTGGCTCTCGTCAGCGTGGTGTAAGCTGTACCTCAACGACCAAAAAAGATGGTCTTTGAGGGCATCCTGAAAAACCATGAAACAGGTATTTAGGCCGGAGGAGGCGTGAGAACGCTGACGAGGGTCAACAGCCCGAAACGCGTACGTGATTAGCTTTTCTTGATTAATCAAGAAACGGTATTTGGCCAATTCTGGAATAATTAAAAATCAACGATTAGTGGATATTTATTCCGATAGATGGCGCAAGCCATCAACAACTTTCAGTTACACGATAAGGAGATGCCTTTTTCTTAATTTATGTACCTTATCCCAGTACAATATTACATTTGTACTATTTTTTCACATTGTGTAGCGTTCTCACGCAATTCTGGCTTAACTACCCGTTTGATGATTTTTCAGGATGCCTTAGTGGCCAATTTTTTGGTCGTTGAGGTACAGCTTGCACCACGCTGATGAGGGCCAGCAGCCTCAAACGCGTCCGTGGTTAGCTTTCTTAATTGAAAGATAGTGTTCGATAAGTTAGGGGAAGTTTAAGAAGCACAAAGCAGCATACTTACAAAGGTGGTGTGTTCACGCAGACTGGAGTTATATGTACACTCCACCACTAGATGATCTCCCTGGGCAACAAAGACATCGTTGCTCCTTACATTGACCATTCGTTTGTTTTTATATACAATCTCATTACAGACAGTATTTTAGACATGTGGTGTGTCGATTTATTAAGTCTAGCGATAGCTTAGAAAAATATTTCAAAGTTAGTATTTATTAGTATTACCCCTTAGTTACATTTATATAGAAATTCAATAAAGGAAAACAAAAGGATAACACTCTTAGTATGTCCATTAGGTTCTGATTGGCTGCCGTCGGAATGCCGCGCCACGTAGCGGTGGCCATCCGTACTACTTCCTGGCCGCGCTTGCGTGTTTACCGACGGCTTGATCTGTCATCCCAGCTGGCTTGAAGGAAGCCTCTCGGCTCTCACAGACATGAGGTGTAACTTAGGGTAAAAGGTAATTGCTAACTTCCCATCAATATTATAAAGGTCTGTACCAAGTGTATTTGGGATGAATAAAAAAAATATTTAAAATAATAAAAGCCGCTAGAGTGTGTACAGTTGTAGAATTCAGGAAAATAAATAAGGACAAAGTTCTTCGGCTCGTATAGATCCCCAGCCTTTGTTTAAATCTCCCGAATACTTCATTTCCATATACAGTAGAACCTCTGTAAAGGACACCTAATTGCAAAGCCAAAGTGTCCTTTAGAGAGAGGTGTCCTCTTACTGGAGAGTTTCTAAATAGTAAAAATGATAATTTTGCAAATGAAAACTGTCCTTTATAGAGAGGTGTTCTCTAGCATGAGTGTTCTCTCATGGAGGTTCTACTATAGTACCATTTATTAAAATTAATTTTAAATATTTTTAGTTAACGTTGGAGGTGAAGTTCAATGAAGGCAGACTTGTACTTACAGGTAAGACGACCACCTCGGAGATGTAGCGATATTCCTGTAACACAGTTCACTACATGTTGGGAGAAATACGCCGAGAGGTATGCAATAGTGATATATAAGGGTGTCCCAAAAGTTCGTGTTTTTTCTTAAAAATGTTGTTTTTCTTATTACTTGGCGAATAATATTATTATGGGAATACATAATAATACATGTGAAAAAACAATAGAAAAAATAATAAATAAAAAGGCCAGGTGTTGATATTAAAAATAAAAAAGGCATATCCTGACCAGAAGCACATGTGCTTTTCAGAAGGCAGAGCGCCATATGGTGAAACAGAAATCAACTAAACATTGAAATATCAGGGAACAGGCTAAATCAATGTTTAGTTAATTTCTGTTCCACTAGATGGCGCTCTGCCTTCTGAAAAGCACATGTGCTTCTGGTCAGAATATGCCTTTTTATATTTAATAATATTACATAATACAAAGACATTATATTATGATGCATTAGCGCTATGTGTTAAGAAAATTCGAAACTATTATAGACGCATATAATTCTTTTGAAAATTAAGGGCAGTAGAGATTGTTTAATTTTTAAAAGAATCTTACACGTCTATAATAGTTTCGAATTTTCACAAAGACATTATACATAACGGCGAATATATATGAGATTGGTATTTCAATTTTTTTTTGTAAGTGTTTACGAGCTTTTGGGATAGCCTTATATATAAAACTGATAGAATTATTCAATAAATGGGTGCTTAAAATTTAAGTTGGTTTTTATAAACTAGATTAGAAGGTTTTTAGAAATTCTTTCAAATGTTTTTACGAATGAAAACAGTATATATAAGACGGGAGTGTTTCTTTCACAAAAAATCAAATTTCTATACTGTCCTTACTGCCATGAAAAAATATATTGAGAGGTCTTGGCTTATCAGTGGTGAACCATCCCAGCGGTTATTTAAATGAAATTCAACTGTTCTAAAAACTTAAGTCCATAGTTTGCTCAAATACCATTTCTAAGATTCCACCCTTCAGTTTAGTAGAATGATCCAATACAGTATTAGAGCTCTAAATAAGCGGTCTGGTAGATTAAATTGACGAAACCGCTGGGAGGGTTCACCACTGATAAGCCAAGCTCTCCCAATATTTTTTTCATCGCAGTAAGGACAGAAAATTGATATAGTTGTGAAAATAAAGATCCACGTCTCAATGTTTTTATTTGTTATTAACACAAATTCTATTTTTGATAGATGCAACCTAACAATGGATTTCTATAAATACTACAAACGTATAAAGTTTATTAAAATTAAAATATATGGTTTCCAGATATATTTATACATAATATTTTAAAAGGAGATAAAAGATAACAGCGACGAGTTCCTTTATTAAAAAAAAAAAAAGCTTGGCAAGCTTTTAGACAATAAAGTTCTTCAATAGTATGTAAAGAGAATACAAGAAAAACTAGAGAAGAAAGAAATGTTATTTATGCAAGTTACTACATGTATATATATATACTAGCCGAGTGACCCGGGCAACGCCCCGGGTTTACCCGAAGGACCCGCAGGTGAGAAACTATAGAAGAAAAATTTTAACAAATCAGAAAATGAAATTGCAAACAACAGAACTACACTACTTTAAGGACATGAGAGCACATGCACTGTATCACCATACGTATACCATTTTCAAAGACCCTGCTTAGGATTAAAACTTCTCAGAAGCATAACAATAGTACCAACCTAGAGGTTAACTGGTGTGGATTGCATTCCTCTGGGAGTGAGACTATTGAGAAATTCAGTAGGGAGTTATTTTGCTTCTCCGCATTCTAACACTCCAACTGTTAACACTGTGGAAACACTGACTCATGTTTGGTAAGCAATTTCAGGGAAGAAACTATAGACATTGGATTAAATAAATTATTAATTAAATTGCATTAAATAAAAATTATTAGATTTAAATAAATATTATTAGAGTGAAAAAAAAAAGAAAGAAATTAACAAATTAGAAAATAAAATTTCGAAAAATACAACTATATTGCAGATAAGATAAGAGGACCTTATTAAAAATACATAAACAAACTGTAATTCGACACTCGATAATTCGACACTTTCGATAATTCGACACTTTCGATAATTCGACCATTTTAAAAATCAAATTTACAAGGTTGATTGTTGTTTAAATACAACTTTGCTTTTGCATGCATAAACACAGGCTCTTGTAGCAAGAACCCAAATATTATTTATAGTCATAGCAAAAGCAAACTTTAGTGAAAACTGATGCCTCTTCAGAATGAATGGAAGACTGAAATCTGAAGGAGCAGAATATATGGGTCATTTATACTTTCACCAATGCCTTTAGGATCTTTGCGATGGAACGCGTATGGTGTTTCAGCGCATGTGCTCTCATGTCCTTGAAGCACATATACTGACAGTGCCAAAGTTGAACACACTGTATAGTGTCTGAAATATCTTTGGCCCCTTCGGATACCAACCTTCGCTTCATTCTAGAGAGGCGTTAGTTTTCATGTCATATCTGTAATATAGTTTTGTTGTTTGCAATTTTCTTTTTTTTTTTTCCTTTCAAATATGTATCCACTCTGAAATATAGTTTGTAAATTTTTATTCCAATTTATTTTCTTATATATATATGTATTTTTTTTTCATTTCCAAAATATTTATTTATACTTTCACCAATGCCTTTAGGATCTTTGCGATGGAACACGTATGGTGTTTCAGCGCATGTGCTCTCATGTCCTTGAAGCACATATACTGACAGTGCCCAAAGTTGAACACACTGTATAGTGTCTGAAATATCTTTGGCCCCTTCGGATACCAACCTTCGCTTCATTCTAGAGAGGCGTTAGTTTTCACTAAGGTTGGCTTTTGCTATGACTATAAATAAGGCTCAAGGCCAAACCTTGGCTACAAGAGCCTGTGTTTCCGCACGGACAACTTTATATGTAGCTTTTTCAAGTGTGCGAACATTGGATAGCATACATGTTAAGATGACCCATATCTTCTGCTCCTTCAGATTTCAGTCTTCCATTCATTCTGAAGAGGCATCAGTTTTCACTAAAGTTGGGTTCTTGCTACAAGAGCCTGTGTTTATGCATGCAAAATCAAAGTTGTATTTAAACAACAATCAACCTTGTAAATTTGATTTTTAAAATGGTCGAATTATCGAAAGTGTCGAATTATCGAAAGTGTCGAATTATCGATAGTGTCGAATTACAGTTTGTTTATTTATTTTTTAATAAGGTCCTCTTATCTTATCTGCAATATAGTTGTATTTTTCGAAATTTTATTTTCTAATTTGTTAATTTTTTCTTTTTTTTTTTCACTCGAATAATATTTATTTAAATCTAATAATTTTTATTTAATGCAATTTAATTAATAATTTATTTAATCCAATGTCTATAGTTTCTTCCCTGAAATTGCTTACCAAACATGAGTCAGTGTTTCCACAGTGTTAACAGTTGGAGTGTTAGAATGCGGAGAAGCAAAATAACTCCCTACTGAATTTCTCAATAGTCTTACTCCCAGAGGAATGCATCCACACCAGTTAACCTCTAGGTTGGTACTATTGTTATGCTTCTGAGAAGTTTTAATCCTAAGCAGGGTCTTTGAAAATGGTACACGTATGAAAAGCAGTTCGACTTTGCATGTACAAGTGTGCCAGAGCCCCGTTTGATTACTTGCGCTTGCTGGTGGGGTTGGACTTTTGCAAGAATCAGAAGCCATTGGAGCTTTTTTTTTTATTTTTTCAGAAAAAAGTGCCCAATGCGGGAATCGAACCCGGGTCGTAGCGGTCGAAAACCAACGGCTTAGACCATCCTTCCACCAACCCCCAGTAAAATAAGTAAATAAAAAGAAGACCAAAAATAAGTGATAATAGTTTATTGAATAACAAATAAAAAAAAATCTTTCAGGTGAAAAATTATAGGCATTGGTAAAAAAGTAAACAAGAGAAATAGCCTAGCGGTCAGGGGAGTGAGTCTTCCACGGCCTTTCCGAGGCATGACAGAAGACGCTCAAAAAAAAAAAAAGGTAAAATAAGAACCAAGCAGAGGAAATCTATAAAACTGAAAACCAGGACAGGCATAAAAAGAAAATTCCAAGCATGTGGGAAACAATTGATGAAAAAAAAAGGATTAAAAAAAAATACTGCAAAAAAGAAACCAGACACAAAAAGCAACAATTGAGTACACAAATACAGCATCAGCCTATTTATGAGATGAAAAAAAAAGACAGACACAAAAATGGAGCTAAATTCAAATGAAAAACTATAACAAATTAATAAAAGAAAATAAGACCTAATCCAAATAATTTAATTTAAAAAAAAGCAACAATTGAGTACACAAATACAGCATCAGCCTATTTATGAGAAGAAAAAAAAAAGACAGACACAAAAATGGAGCTAAATTAAAATGAAAAACTATAACAAATTAATAAAGAAAATAAGACCTAATCCAAATAATTTAATTAAAAAAAAAGTCACACACTATTAAATTATTTGGATTAGGTCTTATTAATGAGAAAAAAAAGATGCCAAAAAAGATAACCAGATACAAAAATTGTGCTAAATTCAAATGAAAAACTATAACAAACACTTATAAAAGATAGAATAAAAGTAATAATTCAATCTACAATTCGAAAAATAATATAACCTGGTGAGTTCCCAGAAAAGGTTAACTTTGGTAGGCGGCGCTGTACGTTGACACCGCCGTACCTTCGAGCCGAACCAACGGCTTAGACCATCCTTCCACCAACCCCCAGTAAAATAAGTAAATAAAAAGAAGACCAAAAATAAGTGATAATAGTTTATTGAATAACAAATAAAAAAAAATCTTTCAGGTGAAAAATTATAGGCATTGGTAAAAAAGTAAACAAGAGAAATAGCCTAGCGGTCAGGGGAGTGAGTCTTCCACGGCCTTTCCGAGGCATGACAGAAGACGCTCAAAAAAAAAAAGGTAAAATAAGAACCAAGCAGAGGAAATCTATAAAACTGAAAGCCAGGACAGGCATAAAAAGAAAATTCCAAGCATGTGAGGAAACAATTGATGAAAAAAAAAAAGGATTAAAAAAAAATACTGCAAAAAAGAAACCAGACACAAAAAGCAACAATTGAGTACACAAATACAGCATCAGCCTATTTATGAGATGAAAAAAAAAGACAGACACAAAAATGGAGCTAAATTCAAATGAAAAACTATAACAAATTAATAAAAGAAAATAAGACCTAATCCAAATAATTTAATAAAAAAAAAAGCAACAATTGAGTACACAAATACAGCATCAGCCTATTTATGAGAAGAAAAAAAAAAGACAGACACAAAAATGGAGCTAAATTCAAATGAAAAACTATAACAAATTAATAAAAGAAAATAAGACCTAATCCAAATAATTTAATTAAAAAAAAAGTCACACACTATTAAATTATTTGGATTAGGTCTTATTAATGAGAAAAAAAAAGATGCCAAAAAAGATAACCAGATACAAAAATTGTGCTAAATTCAAATGAAAAACTATAAACAAACACTTATAAAAGATAGAATAAAAGTAATAATTCAATCTACAATTCGAAAAATAATATAACCTGGTGAGTTCCCAGAAAAGGTTAACTTTGGTAGGCGGCGCTGTACGTTGACACCGCCGTACCTTCGAGCCGAACCAACGGCTTAGACCATCCTTCCACCAACCCCCAGTAAAATAAGTAAATAAAAAGAAGACCAAAAATAAGTGATAATAGTTTATTGAATAACAAATTAAAAAAAATCTTTCAGGTGAAAAATTATAGGCATTGGTAAAAAAGTAAACAAGAGAAATAGCCTAGCGGTCAGGGGAGTGAGTCTTCCACGGCCTTTCCGAGGCATGACAGAAGACGCTCAAAAAAAAAAAAAGGTAAAATAAGAACCAAGCAGAGGAAATCTATAAAACTGAAAGCCAGGACAGGCATAAAAAGAAAATTCCAAGCATGTGAGGAAACAATTGATGAAAAAAAAAGGATTAAAAAAAAATACTGCAAAAAGAAACCAGACACAAAAAGCAACAATTGAGTACACAAATACAGCATCAGCCTATTTATGAGATGAAAAAAAAAGACAGACACAAAAATGGAGCTAAATTCAAATGAAAAACTATAACAAATTAATAAAAGAAAATAAGACCTAATCCAAATAATTTAATTTAAAAAAAAGCAACAATTGAGTACACAAATACAGCATCAGCCTATTTATGAGAAGAAAAAAAAAGACAGACACAAAAATGGAGCTAAATTCAAATGAAAAACTATAACAAATTAATAAAAGAAAATAAGACCTAATCCAAATAATTTAATTTAAAAAAAGTCACACACTATTAAATTATTTGGATTAGGTCTTATTAATGAGAAAAAAAAGATGCCAAAAAGATACAAAAATTGTGCTAAATTCAAATGAAAAACTATAACAAACACTTATAAAAGATAGAATAAAAGTAATAATTCAATCTACAATTCGAAAAATAATATAACCTGGTGAGTTCCCAGAAAAGGTTAACTTTGGTAGGCGGCGCTGTACGTTGACACCGCCGTACCTTCGAGCCGAACCAACGGCTTAGACCATCCTTCCACCAACCCCCAGTAAAATAAGTAAATAAAAAGAAGACCAAAAATAAGTGATAATAGTTTATTGAATAACAAATAAAAAAAAATCTTTCAGGTGAAAAATTATAGGCATTGGTAAAAAAGTAAACAAGAGAAATAGCCTAGCGGTCAGGGGAGTGAGTCTTCCACGGCCTTTCCGAGGCATGACAGAAGACGCTCAAAAAAAAAAAGGTAAAATAAGAACCAAGCAGAGGAAATCTATAAAACTGAAAGCCAGGACAGGCATAAAAAGAAAATTCCAAGCATGTGAGGAAACAATTGATGAAAAAAAAAAAGGATTAAAAAAAAATACTGCAAAAAAGAAACCAGACACAAAAAGCAACAATTGAGTACACAAATACAGCATCAGCCTATTTATGAGATGAAAAAAAAAGACAGACACAAAAATGGAGCTAAATTCAAATGAAAAACTATAACAAATTAATAAAAGAAAATAAGACCTAATCCAAATAATTTAATAAAAAAAAAAGCAACAATTGAGTACACAAATACAGCATCAGCCTATTTATGAGAAGAAAAAATAAGACAGACACAAAAATGGAGCTAAATTCAAATGAAAAACTATAACAAATTAATAAAAGAAAATAAGACCTAATCCAAATAATTTAATTTAAAAAAAAGTCACACACTATTAAATTATTTGGATTAGGTCTTATTAATGAGAAAAAAAAGATGCCAAAAAAGATAACCAGATACAAAAATTGTGCTAAATTCAAATGAAAAACTATAAAAAAACACTTATAAAAGATAGAATAAAAGTAATAATTCAATCTACAATTCGAAAAATAATATAACCTGGTGAGTTCCCAGAAAAGGGTAACTTTGGTAGGCGGCGCTGTACGTTGACACCGCCGTACCTTCGAGCCGTTTTACACGAGTTAAAGCGAAGATTTTGGACATAGTGATTTTTACATTTCGATCTTTTATATTAATATATATACTTACTATTGCGAATTATTTTTCTAAAAACGAACATTATTTTTTTTTAATTATCTGAAACTAACCTAATTCAACTTATCTAAAACTAACCTTATTTAGCGATTAAACTAACATAATTAAACCTATTTGAATCTAACCTCATATACACTTTTACACTACCTTTTCATTTCAAAATTAAATTAAAATAAGTTTATATTAAATAATAACATTTTTAAAAATCGACTTTCTGGTTCACACTTTTGTATCTAATCAATTATGTATTTCTTTATTTCTCTCTATAAAAGTTACGCAATTGTAAACAAAAGAATTGATGATGATAAATGCAAAAAATCTACGATTGTAAAATAGATTAAATTAAAAAATAAAAATAACTGTTAACATTAGGAAAATAAAAACAGGCCTATGACACGAAGAAAAAAATAACGAAAATTTTGGTATATAGATTGTTATGTGTAGTTCAGAATCTTCGGAGGAGATAGCTCAGGACTTTACAATGGAAAACTCTGTTACGGTATTATCTATATAGATATCATTGAAGGATGTTATTATATTTTGTTCAATATGCATTTTTTTCAAAATTAGAAACTATTTTAGACGCGTAAGATTCTTTTAAAAATTAAACAATTTCTACTGTCCTTACTGCAATGGAAAAATTAATGGGAGAGCCTGGTTCTTGCGCGCCTAAAATAGTTTCTAATTTTGATAACAGATGGCGCGCTATTGCATCGTAATATGTCTTTTTAATTAAAGATATATTTATGGATTGCTCTATTTTAAAAACATGTATTCTGCATAAATATCATTTATTTCTCTCTCGTTTATTGTATTCGCATTACAGCTTGTTGAAGGACATTATTGTCCTAAAGCTCGCCAAACTTAAATAAAAAAATTGTCGTTTTTAACCTTTGGTCTTTTCTTAGTAAAGATATCATGCGATTTCTCCAGTTGTAATCCCATATCATAGTGATAAGTAGAGATGTAGACAATGTAGTGTCACTCAATAGTGGTTAGATAGGAGAGATAAACGATACCTGGTAGTTGAAGTCGTAGTTATTGTCTGTGGCGATAGGCGGCAGTTCCTGGCCAGACCTGAAGTGTCGCACGATGATCTTCCTCCCTGCCACATTCCAGGCTCGATCAAACAATCAGAGAAGTCTTCTTAGACTTAGAATGTTTAAAAGGAACTTATATAGGCCCTGGAGGGCGAAGTACGGTGTCGTGAGCCGCTACGGTAACCGTGAACAGGGAACTCTGAAATGTGGATGACTAACGGGGCAATGGCACCCCTCCTTTCCATAGAGCAACACAAGTAAGGGACTGCCCTGTAGTACGGTGTTGTGAGCCGCTACGATAACCGTGAACAGGGAACTCTGAAATGTGGCTGACTAACGGGGCAATGGCACCTCCCCTTTCCATAGAGCAACACAAGTAAGGGACTGCCCTGTAGTACGGTGTTGTGAGCCGCTACGGTAACCGTGAACAGGAAACTCTGAAATGTGGCTGACTAACGGGGCACCTCCCTTTCCATGGAGCAACAAAATTAGGACAAGACACCACCAAAAGGGATTTATTCATGTTTTTGTTGAGATGGGATGATAAATTAAAGCTAACAATTTATAATCAGTATTTATTGAATTCGTTCAGAATTTATAGAACTGCCTTGTTGTGGTTGCTTATTCCTCAAGTCGCTTAAACAATCTCCATTAATTTCCATTGTCTCAGCTTTTCTATTATAGTCCTGGGGCTTTCCCAGAGGTCTTTTTTGGAGGATTGGATACAATTCAATAGATGGAGAAGGAAAGAGAGGTGATGTTGGTCTGGAGATCTGGAAGTACCACTCAGTGTGACTTCTTTTGGTCTCCTGACATGGAGCCGCTCCTATGGAGAACAGACAATTGATATATTAGCTGGGTACAGGGTGGCCCTACCAGGAGTTATACTCCCGACGTCCTGTGTTTACACCCTCCCGCCACTTTGAGGCTGTAGGATAACTACATAGAACTGCGCTCACAAGAATATTGTGAAGAAAATAACTCGAAAAATTTATAAGTTCTCAACAGTTTACAAATTTTATGCTAAATATCAATTTATCATGTAAAATATACAAGCTAATATTAAAAACATTTTGGGAATAAACAATGTTTGAATAAGACAAATATTTTATTGATGGAAAATTTTCCTGGAGGATATTGATCTGAAGAGACAAGGGTCGCCTCTCCCGTCAAAATAGACGTCAAAACCAGATGCTATCTATTGACCATCGCCGCAAACTAGGTGGACGCTTTTCAATTTGCCAAAGCTGGTGTTGTGGCTTTGTTACCGACTTGAGGCCGCTAGTTTGAGGCGATGGTCATTAGATGGTGTCTAGTTTTGACGTCTATTTTGACGGGAGAGGCGACCCTTGTCTCTTTAGACTAATATTTTAGTCACATACTATATTTCTGAAAAAAAAAATCCTAATAGAGCACACATAATTCTTTTAGAAGCAATTATTAACCACAATTTAGATTATAGATTATAGATACAAGGCAATAAGAGCTAATCCAAATAATTTAATAGTGTGTGACGTTTCTGTAATAGCATTGTTACCATCATCAGACAAAAGACAAATATTTATTTGGATTAGGTCTTATTTCCTATTTTTCAGAAGAAAGTTGACTATTTTAGCTAGTTGTTTATGTAAAATTGCTAGATAAAATGATTTCAATACTTACCTAGTAAATGAGCGTGAAGAAAAGCAGCAAATATCTTTATTCCACTCTTAGGAATGACCTAGACACAACCATCATGTCTTAGAATATACAGAGGGAATGGTGTACCTCAGAAATAATCCATATAGACACAGTCAACAAACATTCAAACATAGAAACTGAAGCAATTTCTGAAAATATAACACAAACAAATAAAAATTTGTAAAACGACATTTGAAAAATATCCCGCATGTATTTCTTTTGAACGAAAAATCGAAATTTTATTTTAAGGAGAAATAACGTTTATTTCTAAACTTAGAGATGAAGTATGAAAGGGTGAATTGTGAAGAGTAATGATACACGAAAAAATAATGTCCAAGGATGGGAATCGACCAAGAGTTTCCATCCTTGGACACTTTATTGTTCCGTGTTTATCATTACTCTTCACAATTCATCCTTTCCTACTTCTAAGGTTAGAAATAATCGTTATTTCTCCTTAAAATAAAATTTCGATTTTTCGTTCAAAAGAAACTTATGCGGGATAATTTTCAAATGTCGTTCTACAATCATAAGTCGCATTATATTGTATTTTAAGTATCTTTTGAAAATAGAGCAATCCATAGATAAATCTTTAATTAAAAAGGCATATATTGGATCAAAATATCATTTATTTGATGTTGTTTGTTATTAGATGTGGCGTTGAGTTTGTTGTTGACACACTTTAAAATGTTATAATACCTTGATAAAGGTTGGCGTTCGGCCAACTCAAATAATTTTAAAATAAATGATATTTTGATCCAATATATGACTTTTTAATTAAAAGTATCTTTGTTATCAATATAACCCCTTCTGTTATATTATAAATGAAAGTTATATAAACCCAAACTACCAGTGTATAAGAGAACTTTTATAAGAAACTTTCCATAAAATTTTCCTATAAAAATACTCCCAATATTATTCTAGTTCAGAGGTCTGCGGCTCGCGAGCCACATTCTTTGGATGTGAAGTTCTTTATATAGTTCCATACGTAAATATTATTTATGTGAGTACTATTTATTTTTGGCAAGAAAATATGTTGTGGCTCTTTAAAAACTTTGAAATTTTGTAAATTGTCTAAAAAGTGTAAGGCAGATGTATTCTACTTCACCCAGTCATGATGGTTGTCAAACAGACACCATCAAGGGTCATTACTTGATACCCTAATATGATTGAGTGGAGATAATAAAGAAGAAGAAAAGGTATCAAGCTGGTTGAGCTTATTGATGGTGTCTGCTGGGGATGAGTAGAGCTCATTAATGGATGAGTCAATACAGTCAATGATGTCTTCTTCTTTCTTATCTCCACTCAATCATATCAGGGTATCAAACTTGTAGAGCTTGTTGACAGTGTCTGCTGGGGATGAGTAGAGCTCATTAATGGATGAGTCAATACATTCAATGATGTCTTCTTCTTTCTTATCTCCACTCAATCATATCAGGGTATCAAACTTGTAGAGCTTGTTGACGGTGTCTGCTGGGGATGAGTAGAGCGCATTAATGGATAATTCAATACAGTCAATGATATGTTTTGGGGTTACAGGTTGAGAAATAAAGCTTGATTAGTGTTAATTAGATGTCGTTAGGTGTTCGGTGTAAAATTCCTTAATGATGGACTACTCACGTCTGCCAAGCAACGTGGATCCCCGTGGCCCGCTACCACGAAGGACGGTTGCCCAGGAGGGATCACCACGGTGGGGGTGGTGGCTGCTCCTGCTAGCAGCGTAGCAGCGTCATAAGTCCTTAGCCGCGGGGTGTAGTGGATACGTAGCCCCGAGTTGTCCATCACTCCTGGTCAACATACGTTGGTAATCCTAAACCATCCCTTTATAGTCAAAAACTACCAAATCACCCTAAATTTCTATATATCACACACATACAGCTATATTATACGTTAGAATTGCGGGGTAGCACATTTAGACAGTTGTAAACGATGGAGAATTTTCATATAAACTTTAAAATTCTCTCTACAAGATATTTTATTGGTATTTATAGAATAAGTATTACTGAAAAGATGTTAAATTATTATTTCCCGGAGAACAAATTTGGGTAATTTGAGGCCATTCCTAACATGGAAGCCTTTTCTAACGACTCTAACATGAGTACAGACCTCTGTATCTCTGAAGAGGAACCCTTGCTGAGGTCCATCAACCAGGTCAGTTGAACTCAGGATTTTTAAAGAGGTTTTACTCCTGCTGTTGGTCCGCGACTGCTTGTTAGTCAGTTATTCTGCTTGTTTCGCAGCTGGCCTTCATATCTGAAGGTCGTTCCCCTATCTGCCACCTGGGTACTGTAGCAGTCAGCTGTCCAGGACTGCATAACACGAGTTCAGAAACAGCTTCTCCGTATCCCTGGAGAGGAACCCTTGCTGAGGTCTATCAACATGGGCTGTTGGTCCACGACTGCTTATTTGTCAGTTATTCTGATTGTTTCACATCTGGCCTTCATATCTGAAGGGCGTCCCCTATCTGCCACCTGGGGATGTGTCCTGTAGCAGTCAGAGTGTTAGGTTTGAGTGTACGCACCTTCCCGCTTGGCCGGGTTGTCGTAATGCACCTCCAACATGAAGTACCGCTCCTCCTCACCCCCGAATGGTATCCCGGCATGCTCAGGAAGATGCATCACCTGCAATACATCATCTTCAACTTCTTGCACATCTGGGATGTATTTAGGTTATATGGTTTATAACAATATATAAATCCCAAGTACGCCTATACAATATGTCACTTTAAATAGATTATAAAATGGATGACAAGACGAAGATCCCCGAGTAAAGTTGGGGAAAGAGGGGTGGACTCCAGCTGCTAGAGCTACCATGTGTAAGACGCCAAAAACGGCATTTCTGTGTGGGGTGGGACAACGGGCAGTCTGGTCACATCTGCGGCAAGTAGAAGACGTGGGGATTTGCCTCCGGGCGTGCGGATGATCCTACAAGACGGTGCCAGGAGAGACTGACATCGGAGCGGCCTACAAGGTGGTATTGCCTGGGCTCAGCTGACCCGGCTGATAGTACCCTGTAAGGGCTTCTGATTAGGGCCTCCAATCCCGGAGCCAAATAATGATCCCGAAATCCCGGGATTCTGCTCGAAAAATCCCGGGATTACTGGTTTGTGCATGAAAACCATCGCAAAAATATATTTTTCTTATCTAGAATTTTGGTAATCAAACAGATGATGAGATAGCACAATTTTGACGTTTTGTTTTTACAGCTGCATTTCGGGTCTTTTTTTTTTCTGAGAGATTTGAAATTATTTTCATGCACTAATAACGAAGGGAATCAGAAGCAAGCGTTTTCTGAACATTAATATTCATAGCCGTACCAAAGTGTGTAATCTGGGCTTGACTCAAATATCTGGAGTATTTTCCTATGAACAATGCAAATATGTCATTGGTGCTAAGCTCTTGGAGTTTGGAATCGACTTTGAAACTGATATTGTGTGTGTTACAACTGATGGGTGCGCAATGATGGTAAAATTGGGTCACATTATTGGTCCACTGCAACAGCTCTGCTACGCGCATGGTCTCCATCTGGCTGTGATGGATGTACTTTATGCTAAGAAAAAAGATAGGGTTGTTCCTGAATTCGTTTCCGCAACAGTAAATGAAGCAGAATCTGACCTTTCCGAGGATGACAATGAGGACACTTCTCCATTTAACGTTAGCCTAGAGGTAACACATCCCTCATTCTCTGAAGCAATTTATCCACAATCTCCAGTATTTTGAAAGAAAAATATAAATGAAGTGACGAAAAAAGCTCGTGTGGTTGTGAAATTGCTCAAACGATCGCCGCTGAAGAACGAGATCTTACTGAACTACATGCGGCAAGATAATCGCATTTCCACCAGTATGTGTCTCATTCTCGACTGCAGAACGCGCTGGGATAGTTTATTGAACATGTTGGAGAGACTTCTCAGTGTGAAGTCAGCGATTCAGAAGGCGCTAATAGATGTTAATGCAAATGTCCGTCTAACTGATGAAGATTTTGATATCATGACGCAAGTAATTTCCGCGATGAAACCATTTCGGGCAGCTGTGGCGGCTATCTGTAGACGCGACGCTACGCCTTTGACTGCAGAAGCAACAGTAAAGTTTCTTCTGGAGGAGCTGCAAGCACAATCTCATTCTCTCAGCAAAGATCTGCAAAAATCTTTTCGAAAGAGAATTTTAGAAGAGCGATGCAATAAAACATCTTTAGTCCTCCAATATCTGCACAATCCGCAAGCACAGTTAGAAAAAAGAAGATGGTCAAAGGCTTTTGCGTCTAAAACCGTTACAGGAACAAATGGTCGAAGTAAGAATTCAGGCTGATAATTCGCAACTTCCTCGGAGTTTACAAGAACGCCATGATCCATCACAATCGAATGACCATCTTACAATTGAGCGCCGATTGCAAGGAGCTATTGAGGCTGCCTCTTCAACTTCAATTGCAATACCTACACCAGACTCCGCATCTTACTCAACTATGATAAACCACGAACTTAATATTGCTGCTCAGTCAGGCAAACGAGGACCCCATTTAGAGAGTGTGTATCAATACTTGCTGACAATTCCTCCAACGTCTGTGGAATCGGAAAGAGTCTTCTCCTCCTCTGGATACCTATGCAATAAGATACGTTCTAGTTTACATGATGACACTCTTGACAAATTATCTTTCCTACGCTCAAATCATTCTCGAAAATGAATTTTTATTGCTTAAAATAAAGTAATTCATGGTTTTTTAAACGGTGCTGTCTTCTTTCTAAACATTAATACATAGTTGGGCAAAATGCAATAATGATTACATTTTCTATAATCACAATTGCAAATAATCATGATTACATTTGCTATAATTACAATTACAAGTAATTTTAATCACATTTGCTATCATTATACATAGAATCACGAGTAATTTATGTTTACATTCTAATGCAATTAATTTTTTTGCAAAGTAATGCATTGCAAAGTAATCGTAATTACAAGGTAATGTATTACTTTGAATGGATTTACTGCCCAACACTGCATTAAGAAATGTGGTCTAAGAGTTCCAAGAACAGTATTTTTTCCCAGTGTGTGTACAGTAATTGACAGATAATTTCAAACTGTAACCCAAAAGCAATGATTTAGTTCATAAGCAGTCGCAAAATATATGGCTTTCAGGTTGTTTTCATCGAAGTAAGTGCCACGTCATTGGCACTATATGAAAGAAAAAATTAAAAATATAACGAACGAAACGATATACTTCTTGGCGTAGACACGCGAAAATGTTTTTCAATCCCGGGATTGAGAAAAAAGCAATCCCGAATCCTGGGATTGAAAATATGTACCGGGATTGGAGGCCCTACTTCTGATCCAGGAAAACAAGATGAGCAGTGTTTGTACTCCATGTTAGGAGCAGCTGCACATGGCGTCTGTTCCTCATGTCAGAGTGTCATGTTCCTCAATTTCACTGAGTAGTGCTCCCAGTCTTAATGACAAAGGCATTCTACCTCACCCACACCAAAGGTCTCAAGCTCTACAAGCTTAATACCCTAATATGATTAAGTGGAGATAAGAAAGAAGAATAAGATACAGTGATTCAATTCCAAAATTACACTAATAAAGAACGGGTCCCTTCCAATCTATATTAAAAGGCCAGTGTCCAGTTACTATCCAAACCAGCAGTATTTAAAGAACTCCATGTCTGACTTAATCGACAGAACCTAAATATACTCAATCTTCTTCCATAAGCATCTTTGTCAGCATTCATCTCTTTACAGCGATTAACTATTGAATTAGATTCTTAAAAGTATTCAATGCTTCAACTGCCAGGGTTTCGGGCAAGATCAACTCAACTGCTTCCTGAAACCAAAGTGCGTCAAGTATGCTGAGGATGGCCATTCGAAGGATTGTCCAAGAAAGTTAAGACAATTTCCTTCAAAGTGTGCAAATTGCACTCACATGGAAATAAAAATATTGTTTCGATAATATATCATTTCTCCTGACGAAGACAGAAGTTTTTTGTTGAAACATTGAGAAAATAAAACTTTAACTGGCTGAAGTTTCTAATTTTTACAGAAATAAAGATAAAAATTTCATCTGGTACTTTTCCTATGTTTATCAGGGATCCACCATTAAAAAATAGGTTATGCGATCAAGAGGGTCTATTTTTAAGCATTTAAAAACACGCCAAGGGCTGTTAAATTTAAGCTTGAAAACAGCTATGAGGGTAGGAACTTATATGCCCTAATTGTAATCAAAATATAATTATTTAGCTATTCTAAATCACTAATATATTTGAATATTATATTTTTATAACCTATTTTATGTCTAATTTACGGACACAAATATAAGGTTGTCTCAAAAATTCGTTTTTTTCTTATTACTTGTTGAATAATATTATTACGGCGAATACATAATAATACATTAGAAACTATCTTAGACGCGTAAGATTATTTTTGAAATTAAACAATTTTTACTGACCATACTGCAATGGAAAAATTAATGGGAGGGCCTGGCTCATCAGTGGTGAACACTCCCAGCGGTTTCGCCAGTTTAATCTACCATACCGCTGTTATATTGCATTTTTGGAACTTCCTTTTATAGTGAAACTGATATAGTATCACTATAAAAGGAAGTTCCAAAAATGCACCACTGATGAGCCAGGCCCTCCCATTAATTTTTCCATTGCAGTAAGGGCAGTAGAAATTGTTTAATTTTAAAAAGAATCTTACACGTCTATAATAGTTTCTAATTTTCATAACAGATGGCACTCTAGTGCATCGTAAAACATAATAATACATAATACAATTACTTTATACATATTACAGAGACATTATACATAACGGCGAATAATAATATTATTATAGATATTATACCATATTTATGGGTTATAACACCTTGATAAAGTTTGGCGTTCAGCCAACTGAAATATTGGTAATATAAATGATATTTTGATCCAATATATGCCTTTTTGATTAAATATATATTTTTAATTATAAATATTTTCTCACAATGAGTTTCTTTTTATTAAAAAACGCTAGCTTTCAAGCTATAATCGCTCTTCAACGGGCTTAATAAAACATCGACTTTATCCTACAAGAAATATTTACAAAAACAAACGCGCGCAGCGTGGATATTTATAGCTGAAAATTCCATAAAATAGTTAAATTACATATTATTATTTATTTAAGTAACCCAGGTTCCTGGAGCGTACAGAAGTCGCCAACTACCCGGGATGTCCTTCTGACCTAAGTCTTCTTGGATTTATATACAATGCCAGTGGAAGTCCAATTAATGAGGTGTCGCCAAGCAGATTTCTTTCTTGGGAGATTTTCTAGGGATGCTGGACATATGTTGGTGATACCTAGGAGAGTGGCTGTCTGGAATCTTTGATATTGGAAGGTTGGGCAAGTGAAGAGGAGGTGGTCTACGGTTTGGTCTTCATCTTGGCAGTGGGGGCAAATTGGGTCTTCTTTCGATACCGTTGCAAGGTCTGCCTGAATGTAACCATGGCCGGTCAAGATTTTTGTGGAGGTAGATCTATGCTTGATGTTTCGAAGCATTTGGAGGAGTAGTTTCGGGTTAGCAGCAAATCTTCTTAGATTTCTGGTGGAGTAATCTTGGATTTAGAGGTCTGTCCACATTTTGAGGGCTATCTGTTCTTTTTTAACGCGCGCGACGCTCTTTGGGAGGGTGGTAAAGGATAGTGGCAGATTAGAATGTGCTGCAGCCTTTGCCGCCTGATCCGCCAGTTCATTTCCTGGAATACCGCTGTGGCCTTTGATCCAGCAGAGTTGCACATTTGGTGAAAAATGCAGGTTGTAGATTATTTCCGCAATTAGTTGTGTTCTTGGGGGCCAAGACCTACATATGGCTGATAGAGCTGATTGCCAGTCTGAGGCAATGATAAAGTGTTCTTTCGGGAAATTCATGGTGATTTTTGTTGCGTAAAGAATGGCAAGCAGTTCAGCTTGGAACGCTGAGCACTCCTGGTGGAGTTTAAGTTGTATGGTTTGTAGAGGAGGTGGTAGGATGACTCCAGCCCCAACTCCTTCTGATGATTGGGATCCGTCTGTGTAAATGGTGGTGACATTTAGTTGTAGTGATTTGGTAAAATAGATTATCTTCCGTAATGGAGGATAGGGTAAAAAGGAAGGACTTGGGCGTGATTCGTAGTGGCCCGTTTTCAAAGTTTTTAAATATTCTATGTGAGCCTTTATAGAGATATCGAGTGGGGGACAACCCGTTAATGAGATAGCTGGTATTGTCGGTGTGCATGGACCACCTCTTATTATTGCTTTCGCATATTTGTAGTGGAGACTACGTAGCTTGCGAGCCCCATTTGTGTCATATGCACGTTTTCCCCCAGACACCAGAGCTATACAGTAGCGCTGGGAGAACGACTCTCTTGTAAAATTTTTGTCCGGAACTGAAGGTTGAACCAAATTGCCCTTTTATGGTGCTAGTGAGCCTTGGGAGTATCCATCGGTATTTGAGTAAACTGTTATTGAGATGTTTAATAAATTGTCTCTTTGAATCAAGGGTAATACCAAGAATTTTAATTGTTTTGTTGATTGCAATGGGCTGGTCAAGAAGTCGGATGCTGTCCTTGTTTGGCCATCTTGGTTTGTTTCTGTAAAACATGCATGCTTGAGTCTTGTGGGGATTTACCAACATTCTATGCCTTCTGCACCATTGTGAGAAATTTTTAAGAAAATTGTTTATTTGACATTTAGGAAGCTTTGGGACCACCTGCACCATTAGTGTGAAATCATCTGCGAAGCCCACTAATTCGCTCTTTCTAGGTTTTTGCAAAGTAAATGCTTTTCTTGCAATCATATTGAAGAGGAAGGGACTTAAAGCCGCTCCTTGTGGGACTCCACGGAGTGACAGAATGTGAGCAGTGTGTCCCCATACGCTATAGGCCATTTTTCTATTTATTAAATAGCTGGTAATTAGTTGTAGTATTTCCTCAGGGCAGCTAGCCTCTCGTAGGGCTTCAATGATAGAATACCTATGTACGGTATCGAAGGCTCTTCTAATGTCTAGGCTGATAACTAGTGTTTTCTCCCCCTCTTCCATGTAAATTACATATCAATTTAAAATTACAGTTGTAAATATCCACGCTGCGCGCGTATGTATTTGTAAATATTTCTTGTAAGATATAGTCGATGTTTTATTAAGCCCTTTGAAGAGCGATTATCACTTGAAAACTAGCGTTTTTTAATAAAAAGAAACTCATTGTGAGAAAATATTTTGTAATTTTAAAACTTTTTCACAATTTTATCATGAATAGAGAATTAAAGATTTGTTTTATGGATTGCTCTATTTTCAAAACAGAATTCAAGGTAGAGTGATATAATGGCCACGTACCTCTCCGCCGATGCCCCAGGCTGCGAAGACACCTTCGCACCAATCAAAGACGTTGGGCATGTTGGGATGGTGACATTCATGTCCTGGATGGTCGACGTAAGGCTCGGCTTCGTCCTCCCCACGGTCCAGACAATGGTACAAGATGACATGGTGGACAAGGCCCTCGTTACCAGGCTGGATGTTGGGTTCCACCTGTCACATATCCACCAGAAGATAAGTATCACCTTTATCTACCTTTCACACATCCACCCGACAATTCAGTATGCTCAGTTCAGCGCCGCTCGAGAGAGGAATCTTATGTGGCAATATAATAAAGTGGGAAGAGAAATAAACACACCACAAGTTAGAAGAGAAACTCAGACAACCAGAGAGAGGGAGAAAGGCCTGCCACCGCTGAGCGGCCGTTCGTGTCGCACACAATCCCCAACTGTCTTAATAGTCCCGAGGTATTAACCGAGGGCCCCATTTGCCGCCCCTTGGATGACTTTACCCTCCCGTCTCTCTCTGGGCTGACTCTAGGTTTGCTTTATTATTCCTGCAAGAGTATATATTATGACATGTATATATTTTAAAAAACTGTTAAAATAACAACACATGTAAGAAAGCTCACTCATTTAACATTATCGTGAGGATTTTTTACAAAAGAATCTTTTAAACAGTATATTACAAGTAATATTTGTGAATAAAGCTAAATTTCATTATTATAGCTCGAAATAAATTAGGTTTCCATTTACCTATGTATTTTAAAACACATGTTACAGAGAGGATCGGTGGAAGGATGGTCTAAACCGTTGGTTTTCGACCGCTACGATCCAGGTTATATTCCCGCATTGGACACTTTTTTTCTGATAATAAAATGCTTCAATAGCCCCCGATTCTTGAAAAAGTTCAACCCTACCAGTGAGTGCAAGTAACGGGGCTCTGACACATTTGTAAGTGCAAAGTTGAAATGCTTTTCATATGCGTAGACATGTGGTGAACTTATAGTAAAAATCAGTTGCCTACTTCTACCAACCATGATCATTATGGCCTGTTCTATGTGTACTAGGGATAAGCAAAATAAAAAGACGCATGTGAAAGTGTAGCAACTATGAGATTACCTTGTAGATGTGATGTTTGGTGGGGATGTGGGGAGACCTGAGGATCTTACACCAGTACATGGTGTCCATGTCTGAAGGAAGCGTGTACTGCACAACCACAATGGACGGTCAATCAGAGTGAGTGAAAGAGATTTCAGACTTACATTGGGGGCTAGAGCGTCCCAGTATAGTCCGCTGTCCTCATGGACATCCGAGCCCGCACCCTGGGGCTGTAGGAGCATGATGCTGCGAACGCCACGGTTCACAGGCCCGTGGTACTTGGGTTGGCCTGAGTCGTCCGGGTCTTCAGCGTGCCAGGCGTACATCACCCGGATGGTGTCATTCTGCACACGGCTTTCTCATCATTTACAGAAAATTTTGAAATACAAGATTGTACCAAAAGATCGTTGACACTTGCAAAAAAAAATTGAAATACCAATATTATTCGCCGTTATGTATAATGTCTTTGTATTATGTATAAAGTAATTGTATTATTATTTATTCGCCGTAATAATATTATTCGCCAAGTAATAGGAGAAACAACGTTTTAAAAAAAACACGAACTTTTGGGAATTGGAATTGGGAATTGCAAATGGAAACATTAAGACGCGAATGTTTTTTTTTACATATCAAGCTTCTACTGTCTTTACTGCGATGGGAAAAGTATTGGGAGGGCTTGGTTCTTCAGTAGTGAACCCTCCGTGCGGAAGAGCATTGCTCGAAGCATATATTTATATGTAATTCAACTGTCCTAAAAGCTTATGTCCATAGTATACTTAAATACCATTTCTAAGATTCCATCCTTCAATGTAGAATATAAAAGCAGAATGATCCAATACAGTATTAGAGCTCTACCATCTAAAATATCATATGAACATGGTTAGGATATGTTATTTATTGATTTTAATAACAAACACTTACCTTTTTAAATATATTTTCATATTTATAATGTCTCAGATATTTCTTGTATCAACGGATATTCGGATTATCTCTAACAAAAACAATTAGTCGAGGTGCTGTTTTCTCTATAAACTTTATTGGCCTTCCACGCCAAAATTTACATACAAAATTATTGAAAGAAATTTACATTACAACTTTGAAAATAGATGTTATAAAATTCAAACTATGCAAATTGTATACAGTGATGGGAACTAAGGCTTTCATATTTTAATATCGAGCAGAGTAATCAGCAACAATTTGAAGAAATTAATACTTTTTAATTTCCCTTCATAACTAACTCATTTACATCATTTTAAAAACCAAATATATATATGCAAAGTAGACAGGTCATCTGGTCAAAAATACAAATATATTAATCTATGAAAAACAACTCATAAAAAAGCTAACACACAATATATTCAAAATTAGAACATTAAGCCTCCAGGGAAAATTTCTGCATTGAAACAAATGTCTTCTTCTTCTTTCTTATCTCCACTCAAATCACACTAAGGTATCAAGCCTGTAAAGCTTGTTGATGGTGTCTGCTGGGGATGAGTAGAGCTTATCAATGGATGAGTCAATACAGTCAATAATGTGTTTTGGGGTTGCAGGTTGACACTTAGTACATAGTGGGAAAACCCTGCAGCCATTCTGGAAAGTCATTGTCAGTGGATGACCAGACTTAAGTCTGTAAATAAAAGACTGTTGCTCTCAAACCAAAACATTTTATTCAATTTTAAATCTTATTGGCGTTTCAATAATGTAAAATATTTTCTCCCGTAGGAGGGCTTTCTTGCCTGAAAGCTTGAGAGAATTTTAAATTAAAAAATATTTGTAAAAGAAAATTTTCCATGAAGACTTAATGTTCTTTTTTCAATATTGATCCAAGGGATTATTTTATCGAACATAATACATTCATTTATTCTGTATTTTACCTTATTTAGCTTATATGAACGCTCTAATGAAGAAGTGTCAATCAATGCCAAATTACATTGACAAATATTTACATTTTTAAATCTTATCTCAGGTTTTAGTGGGAGGATTTTGTTTTCGTTTGATAGTGAACCAATCTCTCCCGCCTTCTCATTGGACGAATGTGGCCATGTTTGTATATAAGAGGGGGCTATGGGAATACGAGAGACCAGTGTGGTGGATTATTGTGTGGAGACGTCGTTCTCTGTGTGATTTATCCGTGTCTGGTGATCTCCTCACATACCTGTGTGACCCCGGTCCGATCCCTACCAACGCTACAATAAAGGATAAGTACCGTTTTTTAAAAATTTTATTTAACAAATTGTGAGTTTATTATTTTGGTGTTGTACTCTTGAGTGTGCGATTTTTTTTTTGGTTTAGTCACTTTTACTCTAGGCCAGGCCTGGTCAACCCGCGGCCCTCGGGCCTCATGCGGCCCGCCGTAAAAAATTTTGCGGCTCGCCATTTAACTTTATATTTCTTTTTTAAATTTCATTTCTCGTCTGTATATTCAAAAACAGAAAATATATTGAAATAATTATAATAATTTTTATTTAAAATATTTTAGTACATTTTAAAGTTAAAATTTTGATATAGTTAAAGTTTTTAGACCTTGTTTACGATTCCGGGCGGCCCGTGGCGTCATTTAGGTTAGCCAGGGCTGCTCTAGACTCTAGTTTATTGCTTTTTATGTGATAATACGTAATATTATTTTTTGTTGCAATCTATATCGTGGTTTCTTAATAGTTGACTTACAGCGATGGGCATATCGTCCGGGTCGCAGGTTTCCAGGGCCCGGGAGAACTGAAGCATGGTATGGGTGTCGTTCTCCCATCCTCCGAGCAGCACATAGTCCTGTTGGCTGTCCATCAAGGGCACACTGTTGCCTACAGCATGACGGTCCTGTCACATGTCAACATGTCAACACTTCAAATACTTTATCATTATAGTAAGGACAGTATCGATGGAAAAATTGCCGGGAGGAAATTGATCCATAGAAGCATAGGGCGCTTCTCCCGTCAAAATAAACGTCAAAAAAAAAAAAAAAAACAGACGCCATCTATTGACCGTCGCCGCAACTAGCGGCCTCGGGTCGGTGACAAAGCCACAATACCAGCTTTGGCAAACTGAGAAGCGTCCACTTAGAGACCATGGTTTCGGGCTAATGGCCCTCATCAGTCTAGGGCGGACTTAATTCCATGAGATCTACACGGGATCTAATGGAATATTCACAATCTGCCAAAGAGGTGTTTTGCTGGCAATGTGGCTGGGTCAAAACTATGGCTAGAATATAGATGGAAAAATGCCGGGAGGAAATTGATCCATAGAAGCATAGGGCGCTTCTCCCGTCAAAATAAACGTCAAAAAAAAAAAAAAAACTGATACCGTAACAACAGCCAACTATGAATAACCTGTCCATTTCTCTATTCACTAAGTTCACCAAACCTTTCATAATTTGTTCTTCAAATATGTTTAATTATGTAAATTCTTATGTTTAATATTTACAAATATTTATTACGAATTTTATTATATTATTATATATAATATATGTTATTACGCGAATATAATTATTAAGGAATTCGAAAATTGTCTGAAAGGTGGTCCGAGTGTAAAGCTAATCAGGGCAATTACTTTGAATAAAAAAAATTTTGTTGTATGGAATTGGTGAACTTTTGAATTCACTGAAAATTTTGGCGTTTCATACAAATAGACCTGGTACATAGATATATCTTTAAAAATCTATATATTCTCTTTCCATTACCTTTTTCTATGTCTTAGTTTACTGAGAAAAGGCTTGTCCGAAAGCTACTCTATGCAATTATTCAAACAAAGAGTTTTCGGCCTCTTAGGTATAGACAAGGGGCCGACAAATTGCGGTTCGTGAACCACATGCGGCTCTTTGGATGTGAAGCTCTTTATATAGTTCCATACTAAAGAGACAAAGGTCACCTCTCCTGTCAAAATAGAAGTCTAAAACCAGACGCCATCTATTGACCGTCGCCGCAACTAGAGGCCTCGGGTCGGTGACAAAGCCACAACACCAGCTTTGGCAAACTGATAAGCGTCCACCTAGAGACCATGGTTTCGGGCTAATGGCCCTCGTCAGTCTAGGGCCAACTTTATTCCATGAGATCCACTCGGGATCTAATGGAATCTTGACAATCTAACAAAGAGGTGTTTTGCTGGCAATGTGGCTGGGTCAAATCTATGGCTAAAATATAGATGGAAATTTTGCCGGGAGGATATTGTCAATAGATGGCGTCTGGTTTTAGACTTCTATTTTGACGGGAGAGGCGACCTTTGTCTCTTTAGATCAATTTCCTTCCGGCAAAATTTCCATAGTTCCATACGTAAATATTATTTATGCTAGTACTATTGTTGGTAAGAAAATATTTTGTGACTCTTTAAAAACTTTGAAAATTTGTAAATAGTAATTTTTGACTCTTCCGACTGAAAGGTTTCCGACCCTGGTATACAAGTAGATTACTTGTAGATTATTGGTCACGATGACCGCCATTGATGACGGCACATTGCAGCACCAATGTAATAGGATATCCAGGATATCCTCATTGGTTCCTCTCCAATAGAAGCTGCAATAGAGGTTTCATGAAGTTGGTACACTTCCATTCATGTTGAAGAAGGAAACAAACTTCCATTCATTGTACAGTTCATCTCTCGCACTCGCTTGTGGGGTTGGTCTTTTGCAAGAATCGGGGACCATTAGAGCATTTTTTTTTTAAATTAAAAAAAGTGCCCAAGGCGGGATTCGATTCCGGGTCGTAGTGTACGAAAACCAACGGTTTAGACCATCCATCCACCGATCCCTCGTAGAAACACATAAATTGTGTAGACAATCTTTCTCTCCTTGATATTGTCTCTGATTGGAGTTGAGAAAAGGCCATTTTCTTATTTTTTTAAAGGTTTCAATTTTTAATGGATAAGTCGTGTATATGGGAGGTATTATTGTAAAAGGAAAACGTTAGTTTGGATTTCAAAAATGATTTTGATGTTCAGTTTTATTATAGACATGGCTGTGGTTTATTGGACCAGAGAGATCTTACAAAGGGTTTCTCTATTCAGAACTCTTACATGATGCCTGCATCCACCCAACCAACGACTTCGGGACTGAAGGTCATGTCGGGCGGTGGGATTAACTCTCTAAATATAACGGGGATCTACGTCCTGGTATTTCGGGACAGGGAGTCGTTGTTCCGATCAATCCAGGCGACAGGGGAACAAAGACAAAGTGCCGAAAGTCGCGACTTAAGTGTTAACGTAATCCGTTTTGGGCTAACTGAACATATGGCCTGACTGGGGAATTTTGCTCTGAAGCTGAAACTCAAATATCTCCCTCCTTAAATGACTTCCTCTACTGAAGGTGGGCCACATGGTCTCTCCATATCTCCCTCCTTCAATGTCTTTCTCTACTGAGGGTGGACCACATGGTCTCTCCATATCTCCCTTCTTCAATGCCTTCCTCTACTGAAGGTGGACCACATGGTCTCTCCATATTTCCCTCCTTCAATGTCTTCCTCTACTGAGGGTGGGCCACATGGTCTCTCCATATCTCCTTCCTTCAATGCCTTCTTCTACTGAGGGTGGGCCACATGGTCTCTCCATATCTCCCTCCTTCAATGCCTTCCTCTACTGAGGGTGGGCCACATGGTCTCTCCATATCTCCCTCCTTCAATGCCTTCCCCTACTGAGGGTGGGCCACATGGTCTCTCCATATCTCCCTCCTTCAATGCCTTCCCCTACTGAGGGTGGGCCACATGGTCTCTCCATATCTCCCTCCTTCAATGCCTTCCCCTACTGAGGGTGGGCCACATGGTCTCTCCATATCTCCCTCCTTCAATGCCTTCCCCTACTGAGGGTGGGCCACATGGTCTCTCCATATCTCCCTCCTTCAATGCCTTCCCCTACTGAGGGTGGGCCACATGGTCTCTCCATATCTCCCTCCTTCAATGCCTTCCCCTACTGAGGGTGGGCCACATGGTCTCTCCATATCTCCCTCCTTCAATGCCTTCCCCTACTGAGGGTGGGCCACATGGTCTCTCCATATCTCCCTCCTTCAATGTCTTCCTCTACTGAGGGTGGACCACATGGTCTCTCCATATCTCCCTTCTTCAATGCCTTCCTCTACTGAAGGTGGACCACATGGTCTCTCCATATTTCCCTCCTTCAATGCCTTCCCCTACTGAGGGTGGGCCACATGGTCTCTCCATATCTCCCTCCTTCAATGCCTTCCCCTACTGAGGGTGGGCCACATGGTCTCTGCATATCTCCCTCCTTCAATGTCTTCCTCTACTGAGGGTGGGCCACATGGTCTCTCCATATCTCCCTCCTTCAATGTCTTCCTCTACTGAGGGTGGGCCACATGGTCTCTCCATATCTCCCTCCTTCAATGTCTTCCTCTACTGAGGGTGGGCCACATGGTCTCTCCATATCTCCTCGTAGGTGTGTCGTCCATTCCATTGTTTTAGATCATCAATGTATCCCTGTCGTCTCCCACACTTCAGTGTAGCATATAAAAGCAGAATGATCCAATACAGTATTGGAGCTCTATAGAAGCGGTCTTGTAGATTAATTTGTATTAATAATGCCTAACTTGTCCATATTGTTTGCAGAAGAGCATTGCTCGATGCAAATATTTGAATGTAAATCTACTGTCCTAAAAGCTTTTGTCCATAGTTTTCTTAAATACCATTTCAAAGATTCTACCCTTCAGTGTAACATATATAAACAGAATGATCCAATACAGTATTAGATCTCTAAGAAGCAGTCTGGTAGATTGAATTGGTGAACCCGCTGGGAGGGTTCACCACTGATGAACAAAGCCCTACCAATATTTTTTAATTGTAGTAAGGACAGTAGATATTGGATTTATGTATGAAAGAAATATTCGCGTCCTAATGTTATCATTTGCCTCAATAAAGTTGGATGTGGGGGATCGGTGGAAGGCTGGTTAAACCATTTGGTTTTCGACCACTACGACCCGGGTTCGATTCCCGCATTGGACACTTTTTTTCTGATAAAAAAAAGCTGCAATGGACCCCGATTCTTGAAAAATTCCAACCCCACCAGCGAGTGCAAGTAAACAAATGGGACTTTGGCACATTTGTAAGTGCAAAGTCGAACTGCTTTTCATATGTGTAGACATGTGGTGTACTTACAGTAAAAGCAGTCGCCTACTTCTACCTACCATGATTATCATGGCCTGTACCACGTGTACTAGGAATAATTAAAAAAAGGTTGGATGTAGAAACCCAGTGGTAAAACCTCCCCAGACAGACAGAGAGACCGCCCACCCAATGTCGACCCACTACAAGTGAAGTGAGAGATTGCTAAGAGCATAAGTTGTCAACAGCAGACACTTTCACCAGCAGACGATCCATTAAGGCCCTTCCTTTTTTTCTAAGTTTCAATGAGAGTCATTAAGGACAAGCTACTTAGAGCAAATTAATTATAAAAAAACTAAAGAGAGCAGAAAAAAAAAACACAATATAAACAAAGCCCTTGTAAGTACCAAGGCTGTTTGTTTATAAACTTTACTTCAAGATTTGGATCATCACACAGTTAATGGAGCAGAGATGTGTTCCTCATAGGATGGGTGTATTTCTCTTTGACACCATCCCTATATTAAAATTACAAATATATTCTCACATTGAGTATCTTTTTCATTTAAAAAACGCTAGCTTTCAAGTGTTAATCGCCCTTCAACGGGCTTACAATAATATCGACTTGATCCCACCAGAAATATTCACAAAAAAAAACAAACAAACGCGCGCAGCGTGGATATTTATAACTGAAAAATTTGAATTGGGTTTTAATTCAACTATTTAATGGAATATGTCTATTTTAATTTTAGGGCATCCAGTATCTCTCGTTTCCAATGAATACAACACCATAAACAGAAAATAGATTTACCATCACAATACCTTAGATATCTCAGAAGAAATCAATAGAACAATTTTATAGGTTCTGGATGCCTTAAAAATTAAAATAGAGATATTCCATAGAATTGTTAAAATAGTTAAATTACAAACCAATTCAAAAATTTTCAGTTATAAAAAAAAATCAGTTATAAATATCCACGCTGCGCGCTTTTGTTTTTTGTAAATATTTCTGGTGGGATAGAGTCGAAATTATAGTAAGCCCGTTGAAGAGCGATTAACGCTTGAAAGCTAGTGTTTTTTAAATAAAAAAGTTACTCATTGTGAGAATATATTTGTAATTTTAATACTTTTTTCACTATCCCTATATATTGTCGCGGAGATAAATAAAGCAAGGGCAAATTTGGGAATAATCAATTTATTATAAAGGTGGGTGTTTACCTTTTAGTTCTCGAATAAAATTATTTACAAGAGGTATTTATAGGGAGAGAAAGTCATATGATAAAAACAACTTATCCCAAGGTAAAGATAATAATAATGAGCGTCGTCAGCCACCGTCCCGTTTTCCTTATTTGCAGATAAGATTCCGAGAACCCCTCACACCTGTGGTCCCCCCCCCCCCCCCCCGGGGTCCAGGGATGATTGACAGGTGTCCCATCTGGATGGAGCTTCTTGACAATATATAAAAGTCAATGTATATAGGTATGTTTGTCGGCTATACACGTCCACAATACGTAACTAATCTGACTGAAATTTTAACAGTATATTGAGTAGAATCTGGAAAAACTTATAGTGAAAATTTCAGGTCTCTATTCCGAATATTCTTCGAGTTATTTGCAAATTTGCCCCTTTCGCTTGCGATCAGTGCCTCTAGTGGTGAAGATAGGAGGTAATATCAGCTGACCTAATGTAAAGTTTGGAGCGGGACACAAGAGTGACATCCACGGCGCCAATTTATAATTGCAACAAATAGTATTTGAATAAAAACATTTAATCTGGTAAAACCCGGGTGTTGCCCGGGTCATTCGGCTAGTAACCTATATAAGTCCAACCCCACCAGCGAGTGCAAGTAACCAAACGGGGCTCTGGCACATTTGTAAGTGTAAAGTCGAACTGCTTTTCATATGTGTATACATGTGGTGTACTTACAGTTAAAGCAGTCGCCTACTTCTACACACCATGATTATCATGGCCTGTACTACGTGTACTAGGGATAAGCAAGGAAAAAAAACTATAACCTATCACATTATGATCAATAGTTACCCAAGAATTATTCGAATAGGAAAAAAAAAAAGATAATTTGGGCGAATATTTTCATTTTATTTTGTAGTTTTTCAACTTTCGAGTAAATGTATTAAGTGTACTTACGAAAGTTTAGCCTTAAATACCCATTTCTTGGTTTCTCTAGAAGCCTCTGAGACCAAAAATATTTTTAGTCGCAGTGATACAGCCTACTCCACGCTGACGAGCGCCAACAGCGCGAAATGCGTTCGTGTCAAGCATTTTATTGTATTATAAATTAAACTTCTTTCGTCGTATTCCCATTAGGAATAAATTGACACAAAGCAATAACGCGCCATCTATACATATAAAATAAAAGGATTTAAAAGCGCGAATGTTTCTTTTATACATAAAACGAACTTCTACTGTCCTTACCGCGATGAAAAAATATATTGGGAGGGCTTGGCTCATCAGTGGTGAACCCTCCCAGCGGTTTCGCCAATTTAATCCACCAGACCGCTTCTCAGAGCTCTAATATTGTATTGGATCATTCTGCTTTTATATGCTACACTGAAGGATGGAATCTTAGAAATGGTTTTCAAGTAAACTATGGACATAAGCTTATAGGACAGTATAATTTTATTCAAATTTTGCTTCGAGCAATGCTCTTCAGCAAACTATAAAGACAAGGTCATTAGGAATAAATTGACACAAAGCAATAACGCGCCATCTATACATATAAAATAAAAGGATTTAAAAGCGCGAATGTTTCTTTTATACATAAAACGAACTTCTACTGTCCTTACCGCGATGAAAAAATATATTGGGAGGGCTTGGCTCATCAGTGGTGAACCCTCCCAGCGGTTTCGCCAATTTAATCCACCAGACCGCTTCTCAGAGCTCCATCATCCTTCAGTGTAGCATATAAAAGCAGAATGATCCAATACAATATTAGAGCTCTGAGAAGCGGTCTGGTGGATTAAATTGGCGAAACCGCTGGGAGGGTTCACCACTGATGAGCCAAGCCCTCCCAATATATTTTTTCATCGCGGTAAGGACAGTAGAAGTTCGTTTTATGTATAAAAGAAACATTCGCGCTTTTAAATCCTTTTATTTTATATGTATTCCCATTAGATTGATCGATTCTAATCCGATCCCAGCGAATAGCTGATTGGATTAAGAATGTCATGTCATGTCAATTTATTTCCGCGACTTCAATCAAAAGGATGTTGATAAAAAGAGTGGATTATCTTTTCAAAATATGAATTTTCACACGTATTGATTTGAATGCTAAAAGTCTTAGTGGAATTTCACAAAATATTATTCTTTGGCATTTTTATGGTGTTTTTCAATATATCTTTTCGGTGAACCTTTTGCAGGATTTTAAATATTAATTATTAATAGGTATATATGTTATATAAAAATGAATAGCGATTTTCTGCTTGATTTTTGATCATGTTGAGGATTATGGTAATGCAGTCGTGACAAAAGTCTTGAAAAAATAATAATAAAAATAGTCTTGATATCAGATATTGCTTTAATTGTACCCATGGAATATATATAAAAACAATTTGATAAAAGTAATGCCTGGCTTAAAACGAGTAGAATAAGGAAATCAAAAGATTATTTACATAATGTACAAAGGTTTTGAGCCTGCCACGATAACGTGTTATCAACCCTTGACCGTTTTATTTTTTCTATCATTTTTTTCACATATATACATGTGTTTTGTGTATGTAGGAGGGGTGTGAAAATATATAATTTGAAGATTTTAAAACCCCAACGGATAGATCAGCAGAAACGGCATTCAAAAGTTGCAAAGAGAAGACAGATAGACATTAAGTAGATGCCGGAAGCCAAGACAGACAAGTGGATAGGTTAGCATAGACAAAAAAAGGAATTGCCTAAAGAAGCCAGACCCAGAGGATAAGTTAGCATGGAAAGCAATTCAGAGTTTCCTAGGTAATACAGATAAACAGATAGACATAGCGAGTGAGACATCACATCGGGGAGTAAAAGGTTGCCAAGAGAAGACAGACCCAGTGAATAGGTTAGCATATATGGCAATAATGAATTGCCTAGATAATACAGATAGACACAGCCGGTAGCCAAAAGTAACCAAGAGAAGACATACCCAGCGGATATATCAGCACAAACTAATTCAAATGTTGCCAAGAGACAGACAGATCCAATGTATAGGTTAGCATAGATGGCAATAAAGAATTGTTGTTGTTGTTGTCGTGTCCAAAGAAGAGCCTCAGATGTCTCCATACATCTCTATCACTGCAGTAGCAATGTCCTCTATCTTGGGTGTGTATACTGTATTGTTGTTGTGTCCAATGAAGAGTCTCAGATGTCTCCATACATCTCCATCTCAGCAGTCACAATGTCCACTATCTTGGATGTGTATACTGTATTGTTGTTGTTGTCGTGTCCAATGAAGAGCCTCAGATGTCTCCATACATCTCTATCACAGCAGAAGCAATGTCCACTATCTTGGATGTGTATACTGTATTGTTGTTGTTGTCGTGTCCAATGAAGAGCCTCAGATGTCTCCTTACATCTCTATCACAGCAGTTGCAATGTCCACTATCTTGGGTGTGTATACTGTATTGTTGTTGTTGTCGTGTCCAATGAAGAGCCTCAGATGTCTCCATACATCTCTATCACAGCAGTCGCAATGTCCACTATCTTGGGTGTGTATACTGTATTGTTGTTGTTGTCGTGTCCAATGAATAGCCTCAGATGTCTCCATACATCTCTATCACTGCAGTCGCAATGTCCACTATCTTGGATGTGTATACTGTATTGTTGTTGTCGTGTCTAATGAAGAGTCTCAGATGTCTCCATACATCTCTATCACAGCAGCAGCAATGTCCACTATCTTGGATGTGTATACTGTATTGTTGTTGTTGTCGTGTCTAATGAAGAGTCTCAGATGTCTCCATACATCTCTATCACTGCAGTCGCAATGTCCACTATCTTGGATGTGTATACTGTATTATTGTTGTTGTGACGAATGAAGAGCCTCAGATGTCTCCATACATCTCTATCACTGCAGTCGCAATGTCCACTATCTTGGATGTGTATACTGTATTGTTGTTGTTGTCGTGTCTAATGAAGAGTCTCAGATGTCTCCATACATCTCTATCACAGCAGCAGCAATGTCCACTATCTTGGGTGTGTATACTATATTGTTGTTGTTGTTGTGTCCAAAGAAGAGCCTCAGATGCCTCCATACAACTCCATCACAGCAGCAGCAATGTCCACTATCTTGGGTGTGTATACTGTATTGATGTTGTCTTGTCCAATGAAGAGACTCAGATGTCTCCATACATCTTCATCACAGCAGCAGCAATGTCTTCTATCTTGGGTGTGTAAAGCTAATGCTCCAATATAATAAAGAATTGACAAGATAATACAGATAGACACAGCGAAGAGTTATCAAGAGAAGACAGACCAGAGGATATATCAGCCCAAACATCATTCAAAAGTTGCCAAGAGATAGACACAGTGAGCATGTGCCGGAAGCCAAGAGCTGCCAAGAAACAAGCCGGTCTGAACACCAGTGCTGAACCAACCAGGAAGTCTCGCCCGTGTCCAATGTGTTTACTCGGGTTCGTGGCCTTTAAATAGACCTTCTGTCTCAGGATCGCAGCTCTTTTTTTTACCAGCCGCCCGGGAACTTTTTTAAACCCTTCACTCAGCTGTTCATAACGAGAATGAATTTATATATTCGATTATTGGGATAATTTAAAATATCAATTATCTTGAATTTTTTTAAATAAAATAACCCCTTGTACCAATATAGAGTAAAATCAATCAGGCCTCCAGGGAACTTTTCAAAACATTTTTATTCTCTAGGTTTCAGGCATGGACGTCCTTCTACAGAAAAAAACATGGTATAATGATTACAGGATATAATATATAATATGTGAAAAAATGTTTAGAGTTTGGTGCAAGCTGTACCTCAACGATAAAAAAACTGTTCATTCAGGCACCAAGCTGACGAGGGCTAAAGTAAAAGGCATAGAGAGGGGTGGTCACGCAATTCGAAAAGAAATAGGGTGGATTCTTCCTGGGGAATTCGAGAAGTAAAGATGTTTATGAATAAGTTCTTAATAAGAGATTGTGACCTAATACCCACACACCAGACAGAGGTAATTATATTTAATTAAAAAGGCATATACACCTATCCCCGATTTACACGGTACTTGTTTTACACGTTTTCGCTTTTACACGGTTTTCCAAATAAGTTTTTTTTTTTATCGCACTATACTAAATGCTACTGTGATTGAACACATGCGCTGTGTACACATCTCACGAGGAATCCCGAGCTTATGTGCTGACTACATATTTTAACCTGTCAATGCATTTTATTTTTATTTCTGTGTACACCTATCCCCCGATTTACACGTTTTTCTCAGGAACGTATCTACAGTGTAAAATGGGGGATAGGTGTATTGGATCAAAATATCATTTATTTTACCCATATTTCAGTTAGCTTAACGCCAACCTTTATCAAGGTATTATAACATTTTATTCTATGGCTATTTTTCCCCGAGAATATCACGGGAATTTGGAACAGCGACCCTTTAAATTGCTACTTCTGTAATGCCGTCATCCAAGACAATTTGGTCCATTATCTATTCCATTGCCCATTCCTACATGAAAAGAGACTGGAAATTCACGAAATTTCGGGGCTAACTCACTATAATGAACAACATGCATATAAAATTTTTACTACTCTCCTGCTGGATAAAACATTTGTTTATAAATATTTAAAATTTTTCAAGGCGATTGATAAAATGAGGGAAGAAAGTGCTCAACTCCACAGACAACGACTGATTGCTCCCCCTCCCCTCTAAATTGCTTTTCCTCCTCACTCATGTACATATATAACCTTTTAGGGGAATCCCCTTGTAAGACAATAGTGTCTTAATAAAGGTTTTTGTTGTTGTAATTATAACATATTAATATGTTATAACACCTTGATAAAGGTTGGCGTTCAGCCAACTAAAATATTAGTAAAATAAATGATATTTTGATCCAATATATGCCTTTTTAAAGATTTATTTATGGATTGCTTTATTTAAAAAAAAAGAGTAATTATTAAAAATTCTTTGTAGATACACTTTGACCTTAGCTAAAATGCCAAGAAGCGATTCTCCGTAGAGAAAATGTAGAATTGAAAAATGTGTAATGAATACAAATGTCGACCATGTTACTGAAGAGACGTCAGGCATCAATCTACCAAGCTCATGTCTACATTCAATGTAAATATGTTTTTTTTTTTTTCATTTTCCCATTCAGAATAATTCATAAAATGACATAAGAAAGGATAGTTGATTAAGAATATGTTTTGACATTGTGATTAAATAATAAATATGCGTGAGTCGAATTAATACATGCATCCTTCTTGGAATTTGATCGTCTGTGTTAGACTTCTTGAGCAGACGGTATGTTGCAAGAATGCTTTTTCCTCCCCATCAATCGTCTGCTAGGCAATTTCCGACGCAGGCATCCAATTAGGCGTGACGTCTATAGAAATAATGACCAACGGTATTTCAAGCTGGTTTAAGGAGGAATTTTGGGATTATGCATTTATAATACCAGCCACTAGACTTGTATCAGACGGTTCTTCTAAATTGTTCTTTTGGCAGTCAATTTTAATTGGCACAATATTGTAGCAAAGTATTCAATTAATAATATATATATAATAATAGTATAAATTAAAAATCAACGAGAATAGTTGATATTTATTCCGACAGATGGTGCCAGCCATCAGCAACTTTCAGTTGCACGATAAGGAGATGCCTTTTTCTTAATTTATGCACCTTATCCCAGTACAATGTTACATTTGTACTATTTTTTCACATTGTGTAGCGTCCTCACGCAATTCTGGCCTTAACTACCCGTTTCATGATTTTTCAGGATGCCTTAATGACCAATATTTTGGTTGTTGAGGTACAGCTTGCACCACGCTGATGAGGGCCAACAGCCCGAACGCGTCCGTGGTTAGCTTTTCTTGATTAATCAAGAATGGGTATTTGGCCAATTCTGGAATAATTAAAAATCAACGAGAATAGTTGATATTTATTCCGACAGATGGCGCCAGCCATCAGCAACTTTCAGTTGCACGATAAGGAGATGCCTTTTTCTTAATAGTATAATAATAATAATAAATAATAATAATATATTAAGAAAAATGGTCTTTGATGTAACGATCTCAAGGAAATATTGGACATATCTTGTGGTTGTAAACAATATATAGGTGTATGCGTGTATATGTGTGTATATATGTATATATTTTTAAATTTAATGATGTAACTATAAATAAAATTCAAAGAATATCTCTATATATAAATAATATTTATGAATCTTTCTAAGTCGCTTTCTGTATATCTTTCCATGTTGAATATTTTCTTTGTTATATTTGTATGTACATTTAGCGCAAGTGTCCCTAGAGGGACATAGCGTTTTGAATTGAAATAAATAAATAAAAAAAAAGTATTTATAATTTTAATTTTGGTGTTTATATATTTTATTACTCTGTGTGTGAACTTCACTGATTGCTTCTTTTGTATTTTAATAATTTTGATTGGTGCTTGTTTTATATAAATTGCTGTGTCATTCTGAAGTTTGTCTTTCTAATTTTCTACGTAGCATTTTGGTGGAGATGCTGGGTATATTAGGAAAGACAAACTGAAGATCGCCGAGAAAATCTAGAGGCCATATGTGCTGTGATCTACATTTTCAGAGACAGGCTCCAGGATTCCACTGTTGTGTCAAAGTCAAGACTTCCCTCCAAGATGACGATGTCCTTATAGACGATACGAAGGTGAGTGTTGTTGGGTGCTGTGCTGCCTGGAGTATAGGAGCTCCATCTATGCTTCTTTCCTGTGGTGAATCTGTATAAGACCCTGTAAGCTGTTATTGGGTTCTGTGCTGCCTGGAGTATAGGAGCTCCATCTATGCTTCCTTCCTGTGGTGAATCTGTATAAGACCCTGGAGGCTGTTGTTGGGTTCTGTGCTGTCTGGAGTATAGGAGCTCCATCTATGCTTCCTTCCTGTTGTGAATCTGTATAAGGCCTGTTTTCTTAAAAAAGCTGTATGTGAAATTTCATGAGTGATAGGATCTTTTTTTGTTGCTATTGGATGGTATATGTTTTTGAAAATGTGAGCTGACTTAAAGTCTTCACAAACTTCTATAGGCCCAACATCCATTCTTTGATTCCTCAGTCTATGAGAACGGTGCATGCCTCAAAGCATTTGGGAAGAATCAGGAACCTTTAAAAGAGACTGAAGAGACTAACATAACATGTGTGATCCTCGTATCTGTAACATGTGTAAATAAACAATTTTACGTGTCATTAACTTCGTTGTTTACTTCCGTGATATCATAATAAACAAATCGAGTTTAGAGTTAGGGCTAACACACATGCCTCTCTCTCTCTCCGAGTTAATTACTCTTCTATTTATATACAACACAATATAATCAAATAAAACAACAGGCTCCTGGAGTTGAGTATCTTTTCAATCTCCAGTTTCATCTCTGAAGGTTTTCTTTGTTGTATTATTCTATATACAGTTACGAGCGTCATTCTTCGTCGTCTCTGTCACGGTTTGCTTTTTTTTTTTTTTGGAATGGCGCCCTCCTATTGGTCGGCTACGATCACGCCACCTTTGCCCCCCCCCCCCCCCCATCATTTGGTGCCGCCAATGCGCGAGACACTTCTGTCACCGTTTGCTTTTGGTTCAGTGGTAGAATGCTCGCCTGCCACGCGGGCGCCCCGGGTTCGATTCCCGGCCGATGCATTTTTTTTTTACAATTTTTAAAACTCATTTATATATTATACAAGAATGACATCCACTGCGCCAATATATAATTGTAACGAATAGTATTTTAATAAAAGCATTTAATCGGGTAAACCCCGGGCGTTGCCCGGGTCATTCGGCTAGTATATATATATATATACAGGACCGCAGTCACCGTTCGGAGGAGATTAATAGAATCGCCGAATGTCGTGGTCCATTTGGATGAGGAAAGTGAAGACTAGAACGCGGCTGATTCCACACTCGTCTTTTCAGTGGTACGCTAACTTATGTACGGTGGATTCTGTGACCACTGGACATGTGTCGGACCTGGAGGCTGTTGGGTTCTGTGCTGCCTGGAGTATAGGAGCTCTATCTATGCTTCCCTTCTGTAGTGAATCTGTATAAGATCCTGGAGGCTGTTGTTGGGTTCTGTGCTGCCTGGAGTATAGGAGCTCCATCTATGCTTCCTTCCTGTAGTGAATCTGTATAAGACCCTGGAAAGTGTTGGGTTCTGTGCTGCCTGCAGTATAGGAGCTCCATCTATGCTTTCTTCCTGTGGTGAATCTGTATAAGACCCTGGAGGCTGTTGTTGGGTTCTGTGCTGCCTGGAGTATAGGAGCTCCATCTATGCTTTCTTCCTGTGGTGAAGCTGTATAAGACCCTGGAGGCTGTTGTTGGGTTCTGTGCTGCCTGGAGTATAGGAGCTCCATCTATGTTTCCTTCCTGTGGTGAAGCTGTATAAGACCCTGGAGGCTGTTGTTGGGTTCTGTGCTGCCTGGAGTATAGGAGCTTCATCTATTCTTCCTTCTTGTGGTGATTCTGTATAAGACCCTGCAGGCTGTTGTTGGGTTCTGTGCTGCCTGGAGTATAGGAGCTCCATCTATGCTTCCTTCCTGTGGTGAATCTGTATAAGACCCTGGAGGCTGTTGTTGGGTTCTGTGCTGCCTGGAGTATAGGACTCCATCTATGCTTCCTTCCTGTGGTGAATCTGTATAAGACCGGTGGTTTTAATAAAGCTGTATGTGTGTGAAAAAATATTTGTGAAGCTATTTATTGGGATTATGAATGTGTCAATAATGATTTGATAGAGTTGTTTAAATGATGTGTCTCTAGGTATCCACAGAAAACACTGGAAGTAAGAATGTTGGCATTGTAGTTGACCTCTGAACATTGAACCCAATCTTTTCATTTGACCTTTGACCTGTCGAGCATTTCCGTACCGCGCCCGTTGACTGATTAAATTTCAGACCTTCCCCATAACTCACTTTATAATATAATCAATTTACGTGTTCTGTGTTTATTTGAATTTTCTATTTGTATAGAAACATGTCTACACATTGTGAAAAAATAGTACAAATGTAATATTGTACTGTGATAAGGTGCATAAATGATGAAAAAGGCATCTCCTTATTGTGCAACTGAAAGTTGATGATGGCTTGCGCCATCTATCGGTATAAATATCAAACATTCTCGTTGATTTCTAATTATTACAGAATTGGTCAAATACCCATGCTTAATTAATCAAGAAAAGCTAACCACATACGTGTTTTGGGCCAGTATTTTGGTCGTTGAGGTACAGCTTGCACCACGCTGAGGGCCAACAGCCCGAAACGCGTACGTGGTTAGCTTTTCTTGATTAATTAAGCATGGGTAATTGGCCAATTCTGGATTAATTAGAAATCTACGAGTATAGTTGATATTTATTCCGATAGATGGCGCAAGCCATCAGCAACTTTCAGTTAAACGATAAGGAGATGCCTTTTGCATGATGTCTACATAAGTTGAAAACTCCATACATTCAATATAATAATAAACCGAGAGTAGTTAAATATTTCGCATTTGTGAGAATATAGTTTTTCTTTTTAGTTATTTAAAGGAAAATGTATTCCTTTACCCATGTGGTGGCTGATTTTAAAGGTACAGTAGAACTACCTCCCTATAAAGGACACCTAATTGCAGAACCAAAGTGTTCCTTTAGGAAGAGGTGTCCTCTTACTGGAGAGTTGCTGGATAGTAAAAATGGTAATTTTGCAAATGAAAACTGTCCTTTGTGGAGTTAAACCTGTTAATACAGTTAAACCTGTATATAGGCCCCCTCTAAATAGCGCCCCCTCTCTAAAGAGCCCGATTTCAAATACGTAGTACGATGCGATTTACATTAAAAGTGACCTGTCTATAGCACCCCCTCTCTATAAGCACCCTATTTTGGTGAGTCCCAAGAGGGGGCGCTCTAGACAGGTTTAACTGTACATATATAACTAAAAACTAATGTAGAAAAAAAGATAAATATAATGAGTAAGATAAGTTTATATTATTATTTTCGAGGTAAATATTATGAATGTATCAATAAATATTTAAAATGTTTAACAACAAGATTTAACAACGGAACCAAACATATATATCGGCTTTGACACGTCATGAGCTTGTCCAAAAACAACGAACCACAGATATTCTTCAATCAGATAGAAAAAGTATACATAATATTATTATAAAGCTATACAACCAGTTTAACCGCATAAGTTTCTTTTTTTTATTTATGAAAAATCATTTTAATTTCAAAGAGAAATAATTTAATATTTCTAACTTTTGGATGGACGTATGGAGGGTGAAAAATATGAAGAGTAATGGCGAACGGAAAAATAAAAGTGTCCAGGAGCGGGAATCGAACCCACAACCTTCTGCTCGCCATTACTCTTCATATTTTTCACCCTCCATACGTCATCCATTCATATATAGACCATCACTCTTCATATATTCAACCTTTTCATACGTCATCCAAAAGTTAGAAATATTAAATTATTTCTCTTTGAAATTAAAATTATTTTTCATAAATAAATAAAAAAAAAAAAAACTTATGCGGTTAAACTGGTTGTATAGCTTTATAATTATACGCCGCAGTCATTTATAAGTATAATATTATTATGTTATGAAATAAGTTTTATCCATACACAAAAAGAAACATAAGCCAAACTGTCTTCTTAGTCAAGCCATTGCCATCAACCGCGTCATTCCTCCGTTATGCCTGGCGTTCTCTGTGTTCGACAAGTGTCCAACGAATTCTAAGCCGTTTAAAGAAATATAAAAATTATGATAGACAATCGAAATTTATGATATTATCATTATCTTTCTTGCACACGTAGCAAGGCGGGTCTTTGAACAGTAAGTCAAAGAAAGGTCTAACGAGTTACGTAATGTATGAGCATTGAAAGGAACAAGATTTGAAAGTGTGGAAGCGGTTAAAGCGAAAGTGACGGATGTTCTCAACCAGCTGACAGATTTCCAGCATTGTTTCCAAGGATGGAAAATTCCTATGAGAAAGGCATATTACGAACTTGTGGGACAACCTTGTAATTCTGAAACTTGGCCTACCTGCTGATTGGCCACCCTTGATTATAGAACATCAGAGATTAAATTGTAAAACGACATTTGAAATACTATCCCGCATGTGTTTCCTTTAAACGCGAAAATTCAAAATTTATTTCAAGGAGAAATAACGACCATTTCTAACCCTTTGGATAAGGTATGAAAGGGTGATGTGTGAAGAGTAATGATAAACGGAAAAATAAAAGTGTCCAGGGATGGGAATCGAACCCACAATGTTCCGCTTACCGGGCAGATGCCATGTCCACTAGGATCACTGGAAAATTCCTATGGAGTAGTACGATGCGATTTACATTAAAATGACCTGACTATAGCACCCCCTCTCTATAGCACCGTATTTTGGTGAGTCCCAAGATGGGGCGCTGTAGACAGGTTTAACTGTATATATTTATATAACTAAAAAAATATTGTAAAAAGAAAGAGAAATGTAATGAGTAAGTTTATATTATTATTTTTGAGATGAATATTGAAGGACATTGAAGTCTGTTGTAATTGGTGAAAGTTAGAAATAGTTATGACATGTGTGCGTCCGGTTATTCAATAGCCATTTAATATCTAAACTAAAACGTTGCCTCATGTAAGACTGACTTTACTATGGGTATATAACTATGGATACTGTAATCGCGTTAACTACCTAGATCAAATTCTCTGAACTACGGTATAGCGATGGTTCATTTGAATGAGTTCTGTAGACTTGAATAAGGGAACTCTACGTAAATTGAACAAGGAATTTCGAATTTAATGATTCTAGATTATAAAACTACATGAATTAATTTAACTAGCCTAACATGACTTGATGGCTCGATTTAACTAGACTAGCGAGTAAACTAAACAAAGCAACACACTGTTGCCGAATTAATACAAATTAATCAATAAAAATATATACAGATTAAAATAAAACAATAAAGAATTAATTATGTAAAACAATGAATTATATAAATTAACAATAAATAATAGAATAACATCAATGAATAAAATTTAACAACAATTTCTACAATAAAAAAAAAAAATGAATAACAAATAAGAATAAAACATACATTTTTAACCAAACAGATACCTTCATATGTAAATACTTATGGAATAATACATAGAGTAACAATGGCTATAGATCGTGTTTGAATTTTATAATTGAAACAAAGTTTATTGACTTCTTGCCAATAATTTACATTAAAAATAGAAATAAAACTAAAATATAGATTATCATGCGGGGGATGTGCCCCGGCGGTGTGAACCTTCTTTCCCAGGCGATGAGCGGGTGGTCAGCCCAACCTGTACGAAGTATCGGTAGATGATGGATTTGGCCGACGCCAGGATGGCCAGGTCGTCATCTTCGAGGCCAGACCCGAAAATCCAGGCCCGCAAGTCAGGGGGTCGCCCGAGGACACTGAAGGCTTCGATGATGAGGGGCCTGATACACCTGCAGCTCCAGTAGCGATGGTCAAGGGAGCGATCTACGGAACCGCAGGCCTGGCATGGTGAACTGGTCGATGCCGGATGGTTCGGGTGGGGAAGGTCATGGTGTTTGAACTTGTATATATACTAGCCGAATGACCCGTGCAACGCCCGTGTTTTACCCGATTGAATGTTTTGATTCAAATACTATTTGTTACAATTATAAATTGGCGCCTTAAATAAATGCATATGTTAGTTAATAACTATAGCCTATGTGCTTTATCTGTCTATGTACTGTTGGCATCCGTAGGCGTCTCTTACTGGGAAAAAGAAAGAGAGGATTCCATTTGGTTATTAACTAATATATGCATTTATTTAAGGAGCGACCCGCTCCAACACAATGGTTACAAAAACGAAAAAGCTAGTGGGAGGGAGGGGGCATGATGGGGGGGCAAAGGTGGCGTGATCGTAGCCGACCAATAGGAGGGCGCCATTCCAAAAAAAAAAAAAGCAAACGGTGACAGAGATGACTGATGAAGAATGACGCTCGTAACTGTATATAGAATTGTTTTTTTTCATGTATAAACATATACCAAGATTTGTTTTGTATAATTGCTATCAATAATAAATAATATGTAAAGTTAAATTGGTTACGTCCTTCTTACTTACTTTAATTACATAAAAATTATTATATAAAGTATTTTATAATACAATATAATGCGGCTTATGATTGTAGAACGACATTTGTAAATTATCCCGCATGTGTTTCTTTTGAACGAAAAATGGAAATTTATTTTAAGGAGAAATAACGACTATTTCTAACCTTAGGGATGAAGTATGAAAGGATGAATTGTGAAGAGTAATGATAAACGGAAAAATAAAGTATCCAGGGATGGGAATCGAACCCACAGTGTTCCGCTTACCTGGCAGTTGCCATGTCCACTAGTCTACCCTGGACATATTTTTTCCGTTCGTAAATATTATATAAAGTAATTTATAATACAATATAATGCGGTTTATAACAAATACCACTATGTAAAGAATGCTATGTAGTATTTTGCTTATCCCTAGTACACGTGGTACAGGCCATGATAATCATGGTGGGTTAGGCGACTGCCTTTTACTGTAAGTGCACCACATGTTTACACATGTGAAAAGCAGTTCGACTTTGCACTTACAAATATGCCAGAGCCCTGTTTGGTTACTTGCACTCGCTGGTAGGGTTGGACTTTTGCAAGAATCGGAGCCATTTGAGCAATTTTTTTTTAACCAGAAAAAAAGTGCCCAATGCGGGAATCGAACCCGGGTTGTAGAGGTCGAAAACCAACAGTTTAGACCATCCTTCCACCGACCCCCCATGCTATGTAGTTAATAATAATGTCTTAAAGAGTTAATAGGCATACCTCGTATGATGCTACAGTGCCAGTGATTTGTATCAAGGCTTTCAGATGAGAACAATTCTTCCAACCCAATCCATAATGGCGAATGGAGTCACAAAGAGCTACGGCCTCATTCCCCACAGACAGAAGCGGTATTCATCCGTACCAACACCGCGACCATTCATTGGCTGATTCAGCTATAATGATTACGACACAGTTCGGTAGATTTATGTATTTTTTAGAACAAATCATCCAGCGTGAGTTGTAGTACAGGATTACTGTTCCTGCATCTCCCTCAACCTCCTGATGGCGTTCCTGACGGAGTGCGTTGGTGATTGGGACATAGGCTCTACCAAAGACAGTCTTGGTGCAGTCACGACAATGTCAGATTCCAACACACTTCCTCTTCAGGGCATTCTTGCCGCAAAAGCTGCAGGTGTATTTTTTTGTGCTGGAAAATTTCGATCTTATTGATCATTTTTCTCAGAGAAGCACCATACCTAGTACCGTACTTTCCGACGACTCCAACATTCTTGATGCGCTTGGCCATTTTATTTATGAAAAATGAAGTACATAGATTTAAACTGTGTTTACGAGCGTGTTTACGATTTATGTAGAGCGGTAGATTCCTAAACGATTATTGGTTGCTGGCTTAATACCAACTGGCGTATAAAGAATGGATGAACACTCTTTTGCAGGTAGCTTCAAATTCTATTTGCTATGCTAAACAGGTATGTGGATGAATTTATGCTCCTGAGTCCTTTTTTCTAAAATGTCTGTGCACTCCTGGCGTCTACCAAGACACACATATTATCATTGGATGAATTAAAGAGGTATTTATATTCACCTTAAATTTTTGCTTTTGTTGACTTCTCATCTGAAATACATACAAATTTAACCCTTTCTGGTCTGCGCGCACCTTGGTTTACGTGAGTAAAGAGGCTGCCCTTTACTGCGCATGTAATACGATCTGCTCATATATCTTCCCTTAAATCCCCATATTATATAATGGAAAACAATGTTTCACATGTGGAAATATATGAGAATCGAACCCACAGTGTTCCGCTTACTGGGCAGATGCCATGTACACTAGGCTACCCTGGACATATTTTTCCGTTCGTAAATAATACATAAGGTTACAATATTATGAACAGAATAAATTTTGTAAATTAGGGTGTGAACTAAATTTTTTTATCGAAACAACAAAGCGCATAAAATAATTATGTTTTATCTTAATATCTTTCTGTATCAATTTATTGGAAGAATTAAAATAAAATTGTTTAAATTGTCATTCTTCCAAACTTTTTTAACGTTTAAAATGAAAGGATTTAAAAGCACGAATGTTTCTTTCATACATAATACAAACTTCTACTGTCCTTACTGCGATGAAAAAATATATTGGGAGGGCTTGGCTCATCAGTGGTGAACCCTTAAAGCGGTTTCGCCAATTTAATCCACTAGACCGCTGGGAGGGTTCCCCACCGATGAGCCAAGCCCTCCCAATATATTTTTTTTCATCGCAGTAAGGACAGTAGAAGTTTGTATTATGTATAAAAGAAAGATTCGTGCTTTTAAATCCTTTCATTTTATATGTATAGATGGCGCGTTATTGCTTTGTGTTAACCTTTTTTAACGTATTAAGTTTCCTCATGTCGTACACTCGACTACTGTTACTACGTGAAAGTGTCGTAGTTCCACGATACGCTCTAGTTCTCTTGCCACTAATAGGTCCTATTCCACTCGCTGCACCTTCCTTGACCTTGTCTAATGGTTTAAAATTAGGTTGCCAACTACTGGCCGTATCTACAAACCTAACGGACTGTGAACATATATCTTGTGGTTTAAAAAAATGTTCTTGTAGTTTAACTATAACTGTTGTATAGTTGAAGGTGTTTTAAACCTTTTTTATATTTTTATGTGTAAATTTTATTTTATATATATGTTGTAATATATTACAATATACATCTATGTCTCCATGTATTGTATTGATGTATATGTAATTGCCAAAGTGCCAAATAAAATCGAGTGAGTGACAGTCGGCGCCGGAAAGCCGGAAAAAGGTCCGAAAAACAAGTCGGGTATGCCCCCTTCTTACGCAAACAGATCAGTCCGCTTTGAGACACGAGGATTGACAGAGCCCTCTAGACAGATCTGTCCTGACCGGTGTCGGCTACACTTACTCTCTCGCCATCTCTGTGGTGACATCCAACATGTCTCGTCCTTTTGTGTAATCCCAATCACGCCTGAACCCACTCTGTACATTGTGGCCACCACAACTGTAACCAACATGCCACACTACAGTCATCCAACAAGATATAACAAACTACATTACTACATATATATATTTTAAAATAAAGGCATATTTTGGATCAATATATTTATTAAAATTCAATATTTCGAAGAGGCTGTTCGCCTATCTTCTTCTAGGAAAAATTCAAACTCCTTGTTAGCTTATTTTTCCTGGAAGATAATATATTTTATAAATTGATATTTATAATTCTAAGAAATGGGATCATTATAAAGCACAAATGTTGAATGAAAGAAACTTTTGTACTTTAATGGTTTTATTTATTGTATTTAACGTTATCGTTATATAATACGAGGTAGTCACAAAAGTACGTAAACATATTATGATTTATATTTTGTAAGTGTTTACAAACTTTTAGAACAACCTTGGTAATATAGATAACTTTAAACTTAAACTTTATTAACATCATGAAACGCGATATCCCAAACACAGGGATATTTGCGTCAATACCTTTCACTGCATTACAGCAATTCGGCTATATACAATCCTGTTCAATTCATTATTTTACATAATTTAACCAAAGAAAATTGTCCAAAGAGAAAAACAAACAACAAAGCAAAACACACAAAGCAAGCATCGCAGTTCTTTTTTTTTTTTTCTAAGATTCCTTCTCTTTTTTCCAATTCAAAAGAAAGTTGTATATGTATTTACAAAATTGATCACAAAATTTTTATACTTTTCTTTTTTTGCCTACAAATTCATCAAGCTGTCCAATACGACCAAATAGGTAACCTTGGTAAAATTATAACAGAGTTCTTATAGAAGAATGATTTAATCTCTGATGTTCTATATCAAGGGTGGTCAATCAGTAGGTGGGCTAAGTTTCAGAATTACAAGGTTGTCCCAAAAGTTCTTAAATACTTACAAAATATATATCATAAACATAATATTGTAGAAAAGTATTATTTTATTAACAGAGTATCGTTTTTTATGTTTATATTTTGCTACTCTGTGAACTTCCCTCTTTGCTCATCTTTTATCATTTATAGTTTGTTCTTGTCTTAAATAAATTGCTGTGTCATCCTGAAGTTTGTCTTTCCAAATTTACTACGCGTGGCAATATTTAAAGAAACTTTTATAATATTAATTTATCCTCACAAATTAATATTGTAGCGTAGAAATCAAGTCTTTGTATATCTGGAGATGTGAAAGTATTTATTGATAACGTCACCACGACCAGTCGACAATTATTAACAAATCAACCCAACTATCTACAACTAGAGAATCTTGAACAAGCAAACAAAGAAATATTTTAAAGATGATTTCTCACAAATACAGAGTAATATAAATTTTTATAATCTGTTGAATATTTTCATTGAATAATATTAAATTAAATAATAAATTAATTCTTCGCCACAATATTAAAACCTGGTTCAAGATCACATTAATAGGTACCGCTCAGCAAAAGCAACCTAGTTCATGATAATTGAAACAGTGAATAATATGTGAAGGTTATTCACATATTAAACAATTTTTAACGTGGGATTCAATCCCAGTTCATGACTGTCGGGAATCGAGGGTGTTACCCACTCGTCCACCGACTTATAGTATTAAAACAAAATTATCATAGCTCTAACACATTTTTAAATATTAATTAATCGAGATTCGCGTTAAAAAAAACTATTATTGATTAAAAAAGACTTGTGAACAGTTTTAAAATAAAATTAAGTCTTGTTATTTAGGTCTGAATCAGCAAATTGGAAAATAAAAACAACCGACACCATATTTCATCCGTTTAATAGTGTTATATAGGGAATTCCCATCCCTGGACACTTTTATTTTTCCGTTCATCATTACTCTTCGCAATTCATCCTTTCCTACTTCATCCTTAAGGTTGGAAATAATTATTATTTCTCCTTAAAAATTTTTCGTTCAAAAGAAACACATGCGGGATAATTTTCTTACGTTTGTGGGGGCCAAGAGACTTCCTTCCAGCCTGCTGGGATGACGGACCACGCCGTCAGCAAACATACAAGCGGGGCCATGAAATAGGAGATGACCAGGCGGCGCGGCAGATCAGCGGAAGTCGGACAGAACCAGAATATACATTCTAGGGTGTTGTCCTTCTGTCTTCCTCTAAAAATGTAGCTAATAAGTAATAATACCAATAAAACACTAACTTGAAATACTTTCCGAGCCATCGCTGGACTAATAAATCGACACACTACACGTTCTACAACCTTACATAAATGTGAAGAGAGTCTAGGAATATGTAAAGTAGATATGCTGCCCAACACCGATTATCCCTACTCCTATGAACGAAAAGAAAATTATCCCTTCATTGCAAAAGAACCATTTAAACATCAATAATAAGACCAATACTCATATATGGCCACCCCATTTTTATGATAGCACATAAGACCATCCTTAAAAAGCTAGAAGTCTTTGAAAATAAAATGATCAGAAAAATCATGTCTCCACCCTGGTTCGTTCGGAACACAATCCTCAGGAACGATCTAAATATCGAAAACATCAATGACTACATTATTAGACAATCATTTAAATTCTACGAAAAATCCGAAAAAATAGAAAACCCCACCTTTAAGGAAGCCACAAACTACAAATGCTGAAAAGGGAAAATAAGAAATTTAAAACCTAGACAAATTCTCTATCAATTAAGCCAGAATAACGAAAAGTGGAAAAAAAGGAAAAGCAAACCCACCTTGAATATCAAACAAGCCAGACAAAACTTTCTCAAGAACAATATCCCCAAGGACCTGAGGACCCAACGACATCAATATAAATTTGTAAATGAACAAACCCTGTACATCCCCCACAGTAAATATGATGATCTAGGTTGCTCTTTTTGAGCGGTGGCACTTAATAAAGTTATTTGGAGCCCGCAAAGTAGATATATTTATAGTGTTGAATAATTAGAGCGACACCCAAGTGTGCTATAAAAGTTATTTTCGGCCCTACAACTCTTGCCGTTATTTGAATGTCTAATTCGCTACGTAGAGGAAGTTACAGGAAGTGGGCCAATGCTCTGGGAAAGAGGAAATTTCAGGAGACAAACCTTGGCAAGTTTGAAGGTAAACGGGTTAGTTTTAATGTGTGACTTGTTACAATGAAATATTACCTTTCTACTTTGAAATATCATTTGAAATTCTACGTCATGTTCTGTTTCAGGTGAAACAAATTCTTGTACATTCTTCCTATATTATGTGTGGAAATGACGTAATAGAACTGATGAGTCAGGCTGTAGATGTCATCTCTCCAAATACAACCACATCCGTCACCTTGTCCATTCTTTAGCCACTTTTTCTTTCTGGTTCTTTAGAAGCAGGAAGTAAACTTTTAGGATAGATATAATTTAGAATATTGGGCATTTCACTTCTTTTGTGTGTGTTGTTTCTTTTTTTGTACAAAATATATTTTCACACAATGAGTTTCTTTTTATTATGTAATGAATAGCACGTTAAAAATTCTTTTCACACTGTGTGACAAGGAAATTACTGAAGAACTCCCCCATTACCTGCTTAATTGTACAGTCCTTGATGCAGAGAAGAAGGCCCTATATCAACAAATTAAATGTACCAACACTTCACCCTACGAATTTCTTTCAAAAATATCAGCAAACAAATCTAAGGCAATAGCTTATTATAAATATTTTAGATCATCATTATGTAAGGACCTGTCAACAAGTGAATGACTTTGAGATGAAGAGTAAAGCCAGTTCAATTTCTATGTGAATAACACAATATGATTATTACCTTACCCATGGGGCAAGTCCCTAATAAAGGCTTGTGTGTATGTATAAATAATCAAAATATTTATATTATAAAATATATTATTAAAAATAAAAAAGGCATATCCTGACCAGGAGCACATGTGTTTTACAGAAGGCAGAGCGCCATCTAGAGGAACAGAAATCAACTAAACATTGATTTAGCCTGTTCCCTGATATTTGGCCAACCCAATTTCTTGATAAATCAAGAAAATCCATCCACGAATTATTTTTTCTATTGATTTTCATATATATATGGAAATTTTGCCGGGATGAAATTGATCTAAAGAGACAAGGGTCGCCTCTCCCGTCAAAATAGACGTCTAAAACCAGACGCCATCTTTTGACCTTCGCCGCAAACTAGCGGCCTCGGGTCGGTGACAAATAGTTTTCCAAAGCTGGTGTTGTGGCTTTGTCAACGACCCGAGGCCGCTAGTTTGCGGCGACGGTCAATAGATGGCGTCCGGTTTTATACGTCTATTTTGAAGGGAGAGGCGACCCTTGTTTCTTTATATATACGTGGATGGCTTTTATTGATTAATCAAGAAACGGTATTTGGCCAATTCTGGAATAATTAAAAATCAACGATTAGTTGATATTTATTCCGATAGATGGTGCAAGCCATCAGCAACTTTTAGTTGCACGATTAGGAAATGCCTTTTTTTCTTAAGTTAAATAGACGTTGGGAAAAGTTTTGTTAGAGAAAAGAGAAGAATGGATCTTACAGAATATTGATCTGACAAAGGCTGGAACCCTGTGGCTAAGAATGTGAAAGGTGTGAAGTTACGGGGATTAGGGCACTACATCGGAACACGTGGAAGAGCTAATCCGACCCGTTCTTCTTTGTTCACATTACACATGCTACAACTCTTTCGTGTGTAGGAACAGAATCACTTAATATATATACCGTATATAAGGTGCAATTATATATACAAGTATCAGAGTCATCAACAATCAATTCTGTCATCGTTTGCTTTTGTTAATGGAATAAATACCCAAATATGGCCATTTCTTATAAGCATCGGTGGTTCAGTGGTAGAATGCTCGCCTGCCACGCGGGCGGCCCGGGTTCGATTCCTGGCCGATGCATTTTTTTTTTACAATCAAATTAAAATTTATATTATTAATTTTGAAACAACTAAATGGATTGCAAAAAATAATTAAATCAAATACCTAAACACTAATATAATACAATTTTTGCCATTACACACTTTTTTCCTGTAGTTTATGTGCTTCTTCTGTATTGCTATTCTATGGCATTTCTACTATTTATTATTGATGTACTTTCAGTATGAAGGATACCTCACTCGGGGGATTTCTCGGGCGAAGCCGGGTCATTCATCTAGTTATATATTACATAGGAGAAAATTTTTGTCGGAAAACAGTTATGTAAATATTTTTGTGATATATATATCCGAGTTATGTAAATTTATTTTATAAACAAGTCGGTGGACAAGTAGGTAACACCCTCGATTCCCGACAGCCATGAACCGGGATTGAATCCCGCGTTAACATTTTGTTTAATATATGAATAACCTTCACACATATTATTCATTGTTTCAATTATCATAAACTAGGTTGTTCTTTTTGAGCGGTACCTAATAAAGTGATTTTGGAACAAGAAATTTATTTCTAGGTTTAATCAGTATAAATGTAAAAATGTAAATATGTTTTCAGGACGTCTAGGTGAGCATGGGGGTAGATACGCTTACGCGACACGTACAAAGACCACGTTAAAATATTCTAAAAAGCCTGAAAGAGTTATCAACAGTGTTTATCTATCCAAAGAATTCTCTCAGTTTTTTTTTTGCTGATCCCTAGTACACGTAGTACAGGCCATGATAATCATGGTGGGTAGAATTAGGCGACTACTTTTACTGTAAGTACATCACATATCTACACATATGAAAAGCAGTTCGACTTTGCACTTACAAATGTTCCAGAGCCCCGTTTGGTTACTTGCACTCGCTGGTGGAGTTGAACTTTTGCAAGAATCGGGGGTCATTGGAGCATTTTTAAAAAAATCAGACGTCTAGGTGAGCCTGGGTGTAAAAACGTTTAACGCGACAAATTGTATACATTTCTGAGATATTTACCAATAAATATCGATCATAGATATAGGAATCTTAAAAGTAACTTATAGAATCAAAACGAAGAGAGATTGTCTTGATTAGCACATTAAAAGACAACAGAATGAACATTTTAAACCTTCAAACACACGATCAATATATAAAAAAACGGATAAAGTGGATGCTTCAATGTCGTGCGACCTTATCAACTGAGGAATTTGATAAATCCATCATAAAAAGAGATGAGCGGGAGGTGCGTCCCTGAAGAGGATTAATTAGGATAATAATGACCGTGTTTGGGGCACCCAACCCCACAATTTGATCCTTTGTGTAGTACCAGATGTGCGAGCTCCTTTCTAATAGGTGAAAGAAACTTTTATTAGTCTATTATCCATTAAAGAAGAACTTTATTTTGAAATATATTGTTGCATCAATTTTAATGCCCCCTACATTTATTCAAAATATTCTATGATATTTAATATTTTTTAAAAATGATTATTTAGATTATTTTACACAAATAAATTTACTGGCAATGCGTTTCTTTTAAATATAATCAAATATTATCTCTACAGTTGAGTATCTCTATTTGATGATATTTAAAAGAAACGCATTGTCGGTAAATTTATTTGTGTAAAATTTTAACGATAGATGGCAATTAAATTTAATTTATTTAGATTATCATCATTCCTTTTTATAGTTTCATTCTTTTTGTAATATTGTTATTGTACATATATCTTGATTGGTTATTGGAGAGAAATAGAACCTAGACCAAGACTGAGGATCACGACCTACGAGGAAGAATAAATAAACAAAATAACTTTAAAAGGTAATTTATTTATTTACTTTTATTCATTTGCTTTAAGTATGAAAACCCGCTCGGTGTATAACACCAAGAAGGAAGAAACCAAGGTCGATGACCCTGCAAAGCTGTAACTGTATATGCCATGTAATATTGCCACGTGGAAAATTAGGAAAGACAAACTTCAGGATGACACAGCAATTTATTTAAGGCAAGAACAAACTATGAATGATAAAAGATAAACAAAGAGGTGAAGTTTACAGAGTAAAAAAATATAAACATCAAAAATGTTACTCTGTTAATTAAATAATAAATACTTTGCTAAAACATTTCTTCTCTAATCGGTTATGTTCCTGAAGAATATATTTATAAACTGAATGTTTTGTGTGTCATTACTTTTCTTTTTAGTTTAAAAATGAAAGTATCTTTTACAAATTTTAAAGTAAGTCTTTTCTGCCAAATATTTCCTGTAGGAACGTTTCCCTACCTTTTTTTAAAGGAAAATATCGCATTCTCGAAACACATTCCGTAGTTTCTTAGACTTTGTTTAATAGAGAAGTCTTGAATTTTTGTTTGACAAAAATATTTAATGTAACCCAATTAAAATTGACTTATAAACATAGAAATTAAGATACCTTAGCGCGCCATCTGTTATGAAAATTCGAAACTATTATAGAGGCGTAAGATTCTTTTTGAAATTAAACAATTTCTACTGCCCTTACTGTAATTAAAAAATTAAAGGGAGGGTCTGGCTCATCAGTGGTGAACCCTCCCAGCGGTTTCTCCAGTTTAACGGTTCAAACTGATGAGCCAGGCCCTCCCTATAATTTTTTTCTATTGCACTAATGACAGTAGAAATTGTTTAATTTCAAAAAGAATCATACATGTTTATAATAGTTTCGTATTTTCAAAACATGGAAATATCGAAGATAGGATTTAACTTGTATTGAGTATGAATAAGTAAGGATAAATCGTTGATGAATAAGGAAAAAAAAAGATGCGATTTTTTATTTATTATCCCTAGTACACATGGTACAGGCCATGATAATGGTAGATAGAGGTTGGTAACTGCTTTTACTGTAAGTGCACCACATGTCTACACATGTGAAAAGCAGTTTGACTTTGCACTTACAAATGTGCCAGTTCCCCGTTTGGTTACTTGTACTCGCTGGTAGGGTTGAAATTTTCAAGAATCGAGGGCCATTGGGACATTTTTTAATTAGAAAAAAAGTGTCCAATGCGGGATTCTATCCTGGGTCGTAGCGGTCTCAAACCAACGGTTTAGACTTCTCTTCCAACGATCCCCAGATTCGCGGTGAGAGAGAAAGCGACTGGACAATATCCAGGGCACCAAGGAGATATAAAAGCCGAAATTTGAGGACCTTGCCCCCGTCGTGAACGGGAACAACCTGGTGAGTCAGCAGTTGAGGTGAAGTGGGCCAAGAGCAATTCTTTCCTCTTACAGGAAATATTCTTCCTGCCTGGATTTTCCTTTTGATTTCTTCTCTTCACTTTCACTTCGACACTTAGGTAAAAACTATTTCGAAATCTAAAATGAAACTAATTTTAAAGCTATATCGAAATTTACACAAATGGAACAATATTCTTAAAATGATGTTTGAAAAACAACCAAACAATGGTAGATTAAACTGCCCAAACCGCTGGGAGGGTTCACCACTGATGAGACAGGTCCTTCCTATTAATTTTTTCCACTGTAGTAAGGACACTAAATTGTTTAATTATAAAAAGAATCATACGCGTCTATTTTTTTACTTATCCCTAGTACACGTGGTACAGGCCATGATAATCATGGTGGGTAATTAGCGACTGCTTTTACTGTAAGTGCACTACATGTCTACACATGTAAAAAGCAGTTCGAATTTGCACTTACAAATGTGCCAGAGCCCAGTTTGGTTACTTGCACTCGCTGGTGGGGTTGGACATTTGCAAGAATCGGTGGGCCATTGGAGTATTTTTTTTTTTTATCAGAAAAAAAGTGTCCAATACGGAAATCGAACCCGGGTCGTAGCGGTCGAAAACCCACGGTTTAGACCACACGTGTCTATAATAGCTTCGAATTCTCAGATGGCACGCTATTCTAACATAAATATTTCTATGAGGAACGGATAAATAGGTTATACAAAAGATTACACTTTCCAAAATCTCCTATCCTACAGCCTCAAAGTGGAGGGAGGGTGTAAACAGGTAGCATAGGACATCGGGAGTTTAACTCCTGGTAGGGCCACCCTGTACCCGGCTAATGTATCAATTCTCTGTTCTCTATATGACAGATTCAGGGAGTACTGGATAAGGATTCGAGGGCTAAAGGGGGGAGGGGGGAGTCCTATTGAAGCGTAGGACGGGTTTAACTAAGTCCGAACGAGAGGGCTCGGTCAGCAACCTTGCCAATGAACTCTCGGAGACGCCTGTGGGTGAGTGGTCAACCCCATTGTAGCCGGACCATACTGGCGGGCGCGAGGGGCCTACCAAAGGCCGCTCGGTGCATGAGATTGCATCATTCCCTTCTGGCTGTGTGACATGGTTTTTCAGCGAAAAACAGGGGGTGCAAGGGCCTTTGCTGCCTATATCGTCCCTGGCTTTGAGCCGAATTTCTCTTCTGTTCTCTATATGAGCGGCTCCATGTCAGGAGACCAAAAGAAGTCACACTGTGTTGGAAAAGAAGGAGTTCGAAGCAGCCAATGGGAGGCCGACAGAGGGGGCTACGGGGATGCAGCGGCTGAAATCAGAAGAACAATAACAGAAGTACCTGTAAACATTTTTCGAAAGGGAAGATTTGCCCTGATCCCCGATTCTTTTAGTGTAAATATTTAAATATATAATTAATTAAAAACTACTTTACTTATTTTCTTAATTTATAATAAATATAACTTTCCCTCCTGTTTTCGTATAATATTTTAATAGTGCTATAAACAGCGACACCTTAATTTTGAACCTTCAACCCCGCCGACCAAGAATAGAGGTGAGTGACTCCCTCTATAGAACTTAGATCGTCGTCACAACACAGAGTGGCGGTGAAATCACAATACACTTGAGTGGTACTTCCAGGTCTTCAGACCAACAGCATCCCTCTTTCCTTCTCCATGATGTCTACAAAAGACATCTGTAAAAACCCAAAGACTATAATAGAAAAGCTGAGACAATGGAACCTAATGGAGATCGTTTAAACGACTTGAGGAAGAAGCAACAACAACAATAGATTATAATCAATATTTACAATCATAAAGATAGAGGCTGCCTGGCCGGCATTCATAGTTCATAAAATTAAAGATACTTGGGCCAGTAAATCTTTCTATTACCTCGACGTTTCAACAAAAATATTTTGCCCTCGTTAGGAATTAAGCCATGCCAAATGTTTCAATTTTTGTTTGCTCCTGAAGAGAACAAAATATTTTTTGTCGAAACGTCGAGGCAATACAGTAAACTCTCCTATAACGCGATTAATGTGTTCCGTGTTGTATGAAATCGCGTTATAGGAATTCGCGTTGTACGAAATAAAACTTGTATAACGCGAATGTTGTTAGGGTAAATTGTTTTATTTTATAACGCGTTATACGAAAATTCTCGTTGTATAAATAAATTTGTCGCCATTTTTTTATCGCGTTGTACGAAATCGCGTTATAGGAGTCTACTGTAAAAATATTTACTGGCCGAAGTATCTTTATTTTCAACTAATATTTACAAGTATCAATAAAGGTTTGGAGTACTTTATAAACATCTTGTTCTTAATTCTAAAGACGCTGGATAAAACACTAAAGAAGAATAAATGATGAAAGACCATTTGCGAAGATGAATTGTAGGATTATATGAAATAAATGATAATGCGCTCATTGCCCAGATTTTTAGATAAATATTCAAATCTTTGATTAATCAGCTTCCTGGATAAAACGAACTTGACCCTGGACTTGAGGTTTGAATATAAACTTGACCTTCAGAATAAATGATGGTAAACGTAGGTAGGAATTACCCGCAATCCATAAATTTAAATTAATAAATACAAAATACGTTCTTCGTCATTGATCATATATTTATAAATGTACATATAAAGTCTATTCTTATATAAATTTGTGTATATATATTTTATCCACAGAGTTTGTTTTTGTAAATATTTTATATATGTTGTTCATTTCTTGAGCACATGAATTAAGTCAAAATCAACTTGGCGAGCCATTCTGTCCACAAATTACATTTCGAGAAAATACACTGACAAGCTTTTCATCCTTAGAAGGAAAAAATACAATTTTTTAAAGATAGAAATTGTTAAAAAAGGCATTTCCTTATCGTGTAACTGAAAGTTGCTGATGATTTGCGCCACATGTCGGAATAAATATCCACTAATATTCGATTTTTAATTATTCTAGAATTTGCAAAATACAGTTTCTTGATTAATCAAGAAAAGCTAACCAAGTACGCGTTTCGGGCTTCAGCAACCTTTAGTTGCAAGATCAGGAAATGCCATTTTCTCAATTTATCCATCTGATCCAAGTACAGATTCTCATTTGAACTATTTTCCACAGAAATTGTTAAGTTATGAAATTTTATAAATTTGTTTCATTTTAAGAAGAGTAATGCTTTTTATAAAACGACACTTGAAGTTATACCGCATGAGGTTAGAAATAGTCGATATTTCACCTTGAAATAAAATTTTGATTTTTCGTTGAAAAGAAACTCATGTGGTGTAACTTCAAGTGTCGTTTTACAATCACAGGCCGCAGTGTATTATATTGTATTATAAGTTACTTTATGTATCATTTACGAACGGAAAAATACGTTCAGGGTAGCCTAGTGGACATGGCATCTGCCCGGTAAGCGGAACATTGTGGGTTCGATTCCTATCCCTTGACACTTTTATTTTTCCGTTCGTCATTGCTCTTCATAATTCATCCTTTCATACCTCATCCAAAAAGGTTAGAAATAGTCGATATTTCACCTTGAAATAAAAATTTAATTTTTCGTCGAAAAGAAACTCATGCGGTGTAACTTCAAGTGTCGTTTTACAATCACAAGCCGCAGTGTATTATATTCTAATGCTTTTTATATTTCCAATTATTTTATTTCCAAAGCGCTATATCCCGCAAGGGATACTTGCGTCAAATAAGGTGAAATGTTTATTTACATAAGTTATTTACATTATTCAACGCATGAAAACATTAGAGATCCAGATTTTGTAGTAAGTTTAGAATGTATTTACAAAATGAATTGAACTTTAAATATGATTTTTTTAATCGGAAATCAAATCGTTAAGTTCACAAACAACTAGTTCATTCTTCATTCTATAATCTTGAAATGCTAGGCAATTTTATAGAGATGACATTTTTTGCTATTGAATAAATTCAGATATTGAATTCAGTTAATCATGTTTTTATTAATTTTTATTTGAATATAAATATGTTTTTATGACTTTTTTACACGGAAGAAACATCAATGTGTTAAGGGTTGATCAAAGATTTATGTAATGTTTGATTTTAGTGCTTCCTTACTCCACCTTTGACGGTCCCAAGCCTGGATGAAAAAGGAGGAGGGGGAGCAGTAACAAGCTCACTAAACAACCTGGATTCAGTTGGCCTGGCCGATAGTACCCTGTAAGGATCCAGGGATACAGGATGAGCAGTGTTTGTACTCCATGTTATGAGAGGCTGTATGTCAGAGGCGGCCATTTCTTTTGGAGCTAAGTTGGCCTGCCACTGAGTAGTGATCCCAGTCTTAATGACAAAGGTAGACGCATTCTACTTCACCCTGTCATGATGGTTGTCAAGTCTCAAGTTTTACAAACTTGATACCCTGATATGATTAAGTGGAGATAAGAAAGAAGAAGTGCTTCCTGAAGGTACATTTTATAGTTCTGCCCTATATAACCCATATAGCATTTCCTGCAAGAACTGTCTAGTCAGTGTCGGTTGTTGTTGAATGTAGTTCCTGGTGAAAGTAATGATATTGTAGAAAAGTATTTATTATATTATTAACAGAGTATGATTTTATTATATTACAATATAATGCGGCTTATGATTGTCTAACTTCGTTCTACATTCATAAGCCGCATTATATTATATTGTATTATAAATTACTTTATATAATATTTACGAACGGAAAAATATGTCCAAAGTAGCCTAGTGAACATGGCATCTGCCCGGTAAGCAGAACACTGTGATTTAGTGATTTATTTGATATAGTGCTTTATTTAATTTATGATTTAGAGCACAATAGTCATGATTCGATTTTTAATTTGGCTCTAGCTGAACACTGTGGGTTCGATTCCCATCCCTGGACACTTTTATTTTTCCGTTTATCATTACTCTTCACAATTCATCCTTTCATACTTCATCACTAAGGTTAGAAATAAACGTTATTTCTCTTTAAAATAAAATTACGATCTTTCGTTTAAAAAACAAAAGTAACATTTGCGATAAAATTTGTCTAACATCGTTCATTCTGTTTATAAATACACCTATCCCTCGATTTACACGGTAGATACGTTCCTGAGAAAAACGTGTAAATCGAGGGATAGGTGTATATTAAACTGTCAAATCTGAATAGGTGTTCGCCCCCTCATGAATCAGAGCCTCCCAATATTCTTTTCAACACAGGTAGTATAGAGTAGAATATCGCATTTTAGTATAGTGCGATAAAAACAAAAAAAAAACTTATTTGGAAAACCGTGTAAAAGCGAAAACGTGTAAAATAAGTACCGTGTAAATCGGGGGATAGGTGTATATTGCACGCTCTAGGAGCCTGGGTTACCTTTATGTTACTACTATAAACATGCTCTGTAAACTTCCCTCATTGCTTATCTTTTGTTAACCATTCATAGTTTGTTCTTGTCTTAAATAAATTGCTGTGTTATTCTGAAGTGTTTTTTCCTAATTATCCACATGGCAATATGTACATCACATCAAGGTTGTATGAATGCTAATTGATGCTAATGTTGTTTTTCCCACATCCTAATTTAGATGTTTAATTGGGATTCTAATACCTTATTTCCAGGAGACATATATTCTACGTAATTCGAATTTCATTATTTATGATACTCATATCAGGTTGAAATCGTTTAGGGTGAAGATAGACAAACTATAAAACAACACTTGAAGTTACACCGCATGAGTTTCTTTACAATGAAAAATCAAAATTTATTTCAAGGTGTAATATTGACTATCTCTAACCTTTTTGGATGGGGTATGAAAGGGTGAATCATTAAGAGTAATGATGAACGGAAAAATAAAAGTGTCCGGGGATGGAAATCGAACCCACAATGTTCCGCTTACCGGGCAGATGTCATGTCCACCAAGCTACCCTGGACGTATTTTTCCGTTCATAAATAATACATAAAGTAACTTATAATGCAATATAATACATTGCGGCTTGTGATTGTAAAACAACACTTGAAACTCATGCGGTGTAACTTCAAGTGTTGTTTTACAATCACAAGCCGCAGTGTAAAATATAGACAAACTGTGTAGGATGAAGATAAACAAAGATAGACAATCTGTTTAGGGCGAATATTGACAACCTGTGTATGGTGAAGATAGACAAAGATTGACAACCTCTGTAGAGCGACCTACCTCTAAGAACGGCTTTCCATCCTTCACCCAGCCCAGTGCGATGTCTGCTCCAGCCATGGCCCCGGACTTCGACAGTCCCAGAGCTATGTAGCCCAGGGTACGGACCTCGAGCCTGAACGTCACTTTGGTGGATTCCGGAGTCCAGGACAACCGCACATCGCCATCGCGGTCAAGCACGGTGTGATGAGCCCAGTGCTCCACGGCAGCGGCACCGAGCGTCGTTACCGCCAGCAGCGCGGTTGGCAGCCACATACCGACTGAGTGACGGCGTGACGTGTGAGGCGCCCTCCCACCCACGTCTCACTTTATCCTCCGGCTTCTTGATGGGGCCGCTCATCTTGTCGGACACACAGAGTTCTCAGATAGTTACAGTGGAGAATTTTTATAATTATTATCATTAAAAAAAAAAAAAAAGGGGGGGGGGGGGGGGGGGGGGGGAGAAGTACACCACACCTCACTATGGCCCCCCTGGACCCTTGGAATATTCGACCAAATTCTGGTTCGTTTCCAAGGTGACTAACGTGACAACGGCACCCATTTTCCAATGAAGATCTCCAGCAATGGTACCGCGTCCGGGGTAACCGCCGCGTCAGGAGCTGCAGCCTGGGCTCCTGATGAGAATTCTACTACGAGGACACAATTCAATCTACTACAGCTCAATATGAATGGCACCCAGAGGAAAACTGAAGAGCTGACTTGTTCACCCAAGATATTGGACATTGCTGCTGCTGTGATGGAGTGCATGGAGACATCTGAGGCTCTTCATTGGACACGACAACAACAACAACATCATCAAATCAGACGAGATATCCCCACAAAGAATGCTTGCATCAAACAACAACACTAAATTCAATGACTATTCTATTTAAACAATTGGTGAAATACAATAAAGATTATTCCATGTTTTTACACTTTGACAAAATCAATAAAAATCTAAGGTTTGATTTCTTTTTACAATTCTTTTATTTCTCGAGATTTCAGGCTAACATGTCCTTCAACATGGAGACCTAGAAGTATTACTTCTAGCCAATTATAACACGTCACTCAATAAGGAATCTAGGGTTTGGTTTCTTTTTACAATTCTTTTATTTCTCGAGATTTCAGGCTAACATGTCCTTCAACATGGAGACCTAGAAGTATTACTTCTAGCCAATTATAACACGTCACTCAATAAGGAATCTAGGGTTTGGTTTCTTTTTACAATTCTTTTATTTCTCGAGATTTCAGGCTGACATGTCCTTCAACATGGAGACCTAGAAGTATTACTTCTAGCCAATTATAACACGTCACTCAATAAGGAATCTAGGGTTTGGTTTCTTTCTACAATTCTTTTATTTCTCGAGATTTCAGGCTAACATGTCCTTCAACATGGAGACCTAGAAGTATTACTTCTAGCCAATTATAACACGCCGAATACAAGGACATCTTAGCCTGAAATCTCAAGAAATAAATTGGAAAAAGAAACCTAGCGCTAGATCCCTATTGAATTTATCAAATTAGTGAATTACGAGGTTTAAGTAGAAGTTTAAAGAAGAAAGAACATTAAAATCATGTTTGATTCCACATCCTACCTAGGAACAATGAAATAAATACAAATACCTAGTTTAGCAATTACGGTTTTTTTAACCAAGAGAAAAAATCATAGATAAAAATATATAGTTATACCTTTCTATAGCATGTTTATATGTCGCGTAAAACGTATCTACACCCAGTCTCACCTGGACGTCCTGAACTTCTTCTGGTCCCTGAAGTCCGACCTAATGACGTCTTTCTAATTCTGACTGAGGTCGATCTGTCATTAAAGACAACACTAACTGACTCTCGCACAAACTTTATATTGAATAAAGTACAATATTTATTGTAAGACCTATTTACATATATCTTGATTAAACATAGAATAAATTTACATAACTCAGAACTCTATATCACAAAAAACATATATACATAGCTGTTTTCTGACAGTACTTTATTTCGACTTAGAGCGCTATTCCCCCTAGAGACAACTTTCACTTTAAAGGTAAACTAAACATAGAAAGAAAGGTCAAAGACTCTTCCAGTAAGATATGTCAAGTAAGAAGTTTCAGAAGATGAGTTTCTTTTAATTGTAAAACATTACAAGCTTTCGGGCAATGCCCTTCTACAGGTAAAATAAAAACAAAAATTAAAGGTAAATTAAGGCAACTAAACAACTGAGTATTAAACAATGTAAATATATATCAGCTAACCATAGAAAAACAAAAACAAAAAGATATATATACACACTCTCGTGAGACTACTCGCGCGTCTGAATTTGAATGAATTAAAATTGTGTTAATATTTGAAAAAATTAGAGAGTTAGAAAAATTATTACAATGATATTACATAATTAAATATATCTAAGTAACTATTACGGGTAAATTTGTGTGGTTAATGACTATGCTATGAACTGTCATCTATGAATTGGTATTTAATGATTAGTGAGAGAAAAACCGTTTTTTGACCGGTGTGACTGAGGTGGTGGAAGGGGGGTTAATAATATACCAGAGGTAGAATCTGAAATATTCAATTGGAGATGTAGGTTGTGTAGATTGTGGAAATGTCTATTTTTTATTTATGCTGTGTAGCTTGGAGGAAACAATGGATTCCAGAACCAATCTTTGGTGTAGGTTGGAGATATTTCTGTAGGGAATGGTTGGGTTGGCAGTGTCAAAGGAATGGCCAGAAGATGCAATGTGTTGAAAAATGAGGGAACGGGGATCTCGGTTGGTGATGTTGCGTGTGTGCTCGGACATTCTAATGGAGATGGTCTTACCGGTCTCACCCACATAGGTGGCAGGGCACTGTTGGCATGAGACCGAGTAGACCGCGCAAGTAGATGTTAGAGGGTCAGTGGGGGAGTCGGTTTTTGTGATGGGATGCCTAAGGAGTGAGTGGAGGTTAGGTGTGTTAGTAAAAAAGGTACGGATACCAAAGGGTTTGAGGAAACGGGAGAGGTTAACTGAGAGGGAAGAGAATGGGATCACACACGTGGATTTGTAGGCTGCAGGGGGGTTAAGAGGAACAGGCGAGTAGGTGTGTTTTTCTATAAAGGACAGAGGGAAAGCTGAAGCTGTAAGATGGGAGATGATGCGGTTATTTTCAATAGTTTTGAAGATGGGGAGTGAGCAGTGGGTTAATAGGCGGCGGGTGAGGGCTTTAACTATGTTGATTTTGTGGGAAGTTGGGCAGTGTGACCTATAATGGGTGTATCTGGGGGGGGGGGGGGGGTTTATTGTAGTAGACTGTGGTATGGTAGGTATTTTGTGTGCGTATGACTAGGGCGTCCAGGAAGGGAATGACATGTTCGCGTTCTCTCTCGAGAGTGAATGTGATGTTGGGATTGTAAGTGTAGAGGTCGGAGAGAATGGTATCCTCGCTGTCGGTTTTGCATATGCAGAAAATATCGTCAACGTACCGGCACCCCTCAAACATCTTCTTCTGGCGACGATACGTTGACGATATTTTCTGCATATGCAAAACCGACAGCGAGGATACCATTCTCTCCGACCTCCACACTTACAATCCCAACATCACATTCACTCTCGAGAGAGAACGCGAGCATGTCATTCCCTTCCTAGACGCCCTAGTCATAGGCACACCAAATACCTACCATACCACAGTCTACTACAGAATAGAAATTCGGCTCAAAGCCAGGGACGATATAGGCATCAAAGGCCCTTGCATCCCCTGTTTTCGCTGAAAACCATGTCACACAGCCAGAAGGGAATGATGCAATCTCATGCACCGAGCGGCCATTGGTAGGCCCCTCGCGCCCGCCAGTATGGTCTGGCTACAATGGGGTTGACCACTCACCCACAGGCGTCTCCGAGAGTTCATAGCAAGGTTGCTGACCGAGCCCTCTCGTTCGGACTTAGTAAAATCCGTCCTACGCTCCAATAGGACTCCCCCCCCCCTTTAGCTCTCGAACCCTTATCCAGTACTCCCTGAATCTGCCGTCGAATCAAGGACCTCTGAGGTACTGAGGTTTACGCAGGGAACGCCGTGAATGCGGGGGGGTGGTACTACTGTGTGCACCCCTTGGTTTTTCATGGTGCGCACGGCAAGGACGCTCCCAATGACGCACACACAGAGCGAAGACCCAAGAGTTTCAAGACACGTGCGCCTCGCGTCAGCCAACCAAGGGCAGATGGCCAGCTTACAGCTTCACTGGCCATCAGCCAGTGGCACCCCGACGGAGGACACACAGTCTACTACAAGAAAAACCACCCCCCCAGATACACCCATTATAGGTCACACTGCCCAACTTCCCACAAAATCAACATAGTTAAAGCCCTCACCCGCCGCCTATTAACCCACTGCTCACTCCCCATCTTCAAAACTATTGAAAAGAACCGCATCATCTCCCATCTTACAGCTTCAGCTTTCCCTCTGTCCTTTATAGAAAAACACACCTACTCGCCTATTCCTCTTAACCCCCCTGCAGCCTACAAATCCACGTGTGTGATCCCATTCTCTTCCCTCTCAGTTAACCTCTCCCGTTTCCTCAAACCCTTTGGTATCCGTACCTTTTTTACTAACACACCTAACCTCCACTCACTCCTTAGGCATCCCATCACAAAAACCGACTCCCCCACTTACCCTCTAACATCTACTGGCGTGGTCTACTCGGTCTCGTGCCAACAATGCCCTGCCACCTATGTGGGTGAGACCGGTAGGACCATCGCCATTAGAATGTCCGAGCACACACGCAACATCACCAACCGAGATCCCCGTTCCCTCATTTTTCAACACATTGCATCTTCTGGCCATTCCTTTGACACTGCCAACCCAACCATTCACTACAGAAATATCTCCAACCTACACCAAAGATTGGTTCTGGAATCCATTGTTTCCTCCAAGCTACACAGCATAAATAGAAAAATAGACATTTCCACAATCTACACAACCCTACATCTCCAATTGAATTTTTCAGATTCTACCTCTGGTATATTAATAACCCCCCTTCCACCACCTCAGTCACACCGGTCAAAAAACGGTTTTTTCTCTCACTAATCATTAAATACCAATTCATAGATGGCAGTCCATAGCATAGTCATTAACCACACAAATTTACCCGTAATAGTTACTTAGATATATTTAATTATGTAATATCATTGTAATAATTTTTCTAACTCTCTAATTTTTCAAATATTAACACAATTTTATTTCATTCAAATTCAGACGCGCGAGTAGTCTCACGCGAGTGTGTATATATACAGTGTGGCAAATAATTTTTAAGAATGGGTTTGTAAAATAAAACATAAACAAGCTAATTCAATTTCTACTATTTTTTTATTCAAAATAATCCCCTCTGGATTCAATACATATGTTACAGCGATTTAATAAGGAATTAAATGCCTCTTGCAGGCCACTTTGAGGAATCGCCTCCAAAGTGCTCGTCGCAGCTCTCTGGATGGTCGGGATATCATAAAAAAAAACCTTTTAACTTCAATTTTATTTTTGGAAATAAATAAAAGTCACATGGTGCTAAATAAAGCGAGTACGGAGGATGATTCAACACACAGACGTTATTTTTGGCCAAAAAGCGACGAACAATGAGTGAGGAGTGACTCGGTGCATTATCATGCAGCAAACACCAACTGTCTTCATCGCGATATTCTGGACGAATGCGACGAATTCTGGCAATCAAACGTTTCAAAAAGTTTAAATAATACTCTCCAGTAATGGTTTGTCCAGCGGGAACAAATTCTTTGTGGATAATACCTCTACTATCGAAAATGGTAATCAGCATTGTTTTGATTTTTGATGGCACCTTTCGCGTTTTTTTTGGCTTGTGGAGAGTTTTTTGACTTCTATTCGGCACTTTGGCGCTTTGTCTTTGGGTCATACTGAAAACACCATGTTTCATCACCCGTAACAATTGATTTCAGGAAGTTTGAATTATTTTCATAGGCAGAAATGATGTCCCTGCAATGTGCAATTCACACTGATTTCTGCTCGCCCGTTAAAGTGTGTGGAACAAATTTAGTACAGACTTTAGTTTTACCTAAATCTTCATGCAGAATGGTTCGAATCGTTTCTTTGTTGATGTGTAAAACCTCTGCCATCATTGTTTTCAACAAATTCTCGCACTTTTTCTATACTTTCTGGTGTCTTTGAAGAACTTGGTCGTCCAGTATGCTTATCATCTTCTAGCGTATTTCTTCCATCCGAAAAAACGTTTGTGCCAAATGAAAACATTTGATTTACTCAAACATAACGTACCATAAACTTGCTTCATCAAAATATATGTTTCCGATGCACTTCTACCAAGTTTTGCATTAAATTTAATGACCGCTCTCTGTTCCATCTCAGAATTCCGACGAACAAAAAATTTTACTTTTCAAAAATCGCCTGTATGTTTTTAAAGAGTTAACCAAAATGGCTGAAACAAAGCCACGCGCTAGATAAGGCTTCGAATATATATACGCATGCGCAATTTCATAACTGGCTCTGCTATTGGCCTTTATCTAGCGCGAGTCTTAAAAATTATTTGCCGCACTGTATATTTCTTATTTTTGTTTTTGTTTTTCTATGGTTAACTGATATATATTTAAATTGTTTAATACTCAGTTGCTTAGTTGCCTTAATTTACCTTTAATTTTTGTTTTTATTTTATTTTACCTGTAGAAGGGCATTGCCCGAAAGCTTGTAATGTCTTACAATTAAAAGAAACTCATCTTCTGAAACTTCTTACTTGACATAGAAAGAAAGATCATTTGAAATATGTACAAGAATTACTACGTAATTTAGTTAGATGAAAAGAGAAAAATATCAACACAATTGAGATATTTTTTGAAAATAGAGCAATCCATATTTAATTCATTAGATAATAAAAAGGCATATATTGGATTTAATAAAAGATTTATTTTGCCAATATTTCGGCTGGCTGAACGCCAACCTTTATCGAGGCATTACATCTTTATAAAGGTTGACGTTCAGCCAGCCGAAATATTTGCAAAATAAATCTTTTATTAAATCCATTATATTCCTTTTAATTATCTAAACAATTGAAATATGTAAAAGGAGTTGGTATGCAAATTTAGTTAAATAAAATCAATTGGCCATCAGTTGTTCTCCGATTGTTCCCATTGTAGAGTAGGCATGGGGATTGAATAAAGTTTTAGAATATAACGTATAGATAATGAGTTGTTAGAAAATTATGTTCACTCCCATAAACTCTCATTAAGTTTCTATCTGAACTTATGAATTGGCGTGATTTTAGGCTGTTTTTTAAGGTGTTTTGAAAACCAGCGATTTCGAACGAGGGGGTTCACCACTGATAAGCCAAGCCCTCTCATTTAATGATTTTTATCATTGCAGTAAGATATACGTATTTCTGTTTGAATTTTGGTTACCTTGAGGATTATGCTATGGAGTTATTTGTTGGTTCTTTTTAGTACTAAATGGTATTGGTGATGGAGTCGTGGCAAAATCTTGAAAGTATAATACTAAAAATAATTTTGAGATCAGTAATTAAATTAAATTAAAGGAATATATAAAAGAACATAATTTGGTAAAAGTACTGCCTGGCTTAAGGCATAAGAATTTAAAAAAAATGAAAAGCTTATTTACATAATGTACAAAAGTTTTGAGCTGGCCATTGGGATAAAACAACGAGTTTTTATAGGGGAAGAGTGACCTCTGGCGGTCGATTTAGCAGAATATTTGAATCTATGAAATTATAATTTAAAATAAAATAATATTTTTATATAACACATATATATAATATTCTACAATAAACATCATTAGACACACATTACCATAAATATTATTATAACATTATCCAGCTACTTCTGTGGAAAAGAAAACCAAGACTCAATACATTTATTGATAAAATGTCCATTCTTTAACAGCTACAGAAATAATCCCATTTTTAGTCTTGTCTATTGAATTGTAAATAATGAATTGTATATAGGTTGATAAAATGTATTTAGGCGCAAATATCCCAAGCTGGGATATCGCGTCCGATATGTCAAATAAAAATTTAAAAAATATTATAACATTTTAACCCTTTATATTGTTTATTGTTTTATGATTTCACAATAATATAGGCCTTGAAATGTTTCCATATGCTGATTAATATGTTATTTAGTTGGAATGTTTAATTTGGTCTACGATCATTACCAATTATTTGGAATCCTTCTAAAATAAATTCAAATTACGAAACCCAATGCGTTCGTTAATTAAAGCTCAGAAAACGGATATCTTCAATGAAAATTAAACACCTTTCTTCCTATCTTCTCTTCCTCCTTTATAACGCACGTTTATTTTACAATCCGAGGCATTTTTTTTTATCTTCTTTGAGTATTGACAGTTTTAATCATCAAAATGAATAGTCCATTCATATAGTTAGTTGTTCAAATTCCAGATAAGATTTATTAAAATAAATATTATCTGTTGTATTGTTGCTCCATGGAATCGCCATTGCCCCGTTATTCAGTAACATTTCAGAGTTCCTTGTTCACGGTTACCGTAGCGGCTCACGACACCGTACTACAGGGCAGTCCCTTACTTGTGTTGCTCCATGGAAAGGGGGGGGGTGCCATTGCCCCGTTAGTCAGCCACATTTTCCTGTTCACGGTTACCGTAGCGGCTCACGACACCGTACTATAGGGCAGTCCCTTACTTGTGTTGCTCCATTGAAAGGAGAGGTGCCATTGCCCCGTTAGTCAGCCACATTTCAGAGTTCCTTGTTCACGGTTACCGTAGTGGCTCACGACACCGTACTACAGGGCAGTCCCTTACTTGTGTTGCTCCATGGAAAGGAGAGGTGCCATTGCCCCGTTAGTCAGCCACATTTCAGAGTTCCTTGTTCACGGTTACCGTAGCGGCTCACGACACCGTACTACAGGGCAGTCCCTTACTTGTGGTGCTCTATGGAAAGGATGGGTGCAATTGCCCCGTTAGTTAGCTACATTTCAGAGTTCCCTGTTCACGGTTACCGTAGCGGCTCACGACACCGTACTACAGGGCAGTCCCTTACTTGTGCTGCTCCATGGAAAGGGGGGGTGCCATTGCGCCGTTAGTCAGCCACATTTCACAGTTCCCTGTTCAGAGTTACCGTAGCGGCTAACGACACCGTACTACAGGGCAGTCCCTTACTTGTGTTGCTCCATGGAAAGGGGTGGTGCCATTGCGCCGTTAGTCCGACTCATTTCAGAGTTCCCTGTTCACGGGTACCGTAGCGGCTCACTACACCGTACTACAGGGCAGTCCCTTACCTTTATTTTTCCATAGAAAGGCCATTGCCCCGCTAGTCAGCCACATTTCAGAGTTCCTTGTTCACAGTTACCGTAGCGGCTCACGACACCGTACTACAGGGCAGTCCCTTACTTGTGTTGCTTCATGGAAAGACCATTGCCCCGTTAGTCAGCCACATTTCAGAGTTCCTTGTTCACGGTTACCGTAGCGGCTCACGACACCGTACTACAGGGTAGTCCCTTACTTGTGTTACTCCATGGAAATGGGGTACCCCTTTAGTCAGAGAAAACGATTATTCAAAAAAAATCTTTTTCTGTTTACTGCTTTGTTAACGTTATATAGGGACAGAGCAACCATTCGATTTGGCGCTGGTTAAAATTCTTTGTACTGACTGCATCTAACCTTTAATAAGTATTTATAGGTATACAATATTAGCTACATGCACTCAACCTTGCTCTTGAGTATTTGGATAAAGAAGCTCCTCACCACTTTGTATTTCTATTAGGTTCACTATCAGACCTAAAGATCATAGAAAACTGCTATACAAGTAACTTACACATTTTGAGAGAAATTGTCAAAAATATTAACTCACATTACTATGACAGCAACTCTACCGGTCCCAAGCCCAGATGAAAAAGGAAGAGGGGAAGCAGTAACAAGCTCACTAAAAAACCTGGGCTCAGCTGGCCCATGTAGTACCCTGTAAGGATTCCAGGGATACAGGATGAGTCTGCACTCCATGTTAGGAGTGGCTGCATATGGCGTTTGTTTCTCATGTCAGAGGCGGGCCATTTCTTTTGGAGCTAAGTCGGCCTGCCACTGAGTAGTGCTCCCAGTCTTAATGACAAAGGCAGACGCAATATACTTCACCCAGAGCCTAATATGATTGAGTGGAGATAAGAAAGAAGAAGAAGACTATGATAGCAGATTGACATTTCAGTCGATCCCATTGCATGTAGGCATTAGGGGGAATGTCGATGGCTCAGCAAAGTCAGCAGTTATCCTAAAAACATAGATAATATAGATGAATACAAACAGAATAGAGATATATCCAAAAATGGATCAATAGTATGGCCCACCACTGGTATGAAGGAACAAGACCTGGAGACTCTATCACAGCTTTCTAGAAACGACGCCACAAAAATTGCAAGATTAAAGAATGTACATACTAGACCCATTATGTTCATTGATGGAGAAAAATCTGTCTGTTCAAAATGCTCCAACTCCACTCCAGCACATATCCTGGACTGTATTGGAGTTAAGACCTATACAACAACCCCAGCACATATCCTGGACTGTATTGGAGCTAAGACCTATACAACAACCCCAGCACATATCCTGGACTGTATTGGAGCCAAGACCTATACAACAACCCCAAAACTATGGTTATTGCTTTCAACCTTCATGGCTTGGTGTAATCTTACCCATGGGATAATAAAAAAAATATAATATAGATAATATAATAGGTACTTCTTCGGCGTGGTACTGAGTAGTGAAGACCGTGTCTGGAGGAGAACTCTCCTAAGGTGGGGAAAACCTTCCTTGCTGAAGAAATTTGTACATATACAACTATTAAAAATAAAAATGACATATCCTAACAAAGGCACATGTGCTTTACAGTAAAGAGAGCGCCATCTGGTTGAAGAGAAATCAACTAAACATTGATTTAACCTGTTCCCTGATATTTGGCCAAACTAATTTCTTGATAAATCAAGAAAAACCATCCACGAACGCGTTACGCGCTGTTGGCGCTTATCAGTGTGGAGTAGTCTGTACCACTGAGACTAAAAATATTTTTGGTCTCAGTGGCTTCTTGAAAAACGAAGAAATAGGTATTTAAGGCCAAACTTGTGTAAATACACTTAACACATTATCTACCCATTTTAATATTTAATTATAAATTTTTCAACCTTTGTAACAATCATAATTGTTTGAATCATTTCAATTGTTTAAATTGTCAATTGTCAAACTGTAGTTATGGATGGACAATAGTTCCATTAGCGACACGTAGCTTTATATTTCTTCATCATGTTTTCTCATTCAAAAACAATAACATATGCTTCTCCCACTAGGCGAGTACTCTTCGTTTCACGAAATTTGATCATTTACCATAATTCATTTTTGACATCTACTCAAATTGGTTTGTAAAGAGAACCAAGACAACATACATAACATTTATAATACAATATGATGCGACTTATGATTGTAAAACGAAATTTGGAAATTATACCGCAAATGTTTCTTTTGAACAAAAAATCTAAATTTATTTTAAGGAGAAATAACGATTATTTCTAACCTTAGGGATGAAGTATGAAAGGATGAATTGTGAAGAGTAATGATAAACGGAAAAAATAAAAGTGTTCAGGGATGGGAATCGAACCCACAGTGTTCCGCTTACTGGGCAGATGCCATGTCCAAGCATACTTCATCCCTAAGGTTAGAAATAATCGTTATTTCTCCTTGAAATAAATTTAGACTTTTCGTTCAAAATAAACATTTGCGGTACAGTTTTCAAACTTCATTCTACATACATAAAATTTCCATCAAAGTTGGTCTTTTACGATATTGGCCTTCCAATGTTTATGCCTACTCTTGTCTTCATCGTAAAAGTCGGCTGTAAATCTCTACAAAGTAGACCACTCCCCATTGTCCTATTGATGGAGCATTCTCTGTTTACATTTAAAGCCCTAAATGTCAATCCTTAATAGCTTTGTTATGGCTACGTGTATATGCATGTCTAATTGAATGCATACAGAAGAAACGGAGCAACTCCTCGGGCTACTCACGCCTGAAGACAAGATTCTTCTCGACAAATCCTTCGACTTTATCATCAAACATGTTCCGAACATGAACTCCCCAAATGTCAGGGATCTGTCTAGATTCAAGGCGGCTTTTAAGCTCCTGATCCGGACGTGCCCTCGGAGAGGGCTACGTCGATTGTATATATCTCTCTTCATTCCTACCATTATTATTACCTTATAACTCCCTTTGAGTGTAAAGATTGACGAGATGTCAATAAAGTTGTTTAATTGTCAAAAGATTGTCACTCCCCATTGTCCTATTGATGGAGCATTCTCTGTTTACATTTAAAGCGCTAAATGTCAATCCTTAATAGCTTTGTTATGGCTACGTGTGTATGCATGTCTAATTGAATGCATACAGTTTTGGGCTTTTGCGTCAAACTCTTATTTATTTGAAAATAAAAAGGATGAGCTTTCGAAGAATATCCTTAATCAACCATCTTGTCAGAACATTAAATATATATATACATGTATATATGAAAAACAATAAAAAAATAAATAATCAATAATAAAAAGGTCAGGTGTTGATATTAAAATAAAAAGGCATACCCTGACCAGGAGCACATGTGCTTTTCAGAAGGCAGAGTGCCATCTGGTGGAAAAGAAATCAACTAAACATTGATTTAACCTGTTCCTATATTTGGCCAACCCAATTACTTGATAAATCAAGAAAAGCCATCCACGAACGCGTTTCACGCTGTGGCGTTTGTCAGCGTGGAGTAGGCTGTTCCACCGCAACCAAAGAGATTTTTGGTCCCAATAGCTTCTTGAGAAACCAAGAAATACACGTATATATATATACACATAATGCCCCTGCTCATAGAACCATTATTGTTCAAGACTATTTAGCCAAACACTCTGTATCTGTCTTGCCGCATCCTCCTTACTCTCTGATATCGTCCCATGTGATTTCTTCTTCTTTCCAAAACTTAAAATGACGTTAAAAGGGAGGCGCTTTTCATCGTCATCAGAAGTAATTGAAAATGCGACGGTGGAGCTAAACAAGCTTAGAAAAATTTACTTTGAACTAGCATTTCAACAGATTTTTTTCACGCTGGAAAAAAAATGTGTAGATAACCAAGGCTTCTATTTTGAAGAATTTGATGTTTAAATTACTATACTATGAATAAATAATTAATTTTAAAAAAGGTTTGGGAACTTTTTGATACTTCCTTGTATATAGTTTTTGGACAAGCACATGACGTGTCAAAGCCGATTTAAATGTTCCGTTGTTAAATCTTGTTGTTAAATATTTTAAATATTTTAAATATTTATATTGATACATTCATATTATTCACCTCAAAAATAATAATTTAACTTATCTTACTTATTATATTTCTCTTCTTTTCCTACAATATTTTTAGCTATATTGCCACATGGAAAATTAGGGAAGACAAAAACTTCAGAAGGAGACAACAATTTATTTCAGGCAAGAACAA